>JARLTB010000181.1:605000-1210000 GCA_030141615.1 Unio pictorum
ATGTATACCATAATCCTATTTATCCTTACTCCCCTGTTTTCATGTTGCATGATTCGTTTCCCTCTAAGCGGATTATTTCCCTACTCTGCCACTTCGCGTAGCGCCTTGTGATTTAGCCTCATGGCGTCATAGTCTTGTACTTTCCACTTGAGGGTCCTTGTCCCCTTTATATATTTTATTTCCTATCTATTGTTGCCCTATGACTATTATTTGTCCGCATGCCCTCGTATTTCCTATGATAAATTCTGTAATTTTGTATTGGAACGTTTTATTAAAGTTTCCATACAAATATAAATTATATGTTTCCTTGCTAATATAGTTGGTTTTCTCTTATTATTTTGTAAAATATGTACTCGCTCAATCCTGTTGACCTCACATTCTACCATTACATGCTTTTTATGTAAGGCTAATTTTTAAACACAGAGGACATTTTGGCGATACCCTGATCATGTGCCGTCTCACTGCCACCTCTCCCATCAACCAAGCATCATGCATGTATTTGAAGCAGAGGCTTTGTATTTTTAGTGATCCTAATTTGATCCAATGTCCCCAAACCTTATCCCAGTTAATATTTGTGTTTGCTTGTTCTACTTTGCTCTTTACCTTATTTATAGTGTTATTTGTTACCCATTTGTATGTAGTTTTTGTGTCTATTTCCCATAATTCCTTACTAGCCCCTATATTTATTTAATAGTTCCTTTTTTGATCTTTATTTTCGTGGTACTTGTATCAATTTTATTATTATTATTATTATTATTATTATTATTATTATTATTATTATTGAATATATGTATTTTCTTTGCTTCATAGAGAATCCTAAATAGTATATGTAAAGTCCATGCCAAGGTATTTATAGCACTGCTTCAACTTCTTTGAATCTGTTAAGGATGTTGGTGTATTTAATTAGGACGGGGCTTGGGAGGCTAAGGACCCCACTTTTCCCGTCATTGTAAAGTGTTTCTTTGTAAATGCAGTGCATTTTAAAGCTCCATAAGTATTTGATAATTTCGTTCTTTATAGTTTTTAGATTTTAGTTATTTAGTTCAAGCGCTTTTATAACATAGTCTAATTGTACATACATATCGTTTTTAGCTACCTGCGTCCGTTCCATTAGACACAATGGCTTAAGGGCCCAGTTTTTACATTTCTGAAATTTGTTCCCTAATTTTCCTTTGGTTTTCTTTTTCCTCATTTTTCCCAAAGAAGACCCCTAAGGTCTGTATCCTTAATCGAGGGGCGTGGTTGACCATATTGTCTTCCTCTCCAGTTTCATATTAGTAGTAATTCTGTTTTCTCGGTGTTTATTTTTGATCCCGATACTTTTCCAACTTTTTCAAGTTTATGAGTGTCATATAGGATTTTTTTGTCTTGTACAAAGTTTGTGCAATCATCTGCATTTTGTAGCATTTTGATCTCTTCTCTGATATTTGGAACTTTTATCCCTTTATTTCTTTGTTCAGTTTTATTCTAATGCTCAGAATTTCAATCGCTATTACGTATAATAGCATGGATAGTGGACATCATTGTCTCACTGATCTTTTTATATAAATTTTCCTTGTTTTACCCCATTTACTTGTACAGTCGAGTTTATGTCTCTGTATAGGATTTTAGTCCAGTTTTGGAACAAAATTCCAAATCCAGATTTTACCAGTGTTTTATATAGATAGTTTTGTTCTAATCTGTCAAAAGCTTCTTTTTTATCGATGAGTACCATAGAACTCCTCTGTCAAGTAATATTGATATGTTCTATTTATGTTCTAATACTTAATAAGTTATTTTGTATATTACTACTTTTTCCCCACTTGCCTGATTCATATTTACAATTCTATCTAAACCTTTTTTTAAACCCTTTCCGCTAATATCTTACTGATTCTTTTGTAATCTATATTTAGGAGGAGATGGCCTTCCAATTCTTAAGTTCCTCTCTATCCCATTTTCTCTTGTAAATTAATGTTATTGTTCCTTCCATCTTGCTATTTATCATCTTTTTGTTTGCTAGTGTAATATTATTATACAAAAATTCTAATACTGGCGATATCTCTCCGCTGAATTTCTTATAGAAATCCGCGGAAAGTCCATCTTCACCTGCTACTTTGTTTTTTTGTCTTCTTGTTTACCTATTGTTTCTAATATCTCTTCTTGAGTGACGAAATCCTCACATATGTATCGATGTTCTGGGGATATCGTCTCGCATTCTGTCTCTTGTAGATATTCATACATTTGTTTGTCATCAATGTCATGCGATGCATACAGTTTTTTTGTAAAAGTTGTGTATGTATTCCAGTATTTATTTTCTTTCTCCCTTATTGTCCCTTCCCCTTCAATTTTTAAAGACTCTAATGTCCGCCCTTTTTCTTAACGCTTCCCTTTTATATAATCCTTCCGCATTGTTGTATAATTTAGTAAATTTACCCGCTTTAATTCCCCTCTCCTGTATTCCTCTGCTTTTATCTTATTCAGTATATCTTCTAATGTTTTCTTTTCTGCTGTGTATTTTACATGTTTTTATTATGTTCCCGATCGCTTCCTATTGCAATCGTATTTTCCCTAATCTTAGTTTTGATTGACATATTGCTATGCTTTTGAATCTCCCCTTTAATTAATTCCGTTCCTCTACGATGTCAAAATTTCCCTTTTTTGTTGTTGAAGTTTTCTATTTCTTCCCTAATTTTTTCCCCAAATTCCTCGTTCTCTATTATTTTATTATTTAACTTCCATTGACCTGGCCCCCATTTTATTCTATTAATTTCCGTATGACTATATATATTAGTTTATGGTCCGAAAGTTTAAAATTAATTATTTCTGGATATACGTATTTGTTATTCCCCGTCGATGTTCCCCAGAATTTATTTATCCTGCTGTCCGTATCTATATTGTATTCGAACGTGAAATCCACCCTCAATATGTTGAATACTCTGTAAATGTCTATCCATTTTTGTGTCTTCATTATGTATTCCATCTTTTCCTTAAATCCCCTGTTCTATGTTGTCAATTTTCCCGTCCTGTCTATTTCGTCTCCTACCCAGTTATAGTCGCCTCTCAAAATTAGGTTCCACATTGTGGACCTTTCACGACACATAGCAAATTCCTCAATAAACTCCTGTTTCCTATACCTATTTGCTGGAATGTACACATTGATAACATTTACCCCTCACATTTCAATGTGTATTAGCCGCCCCTTAAAAAATCTCCCTCCACTATCCTTTCCCATTGTTACGTGCTTAGGCTCGAATAAACAGTAACATAGAAATAGTGAAAATAACAAGCTTGTAAAAACTTAATAAACAATTTATTGAGCACAAATATTTTCCAGAAAAAAAATAAACTTACGGTTTTAAGAATCAATTCCAAAATTAATCCAAAAATAATTCAAAATATAGTCTACAAGTGAAATTGCAAAAGTCCTCGTAATAAAATGTCCTAATAATTCCCAATTCGAATCTTAGTGAAGCATCCAAGATGAAAGACGATGTCACTTGATGAAGTCAGTTCTGGTCTTATGAAATTCAATGAGCACAATTGTTTTCCAGATAAAAAACAAAATAAATCCTCTTGATCCAAACGAATTGAAATAATATCCAGTACAAGGTAATTTAAAATATCTCAAAACAAAACAACTTAATATTCTAACAGCCAAACTTCTACTAAATAGTTCGCTCCAAAACATAATTTATATACCTGTTTTTACGTAAACAAGGAAGGGGTCACATGATCTTCTAGAATTTTTAGAACAGATTTACGTTCAAAAAGTCTCGTGCACACCGTATGACCCAACTAAATGTAGAAAGATGTTTACAACAAAGCTCCATACTGTCCTTGGAATCAACTAATCATTTTAAAAGCTTGTTTACAATTCTGAAGCCAGGTCAGAAACGAGGTCAACATCTGGTGTTTACAGGTCATCCCACTTTAAAAAAAATATCTCCCAATGAATGAATCTTAAACTTCAAATGTCAAATTTGAATCTGACAAAGAAACAATTAAAACAAAAATAAATGACTTAAATCAAATATACGTAAAACCATTTAATGTCCCTTTTATCTTTATGAAAACAACTACCAATCCATTGATATTGCTTTGTATGAAGACATTTGTTATTATAGTGCAGTCCATATCCCTTTCTCCCTCACTTTTTAAATCATATGTTAGTCCGTTATGTGTCATTTGTACAAGAAGCATGTCAAAGTCTCCTGTAGTCTTGAGCTTGTCTAATTTTTCTTTATTTATTCCATTTGCGTTTAATGACATAAAATGGAAGTTCGTTTCCTCCATTTTCGTGTCAGTCCAGGTTATCGCTTTGTTTGTATTAGAGCAGCAGAGGGGGCGAGTCAGACAGACCTATAGAGGCGTCGATTCGGTAAATTGAGGCTTCCATCGAAAATGTTAGCTGTAGAGGCGTCGATTTGGCAAACTGAGGCTTCCCCGAAAAGCGTCAAAAAAGCATCGAAAATTATTTTTAAAAAAGAGTCGATTGCGCAAACTGAGGCTTCCTCGAAAAGCGTCGATTCGAAAAATAAGGTTACCTCAAAGACTCCATTGTCGCTGTCGCCGCCCCTTCTCCTGCTATGGGTTAACCGAATATTTGATCAAGTCCGATACTATATCTTGATCTAGGATCATGCAAATTTATCGTTACAAATCCATGCGGGATTCACTGAGCATGACTAAAGATATTTCTAAAGAGATTATAATCCATATCACCGCCGCACCAAGTCTGGTGAATATTTCGTAGCGTATGTGTATCAACTCCGTTGAATACAGCAAGAATATTGCAGTTATCTTTGATCACCTTCGGTATTTGAGTGTACCGTTGAGTGACATGTATCACATCAGTATTTTTGTGTCTGTCTCGGGAAAATATCCTAGCAGGATTCTTTTGATTGTCTAACATCACATCATCATATACGACTAAGTTGTTAATACTTCCATCGTTATCATCAATGCTCGGTGCTTCATCGATATCGGTTATAAACTCAATAATACCCTCGATAGATTCTTCTACCGTTTTGTCGTTAAAATCTTTTAACACATTGTAACATCGTTGATCATCTAGACTTGGAGCTATCAAATACAACTTGTCCCATTTCATCCATCTCGTTATTAAATTAAGTAACAATTGTGTCCTGCCACTTCCAGATGGTCCGACTATAATCATTCTAATTGAATTCGGCAACATGGTGTTTAATAGGTTCCCGTCGTCGGGTAGCTGAATAATCAATTACATTCATGTTATTATATATAAATTATGGATCTATATTGGGTAAAATGTAAGGCGCGTACTGGCACAGATGACTTGACGACGATTACAACTAAATATAACCGATCAGCACTTTCTGGTAAATGCGTACAATGTAGTACAAAAAAATTTAGATTTGTTTCCAAGGGTTTTAGAAAAAACGAGGTGATATTGCAGCCAAGCTAGCTAAACTCCCAGGAACACCATGGGCAAAGTATCCAGGAGAAAAACACCTTCCAGGGTATAGTTATTGTGGACCCGGGACTAGACTCGATATCAGACTCGATGATCAAAACCAACCCCGACCCGGTGAAAATCCAATAAACGCCATTGATAAGGCGTGTCATGCTCATGATGTCGCTTATAAAAGCAGCAATCTGCAACACAGACATCTCGCAGATGTAAAATTAATTCATGCGTTGAATTCTATCACTGATAAATCCTTCTAAGAAAAGTTGGCTTCATGGTTAGTAAAATCGGCAATGAAAGGTAAATTGATGTTAGGTGCTGGTAATTAATAACATCATGGAATCTATTTATTATTCTTCAAGAGGATACTGGAGAGGCAAAGCAGCAATCAGTAAACTCGCTAGCGCCGCAAATGTAAAATATACCACTGCAGCGGATTGGTTATCTAAACAGGCGATATGGCAGATTTATCTACCGCCGCCTAATCAAATTAACTACTCGCAATTTGATGTGACCGTTCCTAATGAAGGTGGCACAAAAAGGGCTACGAATCATATTTGGAGTGTTACTGCACATAAAATATCTAGTATAACACGATCTACGGGTAGACCGGCAATCTATAGACTGGATTTGACCGCTCCTCAGCGAGGATTTACTCGTGAACAACTGCAAGTGATACCCGAGGATACCCAATTACCATCGCGTGGTCTTAACTAGCGCCTCTTTGTTTGTTGCATTCAAGACAAGTCAGCATCACATTATCTCTAGTATGACCTACGCTGCTATTCATTCTGTCTACGATAAATTGTCGAGGATCTTTATCCGACCAACATCAACGCATTATACAATTGCAACTCGCGCAGTGATTAACCTATTAATTCGGCATCAATATTAAATTCTCTGTTATTTTTTTATCCTGCTGTTTATAACCAGAGAGTTTTTTTCTGATTATGTCATTGCTGACAATATCACTTATTGTAGTGTCATTATCATCTCCTGACTCTGTCAGGACAACTCTTCGAAGTTGATTTATTCTTCGTACTCTGGACACTGCGAGATAAACTAAATTCGACCACTCGATGTGATTATCCACCATCCAAACAGTTGTATCTGATATAGTCAATCCCTGTGAAGAATATATCGTCGCTGCGTAACTAGCGTCCACGGGGATTTAGCAGCACGCAATGCATCTTCGACGACGCTGATATCAACCAACACAATATCATTTAACACTAAATTCTGCTTTTCACGCTGTCCTGGAATATCAGCTTCAATATTCTGTTTTCGTGTATCCTTGGTTTCTATAACACAACGGTACTGGAAATGTTGAGAATTTTTCTTAATGCAATTCAAATAACTTCATCTGAAGTGTGTCACTCACTACTTTTCTACTCGCAATTATCAAATCGTTTGGTCTCCACGCTTCCCGAAAATCTTTTAATGGGGTTTCTGAAAGTATGTCACGCGCTATTTCACATTGAATTCTATCAGGTTGTAATCTGATTAGTTTTTTGAACTCGCGTAATTGTTCATCAAGTGCTCTATGATCGGTGTTAATTTCTTCATAATAGTCTACAAAATTCTTCAGCCAATCATGTAGGGATAAACCGACAAATGGTGGTGGTTGGCCATGATCGCCACGCATTATTACTTTTGTATTTGCTAGCAATAACCACTCGAGAAACTTTTGTAATACATCCTGGCAAGTCTATGGGTCGGTGTTAGTACAATCATGTTTGAGTTGGAAACGCTAGCGTGAAAATCCGTAGGATTTTTCCCACGAAATAATTCAATTGCACGAGTCGTTTTACCTGATCCACCACAGCCGTTTAGGTAGTTGGTTTTATATCTACATATTGGATCAGATATCTGCGGTGCATTAGATAGTTCTGATATTTTATCACCTTTCAAATATTTATCTTCAATCGTAACATCTGCTGATTTGGAATAATCACACGGTATTTCCCGCTTAATTCTCCATGATCCCCAGCTCTCGTCAGAATTAGTGAATTCAGCCACTGCTTCCCTGTGTTTCGTGTTGATATAAAATGAATCAGTGGCTCCTCTAACCGCAGTGTCAGAAAATATATTTATCATCGAAAATAAATTGATAGAAGCATAAGCTAGCATAGACGCCCTAAAATGTGTATACTGAAGATTTTCTCAGTCTGCGTAAGTAACAATTGTACCAAATTTTGTTTCATCGGACAAGAACGAGTCTTTACGATCGACGTATATACCCTTGAGATGTTATACCCGCGATTATAAAATCGTACTCAACGCTATCTATAATCCACCGTGAAGAATATCGTTTATTGTCGTATTTTCCACCCTGAGTGAATTTACCGATTATTCATCTACCAATATCCTTTGCGTCTTTATTTCTAACTTCAAATAACTGTTTGGACCATTTCACGATATATTCTTCGTCAAGATCGAGAAACTGTTTTCGTTGTTCGCTGATTATACTATCTAGACTATCGGGTTGTGGTAACCAGACTTCAGTCTGCGCGTGATAGGATATAATCGCTTCACTGACAATCAGCGATTTTAGTATACCGCAATCAATCATATACCGTAACAGTACTATTGGCATCCAGTGTTTTTCAGATATATGTCTACCAATCCAAACATAACAACACGGATGAAGTCCTATAGCCAATTCAAATGATACCACACGAGCGAATCCGGTTAAATAAAAATCAGGCAGTGGCCCATTAATTGCAACACGAGCCTGCTCGTGTGTGGGATGTCCAAATCGCTTCAAGTATTCAGCGCATTCTCCGTACCCGAGCAAACTCGCCGGATAGCACGCAACCATATCAACTGAAATAATAGTTTCACGGTCGTATTTTGTATTCCATAATCCGCCGTGGCTGTATTCGATGCAGCTTGATCTGACATCTAATAGAAATTCAGCTCGCGTTGGTTTCCGCGTGTTTCTCTTTCTCGCAAAATGAGCTGCAACCGATGGAATTGTAAAACAGTTTGTTAGTAATTGTTCGTTGTCGAAACTCTTCGAGAAACTACTAGCTAGTTTTTTCATCACGTTATGGAGGGTTTCAGTGCGGTATAATTCTCCATTGGGTCTTACAAATTGATCGAATCTGCCCTCGGAGTTAAGTAACCACACTGATACAGGATCGTTTTTACTAAGTTGGTGAATAAAATCAAATAGTTTCTTTTCTCCGGAGAACTCTACGGGTATATATATTACGGTTCTATCCCGTGGAAATATTGTTACCGCTGGTGTCCACGCGTGTTCGTTATGATCAATAATTTTGATTGGGGCTCCCTGTGATTTATATTTCGGTTCGTATAATATCTCGCCGGTTATCGTCGCTACGGTTATTGGGAATCTTAAAGATTTTTCTAATTTGACTATATCATGGATCGTTGTTCCGTTCTTCCTAACTGTTAATTCCCATTCATTTATTTTTTATGTCTTAGATCAGTCAGTTTGTTTCCACGCAACGCATTTGTGAAGTGTTCTATTATTCGTTCTGCTACACAATTCATTTTTGACGAAGTCAACAGCGACAGTTTCATGGGTTTTAGTTTTTCAATGCTTGGTTTATCATTTAACGGATATATCCCATAAACAACTGCTGTTACAGGATAGGATCTCTCGTAGTACGTTTTGTCAATTCCAGTCAGAATTCCTGGATTGGAATCTCGACTCACAGTGACAGTTCTTTTATCCTTCAAGATGGGTTCGTATTTATCCCGAATAATCCAATCTCCCGTGTCTGAGCGGATAATGAATTTTATTCTAAAAAAAATACTTTTTCCGCCCAAGATGTGAGGTTATCACTGCTGAGTTTTTATCGTTCATGGTAGCATCGTCACCATCGATTCGAAATGTCGACCAACAGTGAGATGCTCCATCACGCTTGAATTCATTAAAACAATTACGAATTTTACTTATCATGGTTCTATCACGATTTTTACCTTTTGGTGTATCAGAGACTCTATCGAGATTGAATTTAGCATTTTTCCAGGGTGTAATTTTCGATAATCTCTCGAACTCCTTCATGCTATAATTAAAACAAGTATTTAAATAGAAAGATTTTATATAATGAATCATTGCAAATGGCTTATGATTGGATCAGTGACCCCGTGTAACAAATCATGCAGAAAGGAGTTATGTGGATATCATATGCAAAGCTTTCAACGTGGAAGCCCTGGTCCGCTACCCTGCATACGATGTGGGGTTGGGGTTAGAGGAAAATCGCAGTTGTGTCTTGGTTGTGGTGGTAAGCGATACAGAGAGTTGAAGCGTTATTATGATAAGAGAGCTAAAAACTCCATCAATGACTTTGACTCCGTCAAGGACAAAGTCATAATAACTCCTCAAGACTACATCGGAAGATTCTTATCATTCAACCAAACAATTAATTAGACAAATAGTATTAGTTTACAAATGAACCAAGAATTCCGACCACATCCCGTGATCACAAAGTATCCAGTGATGGTATTGTCAGACATCGTAAACTGAAGAAACTAGTTGGCGCTGTGAATAATCGAGGGTATTTGGTGTTTACCGCTGGAAGGAAAAGACATCTTAATCATAGAATAATATATGAATGTTTCCATGGATTGATCAAGGATTGTTTTGATATTGATCACATTGATTCCAATCCTAAGAACAATTCTTTATCAAATCTGCAGGTAGTTACACAAAGTGAAAATTTGAAATGAGGAAAGACTGGACAATATTCGAACAAAGCGAAACCCGTAAGATCTTTTAATACAACAAATAACGAAGAAATAGTATTTCAATCAATAGCTAAGGCCGGTAGATATTTCGATATTTGTCCACCTTCTGTTCAATACGTTGCAGAGGGAATTTATCGATCTGCAATTTCAAAAAAGACCGGACAAAAAATTCAATTCATTTACGTCTGAACGCCCATCTCTGAGAAATATATGTTTCATATTAGAAGTATGTAATTATTAATAATATGAATTCTCAAAATATCAATGAGGTTATAACCGAAATTTTAGTTTTGAAATCTCAGGGGGTTTACATGTCATCTAGTTTAAACTTCGAATATATTGAATACGGCGCTATGAATAACAAATATGTACTACCCAAAAAATATGCCCTTATTAAAGGAATTCAGAATTCTATCCGTGACTCCCTTCTATGTTGTGACGACGTCAGTAATTTTGTCCCGTTATTTACTATCGTGGAAAGAATAGGAAAGGAATTAGGGCAAGAATACGAAATAATAAGGACGATTAATTCAAAAGTCAGAGATATAAGATTGTTAATTGAACAACACGAAAAAAACTCCTTCGGATGGTCGGTTTTAGTGTAGTATTTTTTTTTAGATTCAAATTGGAAAATTGTTTAACAATTGAAAATAATAATGGTTAATGAGTCATTAACGACTAGATTGGCTCGTGAGCGACTAGATGCAATTAAGAGATTTATACCAATCCGCGACTCTGTTAGGAATAAACTGCAAGCTAGACAGAGTTTACAAACGGATTTTGCTGCGGGATCTAAAGAGTTGTTTAAACCAATAACCACAGCAACGAAGGGTGCAATATCAGCTACTGAGCGTGCTATATGGGGAAATCCCCCCAAGGAGGGAACAAGAGAAGAAAAACCTCTTATTGGTGAACTTGAAAAAATAGCAACGGAAACTGAAAAAATAGCAAGAAGTTTGAAACAAACAAAAAAATCTTTAAGAACACTTCCTGGTGATATAGTAACTGCTGCAAGACGACAAGAACAACAAGAACGAGAACAACAAGAACGAGAACAACAAGAGCGAGAACGAGAAATTGAAGAAGAACTTACTAGTAGACCACCACTTATCGCACCACCTGAACAACTTGAACAACAAGGTGCTTTTGCAATAGAAGAATATTCACCTGAAAAGATATTTATTGATGATGCGCTAGTTAGAATTAGAGGAAACAAATCAGACTCTGAATTAATTAAATTTACTAAAGAGACTTTTAAGAAGAATATAAGAGATAGTTATTTAAGAGACGACAAGTCTAGAAAATTTATAAAAGACAGAGACACCTGGGCTAATAAAGTGTTTTTAGCAAACCGTAGGAAAACTAGAATAACAAAAGAAATAAAACATGATTATGCTAAATTTAATGCTATGATACAAGATGTTACAGAACCACCACCAGCATATTCAGAAGACCCAATCCCAGATGATATTCAAATAATGGCAGAAGATGATTCTGAAAAAAGGTGCAACTGGTATCACTAAAAAATCATTCGGGAAGGGATTGAGAGATTCCAGTGGGATTCTTATTCAATGTCCTGGTAATATTCTCAGCGATATAAAACAATTAGAAGTACTCATCGGAGGAAAACGAGCTGTAAATAACTCACCGGAACTGATAAATGAAGCAGCTGATATCTGCAGGCGGTTATTTCAAGGCGGTATCATGGATATCAAAACATATCGAGATTTCATTGGCGAGTTAGTGGAAAATCCTACGGATTATCACAGTGACTAATCTGATGACTGAAAATCCTTTGGAATTTTCATCACCGCATTAGATAAATATCATTTAAAAAAGATGATCATACACTACAACCATAATAAACCAACCAGCGTCTATGTAGTAAACTCACGGTTTCCAGTTTATAACGCGTACTATGGTGATGTTCTCGGTGTTAGTAAAATAATAAATCACGATGTAGAACAGAAACTAGCGTCGTTGATGACTCCGTTGACAGCAAGTGACCAGGATAATATAACCGCAAATATGACAGCGGGAAGCGGCTTAAAAAAACCACGACGACGTCGATGATTTAGACTTTGATAAATATAATAAAATGTTCAAAAGGTCACCTGATACCGCGTTTGATATGGACGGCCCAGTACTCAAGGATGATTCCGTACGTGATTATCAATTTTATGCCTATCACGCAATACAACCAAATCTTCCATCAAGAATCGAACTTCAAGTTCATGATACCAGTAAATACTTTTTACCGTGCGAAGCGTTTATCGAAGTAGAAGGAGAACTTGTAACAGATGTCGCAGCTCATACACCATACGCAGATAACCCAATTCTCCGAGTTGGTTTTGTCAATAATGGGATCATGGCATTATTTACTAGCGGTAGATATCTCATTAATGGAAAAGAATTTGAAACAATTGAGAATAATGTTGATGTTGCCACAACAATAATATGGTTAGCAAGATATTCTGACGATTATACAAGATTGGCGGGTCCATCTATGATGTTTGATAAGGATATTACTGATCACCCTAATCACTCCCCGTACATTAAAATACGGACACCGCAAGATACTGCGGTTGCTGCACACTACCCCGATACTTATGAACACGGGGGGAGGGAGGGTAGACCAGGTGCTGCGTTTGATGTTGTCGGAGGCGCTAATCCCGATAACAATTTAGGATATGCAACACGCAAAGCAATGCTACAAGGAGATCGTCGACGATTTTCATGCGCGATTCCACTGCATCATATATTTGGATTCTGCAGAAATGTCCGAAAAGTCATCTATGGAGCAAAGCATACGGTAGTACTCGTGCGAAAGGGTACTGATAATGATGCAATCTGGCGTGGTGATGTAGCTGGTCTTGCTGCCAGTAAAGTTAATTTATCAAAACTATCACTGTGGATGCCAGTGTTGGCTCCATCAATTACGACGGAGGAACGAATACTATCATTTATGGACCAAGGAGGAAAATCATTGATAAGTTGGTTATCGGTGAGTACAGATACTATAGATTCTGATATTAATGGTACATTTGCATGGCACCTGGCAGCGCGACAGGGTATTTCCAGTCCGCGTCATATATTTATTGCTCTACAGAATAGAGAGCGATTAGACAATCAAACACGTAGCCATATGATATTTGATAAATTAGGCGTTAGTGAAGTCCCGCTGGGAATAAATGACCAACAGGAACCATCCGAAGATATACAACTTGATTACGACAACAATCATATTGCACGCGTGTATCACAGGTTGTTGACATATATGGCACGGGATCAAAATGTTGATACTGGTCTGCAAATATCACAACATGATTTTAAAAATCTATATCCGATCTATTACTTTTCGTTGGAACATCTTGATTTAACAAGACAGTCCATCGTTGATATACACTTTAGAGCTCGTGTAGCCCATGATGGTGGTGTTAATTATAGAGCGGTTGCTGTTATTCTCAGCGATAAATCAATGCTACTCGAAGGTGTTGGCGGAAGAATAAGAGTAATAGATGCGCCAGTAGAAAACATGTAGTGTTTTCCAGAAACATGTAATTGAAATCCTTCGGATTTTTCCATTAGAATCAATCTGTTATTGCATAATGTCATATAGTCATATTAGTGTCACGTTGACTCCAGGTCAACTCAAGAAATTGCAATCGGAATCGGCTAAAAAACTGTGGAACCACAATAACGCTAAAACACAATCAGATGACTGGCAGGGTGAATAAATTGTCGCTGACAACTCGTCAAGTAAAACACTTCATATATGCGTTCGAGGATCAAAAAGGCGTTACGATCAATCTCTCTGCGAAGGCGATCGACGACATGAAAAAATCCGGCGGTATATTCCCGTTGTTAGTTGAAATTCCAGAGTTGATTGCTGCGGCTGCCACAGCGGTGGCTAAAGCGGCGGCGTTTGGAGCCGTTGGTACCGCGGCAGGAATGGCACTAAAGAAAGCAACTGGGCAGGGGTATGAAAAAAAGAAGGAGAAGGGTCTAAGACTACCAGAAACCCCGTATTCATGGTACAGCGGAAAAGGTCTGACAATCCCAGGAACAGTTTGCTAGTTGAGGAATCATTGACTCCTATGTCCAATTTAGATTTACTCGATGCTGCTAAAAAACTAGCAATAAAAAACATCAGAGATGTCTTTATGAAAGATCAATTGCCGGCACAACCAAACAACGCTGAAACCGGTATCATTAATCTCGATAACAGCACTGGACCCGGAAGCCACTGGGTTGCATACGCGATTGATCCACGTGTAATTGTGTATTTCGATTCATATGGATTAGCACCGCTGAAGGAATTCATGCGTTATATAAACCGCTTAAAACCTCCTCTTTGGTATTCCACTCTACCAACACAACAAATGAATGATCCACCAATATGCGGCAACGAAGTATTAAATGTCCTTGATGCTCTTTCAACATCTGGAAAACCACCACATGTTGTCGTAAATGAATACACGAGTAATCGTTTTTTAGAGAGGGAAAGAGTTTTACAATAACATGATTGATATTTGGGGGAGATCTTTATCAGCGCTGAAGAAACCAACATCTGAAATATCTGCAACCGGTGATATAAAAAGAATAATCGAAGACGAAATAGCTGAGACATTGAACTTAGCAAGTGTTGATCCCAATGAAATAGTTGTATTTCAAGATCATCAGGGTAAATTGAAAACGAGTAATGTTTCCCTAGATGATATTTTAGTTAAACGACGAGACGCAGTAGAAGATACTATCGCGCTGTTTTCTGATTAGGGTAAACTCAAACCAGGTGTACTTGTTTAGACGATTACAGATAAAATGTTAACACTCGATAACACGGCAAATTCATTAAAATCGCTCAATGGTAAGTATGATGATCATATAACTAAATTTACTGATTTACAAAAATCCATCATGGAAACCGTGTTAGAATTATTTGGTAATCCTCCAGTGACCACACCGAAGCTCACAGAGATAAAATCTTCTATGTTGGAACTAGCAACACTTCAATCTAGATATGAAGAATTCGTAAAACAGTTTTCAGTTTTTCGTAAAAATATCATTGAGAAGTTTCTTGGAACCGCGTTGAATAAAATTGAAATAAAACTCCCGGATATTAAAAAATCCATCGATGAGAAAAAAAACTTCATCGAGGCAGATAAACAATGATTTTTCGAGGATGATAACAGTCATTGAAAAAACAAAAATTCCTCATGAGAAAACCAACAACGTAGTATACACGATCCAACACGGATCATTTGCGTGGACACCTACAGAAAATAAACTAAATATCACTACAACCGTCAAAGGCATTTATCGATTAACACTAGTAACACCGACTCAATTTAATATATCATCGTCGAGTTCATCTGGGGTCAATAATACGATATCAACAATCATCGAAAAGGATACAACCGAACAGTTCACGATAACAACGAATGAAAATAATCTAGCTAGGGTTTCAGTATCATGGTATATAGAATTCGTAGCGGATTTGAGTAAACAGTTAAATTGAAATCGTAAACGATTTAAAAATAAAATGGCAACGTCACAGCAATATCGCTATGATCAGGTCAAAGAATTTCAAACAAAACTCAAAACTCTTTCTGAGGAGTACCGAACAAAAATGAAAAAATACCAACGAAGAATCACCGTAGTTGATGTTACAATGTACTTGGTGTCAGGCGTTCTAGCTGGCGCCGGAATAATACTCGCATCGGTTACAATGATTGCCACGGTCGTAGTTCCAATTTGCATTTCTACGGTGGCTACAATTGCGGGTATATAAATCGGGATAACAATCAAATATCATCATGCAGCCAGCGTAACTGCATGATTACTCAATTAAATTTCATGTTGTATCAACCGTGTATTCACAATTATCCTCGATGATATCGTCGTCGCTTGATGATACATTTATATCCGATAGTGAGTTTTCAGCGATGGTAAGTATGTATGATTCTGCGATATCGAAATTAGAAATACAACATGAGTATAATAACGATTACAACACCGCAGGAACTACTTCAACGAATAGTGGAGAACACAAACCCAGTAAAAACCAACATGATCTCCATAACATCAACGAATCCTGAATTCAGTGTAAATTTCCCTATTCCGATTCCCGTGAAGGAGATCGCGTTGGCGAAACTACGAGTGTATCACAGTTGGCCTAACATTAGGTCGGTAGCATTTGTTGGTAAACAACCGAATAATTCCTTGGTGTTCGCATAAAAGAATCGCGAAGACGGAACTCCAGACTGGAATGTTGTTTCCTTGCCATCCGGGTCTTACCAAATCGAACAAATCAATGCTGAATTAGCGCGTAGAATAAAATCCAGTACTGGGCGAGAATCGAAAATCGCTATAACAGTTCATGAGCCAACATTATCATCCGCGATTGAAATAAACTCGCCTAGTTATGTCGTAGATATCTATCAGAGTTCAATCAGAACAATACTGGGGTGGCCTGAAAACCCACCTCAACGGGTTAATATACCACTTGAACCACAAAAATCTGATTATGTTACCGACAGGATAAGATCCGATAATCCAGTAAAAAGCTATAGCGAATACATCAGGTGGAACTTTTTCACTGGAATGATAGACGACTGCAACCGAAGATATTACGCAACTCGACAGGATAAAATCACTGAAAATTTCACAGCGTTCAATAACAATATTTCGCTGTTGTTAATATCTCTTAAATCCGGTGCTCTCACACGAGATGAATTTATCAGCGTCGTACAAACACGTAACAAAATCATGAATGACATGGAAACATTTCTTTCTCAAATTATTTAAGAGGTATTAGGTGATAGTAATCCTAAAACGAGAACGGAGTTTGCAATAGTGTATAATACACGCGTAGAAGATATTCCCACGCTCAAACTACACAGATATAATATCTCAGAACTACAAAAATCTCTCAATGATGCCATCGATGAAGGTTTCAAAAAAATCCACGATGCATGGAAAAAAACAGCACCACAACCACAAACAACTATCTTGACATATAATAATGACCCAGATGGTGGTGGTAGGCATATCGCTCCGTTCGACGTCAATATATCCTCGGTGATTGCATTGAATGTAGTATGTGATGTTATCGAAGGAAGCTATCAAATAAATCTCGAGCGATCAAATCAAGCTCAGCAGGGATATATTTTATACTCATTTGCCCCAACAGCTCCTCCAGGATTTATAATTATTGAGGATCCAACTAATCCTGTCTATATGAGATGTCATAATAATTCGTTAACGAGAATTAATTTCAGACTTACTGACCAATTCAATAATATAATTGATTTACGAGGCGAGGTCTTACAACTTAGTCTGTTTGTGAAATCGTAGTGATTTTCATTGTTAACCCCATAGCAGCAGAGGGGGCGGTGACAGCGACAATGGCGTCTTTGAGGTAACCTCAGTTTGCCGAATCGACGCTTTTCGAGAAAGCCTCAGTTTGCCGAATCGACGCTTTTTAAAAAAAAAAATTCGATGCGTTTTTCGACGCTTTTCGAGGAAGCTTCAGTTTGCCAAATCGACGCCTCTACAGCTAACATTTTCGATGGAAGCCTCAATTTACCGAATTGACGCCTCTATAGGTCTGTCTGATTCGCTCCCTCTGCTGCTATTAGGTTGTTAAGGTTGTTTGGTTAGTGCTCAACTGTTTTTTGTTAGATGTCTATTTTATGTAATATTTTTTGGGGACTTTGGATCATCTCCTCTTGTACTGTTCCTTATGGACATATAAAATTCACTTTTTATTTGAGATGTGTATTGTGTTTTGTGTTTTAGTTCCGTCCGTTGCGCTGTCATTTTTCTGTTTCACCTTCACTCTCCGTTTCACTTAGCCTCGTGTCTTAGATTCCTTTATTATTGTTCTGTTCTTCCTTTGTTTTAGTCTGTCTCTCACTTTCTTTCTCTTCTTTGCCCATTTCTTCGTTCCATGCTATGTCATTTGACGAGGTTGATAAATTGCTTGCCTTCCTTATATTATTATTTTTTCCCCTCCATCGGGAATGATGCAGTCAGCGGCATTAGTCCCGATATTTCCACCGTCTCAATTCCCGTGTTTTCCTTTTCATCTTATCCTTTGTATAATACCTGGATCCTGTTCTTTGTAGTTATATCCCCTTTGCCTGGCGTCTTAGCTTTGGTAGTGTTCGGGCTAAGTATATGTATCCACTGTTGTGTTCGTGTCCTGTTTCTCTCTTTGGTATTATCCTGCTTTTGCAGTTGTTTTTTGTGTGTGGCGATTGTTCCACCGCACCTGCATAAGTGCTTGGTGGGTTGGGGGTTGCTGTTTGTGCTTCTCCTTGCTTGCAATCCCACGGTTCATGTCCCGTGCAGCCGCAATTGGGGCATTTCCTATCCATTTCACAATTCATATACCAGCTCTTCAATTTGAAACCAATCACATAAAACCACATAGGAATTTTCTTATCATCTTCCTTGGTCATGGTGAGGATTTTTGCTCAACTTAATATTGGGACGTAACGATATATGGTCGCCATTTTGTGGTATGTCACTTTTGCGCCCATTTTCATTTCCGCCTTTTCTGCGAGCTCTTCCGTACTTATATCGCATGGTAGGCCATTGAAATGGACATCTACGAGTTTCGGCCTCACTTCCCTCTGGATAATCGGTGCTTCTTCTATCGTTGCTGGAATCGTCACCTCCATGTATGATATATCCAGGAATTTAACCTTTTTGTCCTTGGGGTACATCATGTACCTATTTAACCCGGTATTCCGGAGGGCTTCAATTTTTCCTATGTCGTAATTTATAGCGTGTGGAGTCATCAGCACTTCTGCTTGTTTAGGTGCCCTTGCTGTTACCCCGAAGTTGATCAACTGGCATCAAAGGTGGTGATTGTATGCCAGGAGGATCTCATCATATAGTTCAATCCTGAAGTATTAATTTAATATAGATCTTACGCCTTTGGGAGGTTGATTTCCTGCGTTAAAGTCATCGTTTCGGTCTAAAATGTCCTCTAACATGATATGGTCCGTCGGGTCGGCATTTACCCGGATCGCAGGTGTCACATCACTGTCACCCGTCTTGCTCACTATTTTCGCCATTTCCTCATAATGAGCAGATCAAGGTGTGTTTTTAGACTATTTAGATTTTACTAGTTACGTTTCTCCTACATTCTATCAAAAATTATTTTATTGATATCTTGCTGTTAAGTTTTAAACTAAATTCTTTTCTTGTAGAATTGTGGGTGCAAGTAAAACTTGTTATATGCACGATCTACAAATTTGTAGTCCCTTTGGTTTAGACCTATGTAGTGATGCTTTTTATGTAATGTGTTTTGAAATTCCATATGTAGTCAATTCTTTCATTATCTATTTTTTTCTAGTGTTTTATTTGTTATGTCCACATAGTTAATAAGGTATGTCAAATTTGAATACATATATGTTTTTGCAACCTGTGAACGTTATATTATACTTAATGGCTTTAGTGCCCAGATCTTGATACTTTTTCTTAATTTTGTTTTAACTTGTTTGTAGTTTTCCTTCACTTCGTTTGCCCCGAAGAATATTAACCATAGCTTTTACTCTGTCTTTAATTAATGTCGGGGGCAATCCAGGATGATTCCCCCTCCAGTTTCCTATTTTTAAGATTTCCGTCTTATCATGGTTTATTTTGGACCCCAGATGCTATTCCAAATAATTCGTATTCCTTTTCAAGGTGTTTGAAGGTGTTTGGTATTGGAGTCTGATAAAGTTCGTGCAATCATCAGCATGTTGTAGCATCTTGAACTCCTCCCTCAGGTTTGGAATTTTTATACTTTCTATGTTTCTGTTATTCCTGACTTTTATACTTAGAACTTCGATTGCTATTACATATAATAGCATTGATAGTGGGCAGTCTTGCCTCACCGATCTTTTGTAGTTCAAATTTGTCTGTGATCGCTCCGTTTTACCTATACCCTTGAGGTTATTTCGTTGCACATAATCTTTGTCCAATTAAGAAAGTTTAATCCAAAGCCGAACGTTTCCAGTACATTTTGTGTATAATTATGTTCACATTTCACTCCTGTTTCATTTAAGAAGTATATGATTGTCTTATATTTAATGTGTTGTTTTGAATATTCCTACCTCCCCCACCCCACAAGTTTGATTTATATTCAGTATTTTATTTATCCCTCTTTTTTACCCTATTTGCTAAAATCCTACTTAATGTTGTATTGTCCTTGTGTAAGACGGAGATGGGCCTCCAATTTGTAAAATCTGATCTATCAAATTTCTCTTTGTAAATTATTGTAATTAATCCCTCCCTCATATAGTCGATCATCGTGTTAGGTTTTGTTTAGTAATATGTTGAGTTGTTTTATTTTCCATACCCCCTTTCCCCATTTATTCATATTTTTTGTAATAATTTCCCTTAATATTAGTTTAAGGTCCGAAATTTTTACTTCTAGAATTTCTATTTCTTTGGTATATTTTATTATCAATGTTTGTGCCATAACATTTATCGGATCTATTTGCTTTATTATTCTTGTATTCATAAGTGTATTCGGTATATCTACTAGGTTGTGATCTTTTAATAATTTCCCTCTAAATCCCCGTAGGCTTAAATCGTCTGTTGTGAGTTTTCCTATTCTATCTATACACTCTCTCACCCAATTAAAATCTCCAGCTTGCTCTAAATGTTGTGTTGTGTAGTTGTTTGTGTTTATTTAGGTTTTCGGTGAATTGAGATTATATATATATTTACTGGCCAGTATATGTTTAAAAGGTGTAGTCGTGGTTATTAGTTTGGGACACTGACCCCTCTTCTGCTTTCAGTGTGTCAGCTGTTTATTCTTCAGTCTAGTTTGTTTCTAATTATGTGTGTGTGTCAATGTCCGTCTAATTGTCCATTGAGTTTAAATCTTTTATTTTTCCCAAACTGCATCTTCGTCATTGGTTTCCTCGTTTTCTTGGTCGTGGTTATCATTTCAAGTTTCAGTTTCATGTGTGTCAGCTCCCTCTTCAGTATCTGTTTCTCGTCACTTGTTTGCATTTTCGTAGCGCTAGTTTTCCTGTCCTTCATTTATTTGGAGGTGGTGTGGGGTGTGGTGGGGACTTTTCCTTCAACCTCTTTAATATGGTTTTGTGCCTCCTCTGTCGGTGTGGCGTCACTCGACGATGAGTTTGATAGAGATTTCGCTATTTACCTTTTTCTTAGTGAGGGTATCGGAGTGATGGTCAGGGACAGTAAACAACTAAGTTTCATAGCCCTCTGTTCCGTTTTCAGTTCCTCATTCTCTTGCAGGATTTCAAACCTGATGTCGGTCGACGTTTCCCTTCTAATTGTGGTGGTCCTTTTGGCGTTATCCATTTGACTACTGAGTAATCGTTCAGTCAAACTAAACAATTTGTGAGTAGGATTCACAACACTGTTAGTCTATGACAGCAAAGTAATTGTGAGATGAGCTCACACCACAATTTATACATCCTAGTCCCTCGGCTAAAATTAAAAATAATCAATTACAATAACTTGTCTATTCCATTATTATCTACAGATTACAGTTTTGTCCCTCCATCTTTGGCTATGTCCCTCCAGTTGGCTCTAATAAAGTAATGTTGTCTATAATATAGCGAGTTTAGGTTATGTCTTCAATTAGTTTTGGACACTGGCCCCTCTTCTACTTTTAGTGTGTCAGCTGTTTAGTCTCAGTCTAGTTTGTTTCTTATTATGTGTATGTGAGTCCATGTCCGTCTCAATGTCCACTGAGTTTAAATCTTTAATTTGTCCCAAAATGCATCTTTGTCATTGATTTCCTCGTTCTCTTGGTCTTGGTTGTTTGTTTGGGACACTGGCCCCTCTTCTGCTTTTAGTGTATCAGCTGTTTATTCTTCAGTCTAGTTTGTTTCAAATTCTGTGTGTGTTTCAATGATTATATGCACGACCCCCTTCTGCGCCGAATAATTAGTATTATCCAATGAAATTCTCTCTCCGGAACAACTAGCACGATACCATGTTAAAAATACCTTGTTCTCAATTTCACGAACAAGACCATGTACATCATTCAATACCGTTTATTAGACAAAATAAGAGGTTTCTTAAGGCTTAAAAATGTAGAGTCTCTTGGCCTTTTGAAATGAATATGATATTGCTTTGTTTGTGTTTTGCGTGCTGCATTCCATAAAACAGCTTACAAGTACGCAGTTTTCTAGGCATGACAATTTCTTTTATCCCAAATTGTTCAACCATCCATGAGCCTTTTCGAGAGATGCATGGCTAGGGTGGGTGGGTGGCAGAGGCGGACAGTTGTCACCGGGCGCCAGAGTAGCGGAGAGCGCCAATATTGACTTTGAAATAGGTTGTATTTGGAATTTCATAATATCATTATATCACGTGTGATGTGACCGGATGCACTCTGCAACTATGCATTAGTTTTTCATCTCTTTAATAGCCGTTGGCGTTAAATTGGGTGATGGTGATTTTAGTGATGAAAATAATGGGTTTCAGAGTTGGGGGGGGGAGGGGCCGGCGTAACAATGAATCTTGTCCCCGGGCTCCAAACACTGTAGCTACGTCTGTGCTTTTCGAGCCGTAACCAAACCAAATCAACCATGGTAATAGACTGAAAAACACGATAAAGCATTTGAAAAATTCAAACATGATTTAACAAATATCGCAAGAATAGCGTATTTCGATCCAAATCAGGAAACAAAATTGATTGTAGATGCAAATCCTGTTGGTCTAAGTACGAAGCACTACCTGCCCCCCCCCCCCCCCACTCTCTTTTTCTGCAATTTGCTATCCCCTCTCCCGTGCCCGAAAAAGTGGTATAAAACTCCGACTCTAATATAGAACTTAGGTGGGCAGAGCTTAACGTTTAGGAAATAATGTATTGAGAAATAAACAACATAACTGTTTTCATTTGTTCATTAAATACACGTTTTTTCAGGATTAAATATGTAGAGTCTATTGTCAATGCGTAAGATTATATTACTTCATATCTATATCATATTTATATTAACAGCAGGAAGGGTGGACATACCGAAACTATTTCAAACAAACCGAAACCAATTCAGGCAGACCAAAAAAAGAGAAACTATTTCAGGAAAATCCTAAAGGATTTCAACCGAAACCATCACGCTACAGACCCGGAGACGAATTGAAAATCCTTTTAGGATTTCACAAACAGAATAATTTGTAAAACCTCACCTCGTAAATCAATCAGATTATTGGATTGGTCAGTGAGTTTAAAATTAATTCTCGTTAACGAATCATTATGATATCGCATATAGACTGGATTAGTTGGATCCTCAATTATTAAAAATCCGGGTGGAGCTGTTGGTGCAAATGAATATAAAATATATCCCTGCTGGGCTTGATTTGATCTTTCGAGATATATTTGATAGATTCCTTCGATAACATCATATACTAAATTCATTGCAATCACCGAGGATATATTGACGTTTTGAGGAGCGATAGGCCGCCCGCCTCCATCTGGGTCATTATTATGATTGAGGATAGTTGTTTCTTATATGTTTTTTCCATGCGGCGAGTATTTGTAGGAAATACTCATCGAGAAGATCATTAAAAGACTTTGTTATTTCATTTGCGTTATACCCAGGAAATTTGAAATCGGGTAAATCAGCTTCTGTGATATTTTAAACGGTTAGGAATTTTTGTTTATCTCCGTTTTTGTCATTAATTATTACTTGAATTATTCGTCTGTTGATATATTCCATGTCGGATACAAGCTGATTTAATATCTCAATATATTTTATGACTTCGCTGCGTGAACTCGTTATATCAAACAGATGTTTTGGAAACTCTGTCGTAGTCGTTCTAGTTGTGTTCTATGTAATTGATTAATCTCTTTCAAATAATCAATGATGCTATTTAGAGCGAATACAATGGCAATGGATGAATCAGGAATTTTCTGAAAACCAAATTCCCATTGCATAGTTTTGTTATCAAGAAATGTGAATCTATCAGTTAATTTTGCATTTTTTATATCAGGTAAATAATTTCGATATGATGGAGCAATTTCATGATATGATTGTACATCCGTGACATAATCAGATGTTTTAGGTTCGGGTATTTGATAAGATGCCTGAGGTGGATTTTCAGGCCAACCCAGTATTGCCCTTATAGAACTCTGATAGATATCTACGGCATACCCGGGCGAGTTTATGTCAATGGCAGATGATAGTGTTGGTTCATGAACTGTTATAGCGATTTTCGATTCTTTTCCAGTAATTGGTTTAATTCTGCGTTGTAATTCATCATTGATTTGTTCGATTTGGTAAGACCCCGATGGTAGCGAAACAACGTTCCAGTCTGGAGTTCCATCTTGTTTATTTTTACTCGCAAACACCAAGGAATTATTCGGTTGTTGACCATTAAACGCTACCGACCTAATATTAGGACAACTGTGATACACCCGTAACTTTGCTAACGCTATTTCTTTCACGGAAATCGCAGAAGGGAAATTCACACTGCATTCAGGATTGATTGAAGTTATTGAGATCATGCTGGTTTTCAGCGGGGTTGTGTTTTCCGCTATTCGTTGAAGTAGTTCTTGCGATGTTGCCATTGGTGTTATTATTATTATTGTTATTATATTTTTCTAATTTTGACATCGCAGAATCATAAACACGTACCGTCGCTGAGAACTCACTATCTTATATTAATGTGTCATCGAGTGACGACGATATCATCGATGATAATTGGAAATACGCTGTTGACACAACATGGAATTTAACTACGTAATCTTGCAGTATACGCTGGCTGCATGATGATATTTGTTTTGTTATAATTGAAATAATTGCCGCGGTTGCTGTCGCCGCTGATATACAAATTGGAACAGCTATCGGGGCAACCATTGTCACCGAGGAGAGTATAATACCGGCTCCGGTGATTACACCTGATACCGAGTACACGGTAACATCAACTGCGGTGATTTTTCGGCGGTATTTTTTTTTTTTACTTGATACTCCTCAGTGAGGGTTTTGAGTTTAGTTTGAAATTCTCTGACCTGAAGATAGCTATATTGCTTTGATGATATTTTATTTATTACAACATTATTCAATTTATTTGTTTACTAAAATCCGCTACGAATTCCACCTACCATGTTACTGAAACCCTAGCCAAATTATTATCAGTGGATGCTATTGTGAATTGTTCAGTTGTTCATTTGTCGATTATCGTTGATATCATATTGTTGACCCCAGATGAACTCGTTGATGAAATACTAAATTGAGTTGGTGTCACTAGTGTTAATCGATAAATACTTTTGACGACCGCGGTGATATTTAATATGTTAGTGGATGGTGTTCACGTAAATGATCCGTATTGAATCGCATACACGTTATTTATATGTTTTTGTTCGTGATGGATTTTTTTTGTTGAAGTTTTTCTATCATCCTCGGTAAATCATCTTTGATTGCCTCGATGGTGTTTTTTTTTATCTCATTGATGGATTTTCTAATATCGGGGAGTTTTATGTCGATTTTATCAAATGGGACTCCAAGAAATTTATCTATGATCTTTTTACTAAAATTTGAAGACTTTTTTACGTGTTCTTCATATCTGGATTGAAGTGTTGCAAATTCTAACAAAGTTTTATCTCCGTGAGTTTCGGTGTGGTCACCGGTGGATTTCCAAAGCAAATCCAATATAGGTTTGTCAATATTGTCAATTATATTTCTTTGTAATTCAGAAAACTGATCGAATTTAGTTATATGGTCGTTGTATTCATCGCGTTGTATTTTTAATGTTTCTAAATTGTTAATTCTATCCACAATAGTTGAAATACGTACACCTGGTTTGAGTTTACCCTGATCGGAAAACAACGCGATAGTATCTTCTACTGCGTCGCGTTGTTTAACTAAAATATCATCAAGGGAAATATTACTAGTTTTCAATTTACCCTGACGATCTTGAAATACAACTATTTAATTGGGATCAACACTTGCTAAGTTCAACATCTCGGATATTTCATCTTCGATTTTTTTTTTACATCACCGGGTGCAGATATTTCCGTGGCGGGTTATTTCAGGCTTGATAAAGATCTCCCCCAAATATCAATCGTGTTATATTATGTTCTTCATTTTAAGTAATTTGTTATCGTGTATTCGTAGACGACTTTATAAAGTGATTTAGATGATGCTCAAACCGCCATTAACATTTCAAGGACTTCTACCTCACATGAGTTTTCAAGTAAGCCCAGTATGGGTAACTCTGAATACCAAACAGGAACTGAAGAATCCAACTTGGATATATACTCAAGAAATCTTCCTTCTTTATAAGGAGGAAATCCATACGGGTCAAAATAAATGATGCATTGTGGATGTATCACGTAACCCGCCCAATGTACTCCAGAATTATTGTTAAAACCGATATCAAGTATACCGGTTTCAAAGATTTTTGGTTGTACCGGCAACTGATTTTCCCTGAATACACCTCTGAAATGTTTTATTGGGAGTTTCTTTACTACATAAATCGTGTTAAGATTAGACTTTTCAACAATGGGTTTTGGTGATATGTTAGCAGAAACGGGTTTATAAAACCACGCTGTTAGTTTTTTCACTTGTTTGAATAAACTTCTCCAATTATCAATCATGTTATTCTATATAATTTCTCTCTAAAAAGTGATTACTATGCCGCATATTGGTGGGTCATTCATTTTCTGTGTTGGTAGCGTAGAATACCAGCGAGGGGTTTTTAAGTGGTTTATATAGCGCATAAATTCATTCGGCGGAGCTAATCCATATGAGTCAAAATAGACAATTGCACGCGGATCAATCGCGTATGAAACCCAGTAGGTTCCAGGTCCGGTGCTGTTATCGAGATTAATAATACCGGTTTCAACGCTGTTTGGTTGTGCCGGTTATTGATCTTTCATAAAGACACCTCTAAAGTTTTTGTATCGCTAGTTTTTTAGCAGCATCGGGAAATCAAAATTTGACATCGGAACTATTTCCGGTGTTAGTAAACCGTTTCTGGGATTCTCAGACCGCTTCCTTTGTACCATGAATACGGGTTCCTGGTAAGTCTTAGACCCTTTCCCTTTCTTTTGTATCCCCGTCCATTTTTTGGTTCATATGAATGAGCAATGCTGTGTACTGCTTTTGCACCAAGAGCTCCAGCGGCTCCCAACGCAGCCGCTTTACAAGCTGCAATTAATGTTGGAATCGCAGCGAGAAGTGGGAATACACCACCTGATTTTATCATGATTTTGATCGCAGCTGCAGAGAGTGTGATCTGAACACCTTTTTTATCTTTGAAAGCATCATTAACGTGTTTTATCTGACGAGTTGTCAGCGACAATTTATTTTGACCAACAAACATCTGTTTGTGTATCAGCGATATCGTGGTTCCACATTTTTTAGCCGATTCTGATTCCAATTTTTTAAGTTGACCAGGAGTCAATGTAACACTAACAACACTATACGACATCTTATTAAAACTACTAGTAGTTTAAATGACAGATTCATCTAATTGTTACATATTTTTAACTGGCGCATCAACTATTTTCATTTTTCCACCAACACCTTCAAGTATCATTGATTTGTCGCTGAGAATTACAGCAATTGCTCTGTAACCAACACCAGCAGGGGCTATAGTAGCTCTAAAGTATATGTCAACTACGGATTGTCTAGTTAAATCAAGATGTTCCAGAGAAAAGTAATAGATCGGATATAAGTTTTTAAAATCCAACTGAGATATTTGTATACCAGTGTCAGCGTTTTGATCACGACCCATATATGACAACAGGCGATGATACGCGCGTGCAATATGGTTTTCTGTGTAATTAAGTTGTACATCCTTGATTTTTAGAGAAAACTCAGTAACGCCGAGCCTATCAAATATCATATGGCTGCGTGTTTGATCACCAACTCGCGCTGTATTCTGTAACGCAATAAATATATGCCATGGCGAAGCAACGCCTTATTTTGATGCCAACTGCCATGTGAATGTACCGTTAACAGCTGATTGATTAATGTCCGTTGTTGTTGTTAGCCAACTTAGTAACGATTTTCCTCCCTGATTCATAAATAATAGTAATCGATCTTCTACGGTAATTGATTGGATCATTACTGGCATCCACATTGTTAGTTTTGTTAAAATAACTTTAACCGCAGCAACACCAGCCCCATGCCAGATAGCATCATTATCAGTACTTTTTCGCACGAGTGCTACATGTATGCTTAGCTCCATAGATAATTTTTTCTAATATTTCTGCAGAATCCGAAAATATGATGCAGTGGAATTGCGCAT
Source organism: Unio pictorum (assembly GCA_030141615.1). Lineage (NCBI taxonomy): Eukaryota > Metazoa > Mollusca > Bivalvia > Unionida > Unionidae > Unio > Unio pictorum. The sequence continues at coordinate 633,382 of JARLTB010000181.1, forward strand.
GAAAATTGTCGACGCTGTCCCTCTAACGTTGCTACGCGTGTTGCAAACCCCATGTTGTAATTAGGATAAGTACTTTTTATAACATCAAAGGCAGCACCTGGTACTGCTTCGTGTACACCATCAGCTACTGGTTGTGGATTAACTTCAGTAGCTCAGGGTAATCAGTAATATCTTTATGAAACATCTAGCCATCTTGTATAATCATCAGAATATCTTGCCAACCCAATTATTGTTGTTGCAACATCAACATCACGTTCTATGGATTCAATCTCTTTTCCATCAATCAGATATCTTGCACTCTCAAACAGCGCCATGATACCATTATTAACAAAACCAACTCGGATATTTGGGTCATCTACATATGGAGTATTAGCTAAAACATTTGTTACAAGTTCTCCTTCTACTTCAATAAATGCTTCACAAGGCAAAAAGTATTTACTGGTATCTTGGACTTGAAGTTCAATTCTTGATCGAATATCCGGTTGTACTGCATGCTAGGAATAATATTGATAATCCTGTACAGAATCATCTTTGCGTACTGGGGCGTCCATATCAAAGGCTGGATCAGATGTCCGTTTGAACATTTTATTATATATTCCTCGATCTAAGTCATGATTTTGCTCGTGGTTTTCGTCGCGGTTTCAAGCCGCTTCCCGCAATTATGTTTGCAATATTATTTCTCTGCGCCTCATATGCTTCACTGGGCAACGACGAAGTCGCCAACGATGCTAATTTCTGATCCACTGCGTTATTTATTATTTTGCTAACACTTGCAGGCATCACTTCCGTATATGGTAACGGCAATCATTGCCGGTTTCTTTTATCGTCGAACTAATGACATTAGTTTTTCCTTCGCGGCGGAAAACGCTTTCCCGGCAACATCTCCAGCAACGCTAATTCCTTTACCGCAAATAACATAAATGGCTTTCATCGATAATTGTTTTGCTAATGGCGCTACTTTTGGAGCCATTCTTGAAAATAACCCTGCAATGCTATTGCCGAGACCATCACCATAGTACGCTCTGTAAACTGGCAATCGTGAGTTTACTACATAGACCATTGTTGGTTTATCCTGGTTGTCATTTAATTTAAATAATATTTATCTAATCGCAAAATCATAAACGATTTCCAATCCTACGGATTTCATCGTAAACGATTTTCATTGTAAACGATTTTCATTGTAAACGATTTCCAATTAATCACTATAGTAATCGTTGACGGTGAAACCGTCCACTAGCTCATCAATAAACTCTCGGTATACATCAATATCCATAATACAACCCTCAAATAGTCGTCTCCAGATATCAGCTGCCTCAATAATTACTTACGGTGAGTTATTTCCGGCTCGTTTCCTTCCTATGAGAACTTCTAATCGTGATATATCCCCGAGAATATTACTAGGACAACTAACTAGACCACTACCTGATACCCTTGGAGATTCACTCTGAGAAAATCCACTCCCACTACTACTACAATAACCAGTTGCACCCTGTGCATCATCATCATCTTTGTCTCGATCATATAGTGATTGACCACTTTTTATTTTTGTTATTTTATCCAAATACGATTTATAATCATTATTTCTTTAGATTCTAATTCCATCGTGTTTTGCCAAATATACTTTTTTTTCCAGGTGTCAAAGTGCTTTATATATTTTTCAAATCCATAGTTTATATATTTGTCCCTTTCTCTCTTTTTAGAATTTTTAACAACAAATGTAGCTAATTCATCATCCGTGTAATCTTTAAATTTATTTATCACTTCTTTCGGAAATATCTTTTCAGGTGGATAGTCTCCTCTCTCTTTTGAATTTTTTTCTTGAGGTTTATCTTTCTCTTCTTCTTGTTCAAGTGGTTCATCTTCATCTTCTTCTTGTTCAAGTGGTTCATCTTTCTCTTCTTCTTGTTCAAGTGGTTCTAATTCTCGCTGTTCTCGTTCTTGTTGTTCCTGAATTTGTACAGCGGTTACTACATCACCAGGAAGTGTTTTTAAAGATTTCTTTGCTTGCTTGGATCTCTTTGCTATTTTTTCAAGTACAGAAAAAAGAGGCGCTTCCTTTCTTTTTCCTTCCTTAGGAATATCTCCCCATATGGCTCTTTCAGTGGTCGAAACGACGTCGTTAGTAGCACTGGTTACTGGTTTGAATAACTTTTCCGTATCCGCTGTAAAATCACTTTGAAGACTCTTTCTCGTTTGGAGCATTTTTCAAACTGAATCTCGACTGGGGATAAATTTCTTAATTGCGCCTAACCGTTCGCGTGCTAATCTAGTCGTTAGCGATTCATTTACCATTATTAATTAATACTCAATCTAAATGTAGTGACTTTGTCACCAGTGACGAAGTCACCAGTGGAAAATCTGTAGATAGCTTCACCTACACAAATTTACTATTATTTCCGCGTGGTGACAAAGTCACCATTGATTAAATTACAGTGCAGTAGAATTTTGTTCTATATGAGTAAGCGCACATACCTGTTTTAGGTGAGTAAGTGCCATACCTGTCTGTTTTATACCTTGTATTAGTTATGTATGTATGGTATGTTTTACTGTGTTGAGGTAATCAAAGGGGCATTTTCATTTTGGCGGATAATCTCTCTTATTGTTTTGATTTTTTTTCTTATTGTTTTTGATCTCCGAAATAATTGTGCGTTTGATTTCATATTGCTTCCCCAATTCTCTTCTTATTTTTTCTACAACAGTGAATAACCGGACGAACTTATTGATGTCGTTACAGAATGCAAGAGAGTCATGAATAGCGTGCTGAATTAGTTTGATGAAAGAGTACGATTTTGATAACATATACCTGTTATTCCTAGCATTATCTTCAATATCTTGAAATTCCGAAAGAATTTGATCACAATTTAATTTATCTGACAATTGAATTCCTTGATTTTTCAAATTTAAAATTTCGGGTATTATCTCATTGATATTTTCAGAATTCATTTATATAATAATATATTATATTTCTAATACAAAAACAAAAAAATTGCGAGTCAATGTTGACCCGTTTTTCTGGTATGAACTCCATTCGCGCTAAGGTGTATTCACATCTTATTGCGCCTAGAGATATTATGCGAGTTATATATGATGATGAACTCCGTTCGCATTAAGGTGTTATTCACATCTTATTACGCCTAGAGATATATATGAAAACCCCATTTGGAACCCCTCAGGTGTTATTCATATCGGAGGGACCCAGAGGTTACATATATAAGATAAGACATCCCCATTAGAACCCCTCAGGTGATATTCACATCTGAGCGGGCCTAGAGGTACCACGAAACATAGTCTCCAAGAGGAGATCTAACTCGTCAAAAAACGGGTTAAAACTCCAAGAAGATATGCTTAGTGAATGGACGTCGCTATATACATATTTACATATTTACATATTTGATATATAAGACAGCACAGCCTTTTCTCAACTCCCAATTCGAGTGTTATGGCGAGTTTGTAAGGCACATACATATATATATATATATATATATATATATATATATATATACAATTATTTACAATGAATGATGTATACAATATATCAATATATACCAATGGATTATAGGATGACAATTGTATGGTATTTACAATGAATGATAGGATGACAATTGTATGGTATTTACAATGAACGGTAGGATGACAATGATATGATGGTATGATGATATGATAGGATGACCATGACGAGTTAGGGTCTACACTCAAGCTGAAAACAATCATAAACCCACAAAATCAACCCGGTTTGAATGCAAAACACATTCACACCGCGTGTGACGGTGTGTGATATATCATTGGTTTCACGGTTTGAATTTCGAATAGCTAAAGCCCCAATAATATAATAGACGGCATGGTATATAAGCCGGTTAATACATGAAAGCCAATAATATAGGTGTGTTATTTGTATTCTTTTGTGTACTTAATCATGATTATTGACAGCATTTAAGGAATACCAAATACCTGAGAAAAAAAAACCATCAAAAATATAATACAACTGTTTGTAAATCCTGCGCATTTTATTCGTTTCCTCACAAAACAGATATTTGATTATCTCTATTGAGATTAGGTGACACTGCATTTCAAAAAACCCATTGAGATGTATAGCTCTTTCATAAGCCGAACACATACCCGCACGAGTCATTCCCCTTGTGTTATATATAAATTAATTTAATTCTGTTTTTAAATTGCTGTTCTCGTTCTGCAACGCGTCGTACTGTGGGTTTGCAAATACCAAAATACCTACCGGCTTCAGTCATTTATTGAATTACTCTTTCTTCGTTATTTTCTGTATTAAATGATTTTACAGGTCTCTTCCCAATTGATTTATAAGTAACAGTTTTCCCAGATGCAGTATTCTCACTTTGTATAACAGCTTGTAAATTATCCAATTTGTTATTTTAAGGATTGGAATCAATATGATCAATTACAAGACCATCCTTGATCAATCCATTAAATACTTCATAGATGATTCTGTGACAGTGATATTTTTTTCCTCCGGCACCAAACACCAAATACTCCCGATTACTCACATAACCGACTGGGTTCTTCAGCCAACAGTGTCTGACAATACCGTGATCATAATTTCTGATCACGGGGTGTATTTAAAATTCTTGGTTCATTTATATACTATAATATTGTTTGTCTAATACATTATTTGGTTTAATTATTACTTGAGATTCAATGTAGTCTTGAGGTGTTCTTATGATTTTATCCTTGACAGAGTCAAGGACGCTGATACAGTCAGGGTCATTGATTTAGTTTTTAACGGAATCTTTGATTCTCTTATCATAATAGCGCTTTAACTCCGTATCGTTTACCACAACAACTGAGACAAAATTGAGATTTACCACGCACACCTACCCCACATCGGATACTATGTAGCGGACCTAAGCTTCTACGACGTACACTTTGTAAATGATAACCACATAATTCATTTCTGCATGATTTGTTACAAGGGGTGACTGATCCTATCATAAGCCATTTGCAATGATTCATTATATAATACATTCTTATTTTAAATACGTGTTTTAATTATAATACGTAGGAGTTTGAGAGATTATCAAAGATTACGCCTTAGAAAAATGCTAAATTCAATCTCGATAGAGTCTCCACTGATACACCAAAGGGTCTGATAGGTGATAAAAATATGATAGGCAGAATCCGTGATGGTGTTAATGAATTCAAGCGCGATGGAGCATCTCACTGTTGGTCAACATTTCGAATTGATGGTAGTGTTGATGCTACCATGAACGACGAAAGAGCAGCAGTGATAATCTCACATCCTGACCAGAAAAAGTATTTTTTTTAGAGTGAAATTCATTATCCGCTCAGAAACGGGGAATTGGATTATACGCGACAAATTTGAACCCATCCTGAAAAACAAGAGAACTGTCACTGTGAATCAGGTTTCCAAACCAGGAATTCTGAATGGAATTGACAAACCGTATTACGAGAGGTCCTATCCTGTAACAGCGGTTGTTTATGGGATCTATCCGATAAATGATAAACCGAGTATTGAAAAATTAAAACCAATGAAATTGTCAGCGAGAATAAATAGTGTAGCAGAACGAATAATAGAGCATTTTACAAATGCGTTTCTTGGAAACAAACTCACGGATCTAAGATGCAAAAAAAATAAATGAATGGGGATTAACAGTGAAAGAGAGCGGAGCAACAATTCAAAATGTGGCCGCGTTAGAGCGGAGTCTAAAATTCCCAATATGCGTAGAGACAGTAACAGTCGAGATATTATATGAACCGAAATATAAATCGAGAGGATCTCCAATCAAAATTATTGACCATAATGCACACGCTTGGACACCTGATGTAACAATATTTCCGCGTGATGAAACAATAAAATATTACATGGGAAATTTATTTGATTTTATTTACGAGTAAAGTAAAACGATCCCGTGTCAGTGTGGTTACTTCACAGTTTTGAAGATGAAGAGGGTAAATTCGATCAATTTGTAAGACCCAATGGCGAATTATGCCGTACTGAAGCTCTCCACAACGAGATGAAAAAAACTAGCTAGTGGTTTTTCAACGGATTACGACGAACAATTATTAACAAACTGTTTTATAATACCGTCAGTTGCAGCTCATTTCACGAGAACGAGAAATCTATGGAAACCAACACACGCAGAATTTCTCTCAGATATCGAATCAAGCTCCATCGAGTACAACCATGGTGGATTATGGAATACAAAATACGACCCTGAAAGTATTATTTCGGTGGATATGGTTGCATATTATCCAGGGAGTTTTCTTGGGTTTGGAGAGTGCTCTGAGTACTTCAAAAGATTTGGACATCCCACACATGAGATGACCCGTATTGCGATTAATGGACCACTGCCTGATTTTTATTTCACTGGATTCGCTCGTGTGGTATAATTTGAGTTATTTAAAGGACTTCATCCGTGTTGTTATGTTTGGTTCGGTAGACACATCTCTGAAAAACACTGGATACCAATAGTGTTATTACGGTATATGATTGGTTATAAAATGCTGATATCGCTGATTGTCAGTGATGCAATTATATCATATCAAGCGCAGACTGAAGTCTGGTTACCACAACCCGATAGTTTAGATAGTATAATCAGCGAAAACAAAAAAAACAATTCCCTGATATCGACGAAGAATATATCTTGAAATGGTCCAAAGAAATCTTTGAAGTTGGAAATAAAGACGCAAAAGATTTCGGTACAAGAATACTTGGTAAGTTCACACAGGGTGGAAAATTCGAGCACAAACGATATTCTTCGCGGTTTTTAATCGCAGATGTAACATCTATAACATCTAGGGGTATATACGTCGATCGTAAAGACGCTTTCTTATCCGATGGAACCAAATTGGGTACAATTGTTACTTACACAGATGGAAAAAATCCTCAATACACGTACTTAAGGTCGTCTATGCTGGCTTATGCTTCTATTAATTTACTTTCGATGATAAATAGATTTCCTGAATCCGCAGTTAGAGTCGCCACTGATTCATTTTATAAAGACGTAAAATATAGCGAGGCAGTGGCTGAATTCACTAATTCAGACGAGAGTTGGGGATCATGGAGAATTAAAAAAGACCTACTACGTGATTACTCCAAATCAGCAGATGTTACGATTGAAAACAATTGCTTGAAAAATAATCAGATATCAGAACTATCTAATGCGCCGTCGTGTTCCGATCCAATATGTAGACATAAAACCAGTTATTTAAACGGCTGTGGTGGGTCAGGGAAGACGACTTATGCGATTGAATTATTTCGAGGGAAATCAAACATGATTGTTCTAACACCAACCCACAGACTTGCAAGAGAGATGAAACAGCGAGGAATTAATGCTTGCACTTATCACAGTTTCTTTCGATGGAAAAGTGACTAATGGACTCCTGATCGAATGGGAGAGAAATTTATTCCTGAGGTCATGATTTGGGATGAGATATGCACGGTGTCGTTAGACGTATTACAAATGTTTCTTGATTGGCTATTGCTAGCGAATACAAAAGTGATAATGTGTGGCGATCATAGTCAGTCACCACCATTGTCAGTTTGTCTCCACATGATTGGCTAAAGAATTTTGTAGACTATTATGAAGAAATTATTACCGATCATAGAGCACTCCATAATTCCATAATGTTATTAATTACCAGCACCCAGCATTAATTTACCTTTCATAGCCGATTTTACCAACCATGAAACCAACGTTTCTTTGGAGGATTTATCAGTGATGGAATTCAACGCATGAATTAACTTCACATCTGCGATATGTCTGTTTTGCAGATTACTGCTTTTATAAGCAGCATCATGAGCATGACACGCCTTATCAATAGCGTTTATTTGATACTCACCGGGTCGGGGTTGATTTTGATCATCGAGTCTGATATCCAGTCTAGTCCCGGATCCACAATAACTATACCCTGGAAAGTGCTTTTCTCCCGGATATTTTGCCCATGGTGTTTCTGGTAATTTTACTAACTTGGCTGCAATATCACCTTCTCGTTTTTTTTAAATCCTAGATTTTATCAAGGGAAACAAATTTAAATTGCTTTGTACCGCATTGTTCACACTTACCATCAAGTGCTGATCTGTTATTTTTAGTTGTAATCGTCGTCAAGTCGTTTGTGCTAGTACGCTTCTTACATTTTACACAATATAGATCCATAATTTATATATAATAACATGAATGTAATTGACGTTTCAGCGTCTAAAACAAGAGAATCAGTTAAGCATCATGCAGCTCTACCGAATTATATTCGTATGATTATAATCCGACCATCTGGAATTGGCAAGACGCAATTGCTACTTAATTTAATAACGAGATGGATGAAATGGGACAAGTTGTATTAAGTTGCCCCGAGTGTGGATGATCAGCGATGCTACGAAACATTAAAACATTTTAACGAGAGCGCTTCATAGATTGCCGGTTATAATGTTATCGAGTTTATAACCGATATCGAGGATACACCGAGCATTGATGATATTGATGGTAATATTAAAAATTTGGTCTTCTATGATGATATCATGTTAGACAATCAAAGGAATCCAGCTAGAATATTTTCAGAGGCAGGCATAAAAATACCGATGTGATATATTTCACTCAACGATATACTCAAATACCAAAAGTGATCAGAGATAATTGCAATATTCTTGCTGTATTCAACGGAGTTGACACACATACGGTGCAAAATATTTGGCAAACTTGGTGCGGCGGTGATATGGATTATAATCTATTTAGAAATTTTCTTAATCACGCTCATTCAATCCCACATTGATTTGTAACGATCAATCTGCATGACCCTAGATCAAGATATCGTATCGGTCTTGATCAAATATGCGGTTGAAACCCTACAGGACTTTCATCGTGAAGAGTTTTACCATAACAATTCGTCTCGGCAGCGACTCGGTGACGGGTCTGTAGCGTGAAAAACCGTAACCATTTCTCTTTTGTTTTGTCTGCCTGAATTGGTTTCGGTTGAAATCCTTTAGGATTTTCCTGACATAGTTTCTCTTTTTTTGTCTGCCTGAATTAGTTTCGGTTTGCTTGAAATAGTTTCGGTTTGTCCACCCATCCTGCTGCTTTATTATATTACTTCATATCTATGTCCTTTCAAAATTGTCATGCACGTCAGTGAAAATTTATCTTTTGTAACTGTTACCTCTTAACCATGTTTACTTCCTGCAGAGTTATTTCTCTTAAATGTGGTAGATTACCTATTCTGTCTTTGTGTAGTAGACAATCTAATATTACTGTATATTACAGTGTGTGACACACCTGCTTTTGTAAGACATAAACTATATTTAGTTCACAAACCATTTGCAATGAGGTTTATTGAAAAACAATTGATACCATGATACCTACAGAATTAACATGTATGAACTGAATATAAGGTTCTGTAACTTCAAAATGTTTATACCATTCAGTTCCAGCCTTGAGGTCGCGATATTGAATCTGCTGCATTTGATTTACCTGGCTTGTATCTACTACTTTGAAATGATATGCTTGTAATCTCAATCGCCATATCTCGATTCTTGCAGAGGGTCGTGATTTTGGCTTGTTGAAAATAATTTCCAGTGTTATGTGGTCAAATTTATGACCAAACAGGTACAGATGGAAGTGCTCACAACTCCAGAGTTTTGCTGCACGTTTCGACTGTGAACTCCACTTCCCCACATCTGAAAGTGCTCAACTGGCGTAGGTAATATCCTTTCTATTCTGAGTTAAGAATGTGCTTAGACCAACAGGATTTGCATCTTCAATCAATTGCGTTTCCTGATTTGGATCGAAATATGCTATTATTGCAGTATGTGTTAAATCATGTTTGAGTGTTTCAAATGCTTTATCGTGTTTTTTAGTCTATTACTATGGTTGATTTGGTTTGGTTACGGCTCGAAGAGCACAGGCGTAGCTAGAGTGTTTGGAGCCCGGGGACAAGATACATTTTTACGCCCCCATCCACACACACACCCAACTCCGAAATCCATTATTTTCATCAATAAAATCACCACCACCCTCTGTAACGCCAACGGCTATTAAAGAGAAGAAAAAAAACCACTAATGCATAGCTGCATAGTGGATAGGGTCACATCACACATGATATAATGACATTTTTAAATTCCACATACATCCTATTTCAAAGTCCATTTTTGCGCCCTCGCTAGTCTGCCACCACACCCCTTGCTACGCCTGTGTCGAAGAGGCTCATGGCTTGTTGAACAATTTGGGATACATGTTTTGTCTTGCCCAGAAAGCCGCGTACTTCTAAGATGATTGATGGATAGCGGCATGCAAAGTACAAGCAAAATTGTATTATATCCATTTCAAAAGGGAAGATTAATATATCCATAATTATATTACCGCATTACATTTTTTGTTTCTTGATTTCATACATGTTATGCATTTCCTTTTTGACGATTTATAAACCCAACGTTCGGGTAATAATAATAACAATATCCGTTAACAAATGACACGGAAATCAACTCAACTCAAAATTCAACTCCGTGATAAGTTGTCAGCGATTGTGAAAATCGAAATTCAAGGTTAACAACTGGCCCTGTGTCAACTTTCAACGTTAAAAGCTGGACCGGCGGGGTCATAATTAACACTACACATGAACTCTTAAGTAGCGGGGTTGATAATCTATAAAACCACAGGCAATTCATTCTGGAAAATCTAATGTGTACACTCAGCATATAACATGGTATATGGTAAGTGTACACATTAGTTTTTGCAGAATCAAGTCCTAGTGTGTAAAACCACCAGGCGCAGCAAAATTGTACTATTATTTGCTTAATATTATCCTAAAACGATAGTTGTTTGCCTCTTGCACTAAAGTTTGAATGGGCTGGTCGGAAGCTCAGATATCACGTATAGCACGACATTCCTGCTTATCTTCTCCGCCCTTGTTCATTTATTGCCACTGGCACTCCATCTTATTAATAACTGCTCCGTGGATTGATTTACGAATTGAAACTGGCTCATTCTACTTCAGACTGCAATGTATGGGCTTGCTTAACATGGAATGCAGATATGCAGGACATATACGTGTACAAAAACTCCTTATCATCATATTCGCAAGCATTCAAACACTCAGCTGTGGATCAATGTGTTGTTTTTTTAATAATTTTTTTTATTAATCCCATAATAAGTTGACCACAGGAAAGGGGAGCCATCCGAAGGTCACCTTACAATCTAACATTTCTGATAATCTAGGGATAGTAAATGTAATTTACAGGTAAAGGAAAACACTCTCACACACATACACACATGCATAAGGCACACGATCTAGGTGACATTGTGATATTACACTAATTTGTTCCTGTTTAGCATAAACTTAGATACATATTACATTTTCATTATTTAGGTCCACTTTTGAAGAAATTGGTCTTCTTTTTTATTTACTTGAGTAGTGTATTTTTAATTTTCTTATGCGTTGGAACTATTTTGAAGTATTTTTCATATTGAAGTATAAATATAATATGTTGCCAAAAAAGGCAAGAAATTACATAAAATGTATTGTTAACTTCCGAAAAAGTTTCTTTTTTGGACAAATGTGCAATATTTGGGTAAACAGGTGCAAAAAGTTAAATAAAACTGTACCAAAACTGTGAAGTAATATTGCAATCATAGAAGAGATGCTCAATACTTTCATTTTCACTCTTTCAGAAAGTACGTTTGTTTTCTTCTAATATGTTATTATTTTTCAGAAAATCATTAGTAGCAATTATTCTATGGAGTAAAGTTAAAAGAAATCAATTTGGTAACCTTAGTACAGTATTTCGCTCGGATATATATCTCAGACCACTCCTCACTACTTATATTTTTCTTAAATACTTGCATCCAAGTTTAATGATTAGCAGTGTGTTGCCTTTTAGGTTTTTTTTAAAGATCTTTGTAAACAAACTTGAGTGAATTTTGTTTTTGCAAATTCATTGTTTTATCATGCTGCTTCTCAAAATTATTATGTACTAAATCTTTTTATTTTTATGGCATCTTACCATGCTTTTGGAATTTTGGATATTAAGGAGAAGTATTTTAAGAAATCATCATTCTAGTTTTCTGTTTTATTATTTCAAAAGGTATTAAATTACCGTTATAATCTATTAAATCCGTTTGAAATTCAAAAATAACTTCTGTCCATGATTTGTATTGATGGAACAATTTAGTGGGGACAAAATTAAAAATATTAATGGATAAATACTCGTTTGGACCTTGCGGTTCCTCTTTCCAATCAGATACTGAGAAAAATTACATCGTCTTCAAAAACTGTTTTTAATGAGCTTACTAAATTCTTCTAATTTCCTTCCTCCTACATTTCAAATATCCTTTTTATTTCTGAGTATAGTTGAATTCACTAAGTTCTGCCACGCACCATTTTCCTTTTCCAGCAATCATTTTACCCATCTTATGTTAATATACCTAATCAATGAAAATATGTATATCATATTTAGTCCTCACTCGTTTTCTGAGGATACTAGTATATTGCGTTTTATTCTCTCTATTTTTCCAGCCCATACAGATTTAAATAATGTGCGATTTATTTCTGATTCTTTTGCCGATACATTTGGAAATGGTGAAAACAGATGTATGAATATGGACAGAAGAAGCGTTTTTACAACAATTACCTTACCAAATGACAGATGTCTTTGACTCCATCATGCCAGTGTTCGTTTAGGTTTTGTTAGTTTCTTCATATAATTAATTTCCACCATTTGTTGTAAATCGGGAGAAAATTCTATACCAAGGAGTGTAAGTTAGAACAGTACCAAATTAGGCTCATTTGAAGACATATTCTGTCATTGGAGAATTTCCTGTTTTCAATCCAAATAGCTTTTGGTTTTGTTATGTTATATTTAAGTCCCGATTATAGCGAAAACCACTGTAAGATATTCATATTGTTTTAAGAGAAAGTTGAGATCCGTGAAAAGAATAAATGCGTCATCGGCATACTGATCAAATTGATATTCAGTGCCATTTAAGATCAATCCCCGTACATCTACATTTTGCCTTACAGATATAACTACAATCTCAACCCCAATGATAAGAAATAAGGTGCAATAGGATCTCCTTGACGACATCCTCTTTATAGTCAAAAAATGATGACATATGCCCATTATTTACAACTTAACTGTAAGGTTCATTACAAAACAATTTAAATCACTTACAAACGGAATCAGCAAAGTTAAAAGATTTTAAAGTCTCGTCCACAAAGGTCTAGTTAATGGAGTCAAAGGTCTTTTCAAAGTATATTAACAATAATAAGCCATATATTTTCATTCTCAAGTTGGTCCATTATATCATATAATAGACTGGTATTTTCTGCAATGAATCTACCCTTCATATTTCCTTTTTGAGTATCACTGATTATTGTTGGACGAACGTTTTTAATCTTGGCTACAATATCTCCCGAAGCAATTTTATAGTCAATATTTAAAAGTGATACAGGTCTCCAGTTTTTTAAATATCTTCCATCTTTTTGTTCATTTGTTAGACATGTGATGAATCCTTTAGTCTGAAAATCTGAAAGTTTTCTAAAATATACCCGTAATTTATTTACCTGCATATAAATCCCCAAGAGACTTCCAAACGAATTTATAAAACTCTACAGTGAATCCATCTGAGCCAAGACTTTTCAATTTTTCATCCGTTTTAGAGATATACCGACATCATTAATTGTAACCAGACCTTCACATGATTCTCTTTCTTCTTGACTAAATTTAATATTGTGATTAAGAAATTTATTTAGAGTTTCTTGATTAGCTTCATCATTAAACTGAGCAATTCGACTTTTGAACAATTCCATAAAAAACAATTTTTTGTGCTTCTAAAATATATATTTGGTCAGATATATTTGTCCCATCATCTAAAATAAATTCCTTTATTGTCTTATTGACGTAGTCACTTTTTTCAAGATTTAAACAATACTTTGTGCTTTTCCCCCCAAAATTCGTAACATTTAGCTTTAGATCATAATAAAACACTTGCTATGTATTTTTTCCTGAATTCCTCTAATTCTACTTTTTTTTCTTCTAAATTTTCCAGAGCTTCTCCTTCTATGTTATTCACAAGTCCCCCTGAATTTCTAATATTTTCTGTTCAATTTCCTTCAATTTTTCCCGTTTTTCTTTTGTTTTCCATAGAGAATAACATATAGTTGCAGATCTTATTTTCAAAGAACATTTAATCTTTACAGGATAGAGAAACATGGAGAGAGTCATTTTTATGACCCCTTGCATAATATTCATTTACCGTGTCAGTTATACACTTTTTGACCAATTCAGTATACTCAATGTTCCTCAACCGTTAAGTATTAAATTTCCAACATACTTATCCCCTTGGACTCTGAATGATCAGTCTTATACCCTGGTAAGATACACGGATCAGCTGTATTCATGTGAATGTCATCCGATACAAGAAAGTAATCTAATCTACTTTGATTCAAGGTAGATTTTTGCCTCCAGTTATATATCTTAAAGTCTTGATTGGAATTTTTCCAGGGGTAAATTAATTCCAATTCGTTTTTGAGGTCTTGAATCGATGCCCTAGACTGATGGTGTTTGTCATGTAAAATATTATACGTCTCCAAATATATATCTTGAACAGTGTTCCAGTCTGCGCACATTATAATTGACGAGTTCTCAAAAATTAAAATCTCCTCTTTTAACTCACTACAAATACTAGGATTATCATCATTGTAACCATACAAATTAACGAGAGTTGTCACTAAATGTAACATTTAAAATAATAAATCTTCTTTGAGAGTCACATCTTTCGCAATGAATTACGAATTCAAAGTATTTCTAAACAAATATTTCTACCGCAACACAATTCCTAGAACAGTAGCTAAATATACATTTATATCCACACGGATCAATTTACAGTTGAAATTTGTAAAGTTTTTAAACTAGTTCCGACTGCATTGTACGGGAATGTTTATGAAAGATGAAAGATATGTAGGACATCTAGTCTACATTATCAGCAATGTGAAAGTTAATTAAATGCTAAACATCTAGGTAAATATGATAATTCCCGCCTCTCCCACACCAACCGTGCAACTCAGTAATGGTTATATTCAATTTGGATTATGTTTTAACTTGAATACTTTTTTGTCTGCTGTCGCAGCAAGATTGGACAATCCGGTTTATGGTATGCCCATTCGTCACAGTTGTTATAAAATATTTTGTCTGTTTGCAGTTTTGTCACGCTAATAGGTTTGTCTATCTTCATTATTTTGGATTATAGATGATAAAAATATCTGGTATGTGATACCTTTAATAGGATACCTGAAGTTTAAAATTATATGACGTCTTTCCATGGCATTACTCTTATCACTGGTAATTGTGAAATGTTTTGTTCAGTTGTCTTCACATGTGCATCTATCTCTTCTGTAAATTATTACTGTTTAATGATAATGTGTAGGAAGTAATTAGTCCACTGTACATAGCTGCTGTTGTAAGGTTTAACGCCATTTTTCAGCACACGATAGGCTATACATGGCTGCTAGTATTAACGGTGGAGGAATTCCCGGGAAAACACCCGAAAATAACCACCGACCCACGAGAATTTCCTGACAAGTTTTCTCACATACCATACCCACATTGACCGAATCTGAGATTCGAACCCATGCAGACAGAGGTGAGATGGCAGTGATCCGTAACAGAGAGCGCTTTAGAGCACTCGGCCACTCCGGGCCCTGTACATAGTGTAACTTGCTAAACTGGTATTTTTATCCTGCTTCTTACATTTTTGTAAACATCAGTTAAGCCATTGTTTTCCTTATAAATCCCTCAACCTGACAGACGATAAGGTCCAAAGAAAACAACAAATATGATTTAGAATTTTTTTTATAAACATTTTAATTAATAATAATAATCGTGCCTTGTGACTGAGTGTCTTCTTGCAACCATATTCTCTTTTAGAAATAAAGGACTTTAGTCCCTTAAGACTTTTTTTATTTACATAGACGATAACAGTTTTATCTCAAGATACAACTTTGTTTATATCACTGATGATAATATAGTTCTATCTCCAGACAAAAGTTTGTTTATAACACCGATAATAATAGTTTTATCTCCTGATAAGTTTGTTTAATAATGTATCTCAATGAGCAGTATTTATTTCCGTCCCTCACATCGTGGTATAGTCTTCAGTTTAGCAGTATTTATTTCCTTCCCTCACATCGTGGTATAGTCTTCAGTTTAGATTCATAAAGAGGGAGTAATGAATTTAAATCTAGACTAGGTGGTCGGCTAAGTCATGGTACATCTGTTGCCAATACTTTTTTATGTCTTGCTGAATAGTTTCGTAATTTTGATGCAACACCCACCCACCCTACCACGACTTTTTAGTCCAATTAGAATAAGAATATAATTTATGACTAAACACTTGTGCTAAATCTGTTATGTTGTTTAAAAAAGTAACTCGATAAGATCATTAAAATGTTAAATTCAGGAGACAGTACTCAGATATCAAGAAAGAGCATCAAGAGTTGTTCTTGATGCTGACTTGAATTCACCATCGACAAATTTTTTTAAAAGCAAAATGTGGCTTCCATTGCAGCAGAGAACAGTTTCAAATTGGTTTACTGATTTACAAATCCTTACATTGTTGGGCTCCTGCCTATGTTAAATTCAACTTTCAATTTGTTGAAAATGTATACATGTATGAACTAAGATCCATCTCAACACGTTCTATTTACCTACACCAACTTCAATGTTTTATACAAAGAGTTTTGTTTTTTCTGGAGTTAAGCTATGTAATTCCAAACTACCTTATATAAAGTCAGATTATTCATGCTAATCTTTCAGAATTTCCTCAATCAACATCAACTGCAACAATAATGTGTATGATTAGTTTAATACAATACTACTTATTTTCAATCATTGTTAAATCATGTACTCACCTATGTTTACGCATGTTCGGTACTCTACTATTTATATGAATACTGTGTTTACTCACCTATGTTTTACACAAGATCGGTACTATTTTATTTATATGTATACTGTATGTACTCACCTATAATGTTTTACACAATTTCGGTACTCTGTTATTTATATATATACTGTAAGTACTCACCTATAATATTTTTTACACAAAATAAGTACTCACCTATAATGTTTTACACAAATTCGGTACTCTGTTACTTATATGTATACTGTATGTACTCACCTATAATGTTTTACACAAATTCGGTACTCTGTTATTTATATGTAGACTGTATGTACTCACCTATAATGTTTTACACAAGTTCGGTGCTCTGTTACTTATATGTATACTGTTTGTACTCACCTATAATGCTTTACACAAATTCGGTACTCTGTTACTTATATGAATACTCTAAGTACCCACAATGTTTTACTCAAATTGGGTACTCTGTTATTTATATGTATACTGTAAATGTAAGTGTCCCTATGTAGTGCGCAAGTACTTTGGACAAACATCCGAGTCTCCCGGATCCATCCAGGGTATAAAACACCCAGGCAGATCATGCGTGGACCATTCCCCTCTCTAGTGGCATATATTCGACATTGCATAGGTAAGTACTGTATCTCATTTTGTTTATCAGTTCCATTGCCTTTATTCAGTCCTACTGTACGTTCGTGCATCTGTTTGCATTTTCATTTCCATTCTTCCTTTCTATGGTGTTTCTATGTTTCCACTTTTTCCTTCCAAATAATAATAATAATAATAATAATAATAATAATAATAATAATAATAATAATAATAATTTTGCTTTCTTCTTTTCTTCTCTTTGCTCTTCTTGTTCGTGTTCTTCTTTGTACTTGTTCTTATTATTCCTCTTCTTTCTTAAATTATTATTATTGTTATTATTATTATTATTATTTTATTATTATTATTATTATTATTATTATTATTATTATTATTATTATTATTAAAGCAGATAAATCAACAATGAAAGGGTTTATTATCCTAGCGGTCACCAGCTTTCTGGTAGGCGTACAAGCTTCCTCTATCTCTAGAGTTCAAACGGAATTGGATAGTGACGAATCCAAGACAGGTAATTATTATATTATCATATACATGCAAACTTAACATGCAATATACACAAAGACATATAGACACATAGACATAAAATACATATATTTGGTCTCGCTTGAATGCATAAGATTTTCACAGATCGTAAAGCGAAAGAATCTATCTCATCTTCTGTAAACTAAGACTAAACCAACACAATGTCACCAAAAATTACATATTTTTACCAGTTGCTCTCAATGGCAAAATTTAATAAAGTCCTAAATTTTCGTATGAAAATAATCTCTCCAACAACATTTCGAGAGGATTCTTTCTAACGTAATATCATAAGGAAGCAAGTGAGCTTTTATCTTTAATATGAAACTATTACGTTCTTATCTACGATATCGAACAGTAATTGAAATATGTTCTTTTCTGCGACGACTCCTTGTAACTGGAGAAGAAACTATTTTCTGTTGATACCTGTTTGGCATATTTATCTATCAAAGTAGTTTACAGGTAAAGAATAACTTTAGGCTTGTGTAAAAGGGTAAAATGTGGATCTCTTTACTGTTTCTAAGTTACTTAATAAAATAGCAATTTAACAATATTTTACTGTATATTTCAGTTGAAACTCAATGGATGTTGGAAGAACTAGATGGTACCTTTCTTCATGGCGCTCTGGACGAGGTGCAGAACATACATGCCAATTTGGACGCGTTGATGGGTTGCAGAGGTAACACCTGCGAGTGGTGTTTATTTTCAGGTAAATTCATGGGATAATGTAAACGATTCGTAATTTCCAGAAACATTACAAAAATTCATACACACAAGCACACACCTTAGTCGCAGATGCTGGATCTTCAGACGGTAGCTTAAACAGGTCAAAGACTACATTGCACTGGGATCTGTGTGAAACAAAACTTGTTCCAATACAAGCTTTGTACAGCAATATTATTCCCGTTCTTAAATAAATCGCCCAATTACAATTGTTTTCAAGCGTAGAAATTTCAAATGCTGCTGATGTACAGCGTTTTTCGCGTTTGAAAGCATTTTATTGGACGTATTTGTTTCTAATGACTGTCCTTTACACTTTGTGATTGGTCACGTAAAAATAGACACAGTACAGTGTGTGTGGTATAAAAACGTTTACTGGACGACTTGCGATTTTTTCCTATATATTTGTACTGAGTTATTTTTATTGAGTTATTTGTTAAGCCAATTAATTGATCAGTAATGAATCTAACAAAGATAATGTTGTCCTTTTTGTATTATTGTGCCCTGTATATACTCTGTAGTATCTAGGTCGTTCGTTGTCATGACGACAACATAGTACAACATATATCGGGTTTGAGTACCTTATAAGAAATAGTTTGCACCTGAGAGATTTCAAATGTAAATTCGTTCATTGAGTGTCGTTCGTTTTTTTCATTTACTGATTAAGTAAATGATGTATTCATTTAAAGCAACGCACTTAATTTTACAGCGGAGATGTTATTTAACGCATGTTGTAGTTGGAAAATATTAACACTGTACCAGTCTATGCAATATTTGGCAGCCTCGTCTTTATAATATGAATGGGTTTCATTAAAACTACTTATATCCCCTTAAATATATCGATTACTATATTTATAATATGTTTGGGTTGCCTTTAAAATACTTCTATCCCCTGAAATGTATAAACTACTTTCTTTATAATATGATTGGGTTGCCATTAGAAAATACTTCTATTCCCTGAAATGTATAAACTACTTTCTTTATAATATGATTAGGTTGCCATTCAAAATATTTTTATCCCCAGAAATGTATAAACTACTTTCGTTATAATATGACTGCGTTGTCATTAGAAACTACTTCTTTCCCCTTAAATGTATCAACTACATTCTTTATAATATGATTGGGTTGCCATTAGAAAATACTTCTATCCCCCGAAATGTATAAACTACTTTCGTTATAATATGATTGGGTTGCCATTAGAAAATACTTCTATCCCATGAAATGTATAAACTACTTTCGTTATGGTATAATTGGGTTGCCATAAAAAAATACTTCTATCCCCTTAAATGTATCGACTACAATCCTTGAGAAGTGATTCGGTGGCTCCTAACTGGTCACGTTATGATAGCGCTCGATGCATTTAAATGAGACCATGCCAAACGAAGATGTAGATGTCGCACGGTTACATATATTTAATATTAAACTTAAATACAGTACATGATTTTATTAACCATTTTCTTATGTAATACTCCTGATCGTTTCATAAAGATTTGTGACGACGCGTCACTTGCCTTGATACTTATTTAATTATTATCTTGCAATACAGCTTGCTTCCAGATATCTTATCTGCAAAGCAGCAACGAGTTTAAATTGTGTGCTGCGTACAAGGGTAACAACATCTTTTGCCAGTCTTTTCCAGGTAAGTAGTTGTGTTTTTTCCCACTTTACTTCTACGCCATTCTATATTCGAAATATTTACAAAAGAGTGTCTTGCTTATATTTTGTAGGATTATTAAACGCACGATTTAATTAAATTGTATATCTTGACATATTGGATTATGTCTCGGATAGCTCAAGGATAAAAAACATGTTATACCAACTAAATGTAGGTGATTTTCATGTTTTCAAATTTGCCGCTGAAATGAGATATATGGAACTTTGTTATTTACTTGATACTTTCTTTCCATCGATCAGGACATGTTCAAAAATAATGAGAACAAATAAAGGTATTTATGTCGTCTTGTACACAAATCGTTGTTTTCCTTGTAAACATATTACAGCTTTATTTATATTTGATATGAAAACAGACATTTGTTTCATTTAAAGATGAACTTTAAACCTTTTGCCGGGCGTCAAAACATATTTATGATTGTAACAACCTTTTCAATGTTCTGCTAATATCTCCATTTACGCAAACAAGCGAATACGTAGGCAGGTAAGAATTTATATGATGTTACGTCCTCCAATGCTGACTGTCCCACGGTTGTTTTCCAGGGCTTCACACATGAAACTATAAATTGATGTTGCTTTGAAAAGTGTGGGTGACTGGAGACAGACTTAACATACTCCAACTGTTGTCTTGAACCAGTCGCCCACCGAACCTTGAGCAATTACTGCACTTGTAGCCTTGACGTAATGCTGCTTGATGGTATTGGTCAACTTTTGACCCATGTTGTACTGCTTCATTGTGGCCCAGAATGCCTCACGCCACACACTGTCAAAGGCCGGTTAGAAATTTATGTACAGATGCTAGATGTCTTGCTGATGTTCCGAGTACATTTGGAACAAAAACCTGAGATTCAATATTTCTTCTGTTGTGCTTCTTCCACTCAGGAACCCGGGCTGTTATTCAGCGATAATTTCTTCTGCTTGTGGTTTCAGTCTGTTAAAGATGATCTTCAGCATCACCTTACTAGCAAGGCTGATCGAACTGTTAGTTCTGTAATTTTGGCACAGCTGCTGATTGCCATTTTTGGCAGTGTTATAATCAGTGGCTGGGTTCACGATATTGGCCATTCACCTGTCTGCCAGATCTTGTTGCACGTTTTGTTATTAGCTTTATCACTGATTCTACTCCATTCTTGATAAGTTCAGCTGGGTTGCTGTGCACTCCAGCTGCCTTCTCATTCTTCAGTGCTCTTATTGCTGAATCCACCTCTTTTTTGAGAATGGGTAAATTGTCGTCATTTGTAGAGTTTGTAACTTCAAATACTTCTGGGTCTAATTTGGACTGATGGTTGTAGAGGTCTTTACAATACTCAGTCCATCTCTGCAATCTCACTCGCTTCGGTGAGGCATTTTCCATGTTCGTCTTGAATGGTACTTGCTGTTGGTTGTTTCTATCTGGTGAAGTCTTTCACTTATTGAAAATGCATTTTTTCTGTTATTCTTTAACAGACTTCTTCAGTTTTCTGCACTTTTGTCAAATCCAATCTTTATTCTAATTTCTTCAAGTTTGTTCTTCTACAATTCTTGTCTATTTCTCAGTAAGCAGTTGCCCTTGTTGTGTGTCTGGTGTTTTTGAGGTCTCTTGGAGCATCACACAAATTAAGAATTGTTTCTATAATCCAGATCTTGTCTTTGGGTGATAGAGGCCAATTATGTCCTTGGGAGCTCCCATGACCATGCTGAAAGTGTCTGTCATCACTTTAACATCAACATCCATCACAACGAGTCGAGCAAATGTTCCTCCAGTTGTGGCTTGGAATGACTTAATGTCCTGCAGTTGTTCAAGCTTGAATTTGAGCATGATGATCAGTGGCTTGTTAATTTTCTTTAGCTCACTCGGAAGTTCATAATCACGAGGTCGTGATTACTCCCAATATCAGCACCTGGGAACGTCCTTGTTTTTGCTGTCTTGATGCCAGATTGGTAACGGTTTTGAACCAGTCTGTAGACGTTTTGGGTATGATGGGTTCCATTTGGTGCGTGCCATGTCCATCATCGTGACGCTTTATGGTGGCACAGGGTGTTGGGTAGTAGCAAGTTGATGTAGCTTGCAAACTCGAGCTGCAGTGCCGTCTCCTTCTTTCATTGCAAGAAGGTCCACGATGATCATCCCTATCTTTTAGAGCATCTGTGCCAACGTTGGCATTCCAGTCTCCATGAGGGATGAGGATGTCTGTTATACTGACCATGTTTAGAATACCGTGGAGTTTGTTGTAGAACTCCTCTATGTCTTCATCATCATGGTCGGTAGTTGGAGCATAGACTTGGATAATTGTTCCATAGTCCCTATTAAAATGTTGTGATGTACATTGGTTGTGTGTCTCCACGAGCAATATTTATGACTAGAGACGTAAATTACATAATGGAATAATAGAAAAAACACTGTTCTGTTGTAGGCAGGTACTATTTATGTCGCACTGTTGGCAAATGTGATGTAATTTTACAGACTAAATGTGGCTCAATACCACGATTTGATTGGCCTAAGGAGGCGCAGTAAAAAGATGTCGTTGTATTTCAGGAAGTTGTATAGTTTTATGGCAGAAAATGCTGACGGTACTTAAAGTTGATGAAACAAACCAGGCAGATGTGCATCTGATAGACAATTGGAAAGTTGTGATATCTGTTGTGTTGTATTGATTAGAGTAAAATTATTTTTAGAATGAACACGTTGGGCTTTTTAATTTACAACATAAGTTGTATGGAAGTCTTTAGAATTAGGGGAAACGTATGACTTCTAGTGGAATTGCACCAGGGTTTAAGACCGTTATGTGTATTTTGAGAGAGTTACAATTGATTTATTTCATGTAGTTCTGTGTCTTTATCACTCTGTGGCTATATCTATTGGCAATGCTGATTTATTTATTATTGTTTTAAAAACTTGTATGCATTCGTTATTTACAGGTCGGGATTTCAAATACTGCAAAACGATTAAAGTCAGCTTTCTGAATGTAGAACTCTGCATTGAAGTCACGAACGTAAACATCAGCGGGGGCAAAGCTTGTATTGACGTGAAATTATCCGTCTCCGGAATGTCCAAGACCTTCCCTAATATATGCCTAGGGACTTCCAACCATTTTAATCTAGCTTAACTACTTAAGTTCGACAAACAGTTATGGATTTAGTACTTTGCATGCGCATGGAAAAATGACAAATGTTTTACTTAGCATTTGTAGACACGGTATTCAACAATGAGTAGAAAAAAATGGTAAACCACGTTTTTTCTTTTAAAAAAATGAAAAATCTCCCATCATAATCACGAATCCTTTTCTCCATCACTATATCCTGCTTTGTATAACTTATGCGAAAATAAAATAAAGCATTTTATATAAAATACTCTTTCTGTTTGTTACTGATCAATCCATTTTGACATAACATGATATTTTACAATTCTAAGTACAATCAGTCAATTGCTTCGAACATTTGTGCTTACACACACACAGACCCACACCTCTATACCTACCCACACCCACACCACAGCTACTCCTGCATCTACACCCAAACATACACATACACACGCGCACACACACACACACATCACTGCACTGGTTCATCGACACACGTGCTACGACTCTATGTTCATACTCTCTCAGAGAGAAGCAAACACATCACGTTTTGTTAAACTGATATAATTATCTAAACACAACATTCACCGCTCACAAAAACATGTTGTTTTATTAAATCTCTAAAACATTGGTAATCTGTTTTTTCGTTTAATGATTCCTAAGACGTTTTTCAATAATAGATCATACTTCTTGGGATATAGTTATAATTGGATGAAACATGCCTGATTATCAGCTTTAAAATGTTTTAAATTTCATCCTGTAAAACCTGGGTCTGGGAGTCCAAAACAGCATATTTATATTCAACAAGAGGTCTAATTAAACCATTGAAAGCTTATTTATTTAATTGTCTATTAAACAGCATGATGATCCATTGCATCTTAACTGGCCGAAAGATCTATCTTCTTTGTTGCATAATTCTTAAATTTCATGGCACCATTTTACATCACTAGTAATTATGACGCCTACATATTTCATTTGATTGCGATTTTCTAAGACAATTCTTTCAAATGAATATGGCAAACTATTGTTGCTGGGATTTTCGTTTTCGTTTTATTTGCATTATAAAACAGATTTGGGATGGAATTGCCGGGCTCGGAATTGTACATGGAGAAAGAATTGGTCAAAGAACTGTACCTTCAGTTATTCGAGACGCAATGATGGACCAACCAGATTTAGTGTTGTTTACCATATTGTTTTCGAATATTCATATAAAAATTATATATTCTGAGCCGTGTTTTATATGAGATTCCATAATGAAATAATCACTGTTTAACAATTAGTGGAGGACAGTGTCAAATATATTTTCAAATCCATGCACTCGATTATATTCTTAGCCTCATTTAGCACAACACACTTGTGTATCATAAATGTGTTGTCTCCTCAAGGAGTTAGGTTTCTCATATTTGATGAACAATGCTATAAGTCCTTCATAATGTTAAGCCATATACTCAAGAACATTAAAGAAATAGTGGTGAGTGAAACTTGACAGTAAAGAAATGGACATTGAAAGATATTTTGTAGACAGGAGGTATATATCTGCCATAGACCAATCCGTTGGGAGTTTGAAAGGTTGTTTTAAAGAGTTTTAAAGTACTGGTGCCAAGTCATAAGTGCTGTTGGACGTATATCATCAGGATCGCGAGCTATTGACGGTTTTGATCATAATGGAATTCCGAGACATGTGCTTGATTATTTAATTGTGGTACTTTTCGAAATAAACAAGATAAGGCAAATGCCACTTGTGCGGGTAAAATATTGCATAATTGCATAATTGAGTGTTCGGCGTTTCAGCCATCTTTACAAATGTTTGTAATAACTTGGTATCTGTTTTAAGTAGAGGAATACCCTCAGAAGTTTCTCCTCATTGTTAATGCATTTCCAGAATAGTTTCGAACCTTACGTTACGTTAGGTTACGATAGGTTCACGTCATGCTGTTGTTGATGAGGTAATATACATGGTTTAAGCGGTTTTTTTAAATTTCGCTCCTAACTGTTTCAATGCTGCTCTTCCTTTTTGCTGCAGGTACATTATGTTGAAGCAAGTTCTATTTCTTATACGTACTAAGTTTTATTTTTCAAAATACATGGAATCAATAAAACGTATTCAAAATTCAAGTAACATTATTTTCTCATCTTCGGTAGTTAATATAGAGTTCGTGATGTTCCTATTTTATTCAACGTTCATATTGTTAATAAAACCATTACAATACTGAACTTTTGAAAAGTCGCTATCTTCAGATCTCATTGGGTACAAACTACGACAAGACGGTCACTAAACCAATCAAGTCTACAAATGATAATGTGCCTGATGTTGAGGTCAGAACCAGGGAAAACATTTCTATCTTGACTTGGAAAATGGACCTTTTCGCTTAAGCTATTCATTCATTATACGAATGAAGGAGAACTGACCACTCCAGATGCCATAAGTTTACATTTTCTATTTGCTCAACCAGTGTTCTATCACAATCAAGTCACACAAAGTGTCATAAAAGGCGGCATCTACCTTTACGCTGAAATTTTCATCTTTGAAAGAAAAAGAACACTTCGTTAAAAGATGGCTAAATCGAAGATGCATGTTGAAGAAACAAAAGTTAGAGCACTTAATTGCATTGAATGTAAATGTTTAAGCTACCTTTATTACCGAGTTTTTCTTTACAATTACGATCGTACATAAGTCCTAATATACAGAACATTATTAGTTGAATAGCTAAACTGTGAATTTAGGACAGGTGTAATTTAGTCTTGAAGGCAGATAAAGCAAAATCCATTCAAATACAACTTATGAATTTCAGAAGTATGCAGTATAGTAGCATGGTATATTATTTTGTACCTAGCACATAATGCAGAAATAATAATTATAATAGTCATTTTGAAATATACGACATTCATAAATATATTAAATTCTCTCCATTCTGCATTTGACAAAGTAGAACTACATAACACAAATCCCAAATATAATTAACATATTATAGCATTCATCGACAGACTATGACACAATAGATTAAGTGCTTCTTATGCTACACAGAGGCTTCCAGTATTAACTATCTAACTGCATATTTGAACGATAATGATCTATATGTTCTAATTAATTCAAATTCTCACAAAATTGGGCCTGTTTTCAAGATTCGTTTGCGTTCATTAAAGTCAGCTGGATTGTGATATGGAGGCAGGGAATGCAGAAATCAGGTTAAGTTGAAGTGTAATTCTTTAACAAAATGATTAAAAAATATATTATTGTTGAAGAAAGTATTTAGTAAGCTTCGTTTCATTCAAGATTCTTATCATCCTTTTAGCCGATTTCGGTGTTAAATTCCCTGGTTCCATTCTATTCAGGCCAACTGAAATGTATGCCAATTAAACTAGAAAACATGTCCATTTGCTTGTGCGGGAATTTGGATTTAGTAGGAAACAGACATCAGAGGAAGCCAGTATGATTAAAACAAAACTTTAATTTGAAGAAAAGCGTCGAGATGTTCTGACAAGTCTGTGAGATATTTATAACAATTTGACTCAGAACACGCTACTCAGCGTCTTTATTTGGGCCTAGACGATCAAAACATAGATATCAGTGTCGATGACTTACATGCATGACTACATATGTAGTACTCTAAACTGTTCATGAACACGAAAATCGATTTAAAGAAACAATACTTGGTTACTTACGTTTCTGGACAATACAAATTCGGCCACGTCCCAATGAACTCATAAGATCATAAAATGAAAGTCTTTCGTATATCAAACAAAAACAGCACATTATTTGCTTTGAATATAAAATCGCATTTGCCGATTTAGATCAACGATTAAAAAGCATGCTGTGGGAAAAAGAGACCAAAACCTTAGATCGTCTACCACTGGCATAACTATTAACTTGATATTCACGCTGTTATTACAGTAATGATTTAAAATCCGCTATTCTTTAAATATCTACGTACCATACAAGAATTCACACGCTTAAATGAGACTCAAAAACACAGAGAGAGAGAGATAATATAAGTTAGCGAAGTCAAGAAGATCTCGCATTTCTGCAAGTGGAATTTAGCACCCAGTAGTTTTTACATCTATTTTGAAATTCACATGAATGTCATCCTATTATTCAATTATTTATGGGAATTTAGCAATTTGATTACAACTGTGTCCATCACTTTTTTTATGCTCCAACTTTTATACTTGTATACCTAATACCATCAAATGTATGCTGGCAGTGCATTGTGCTATTATCAAGTGTTCGACACCAAAAAGAAAACCAAAACAACAATAAAAATAGCTAACATTATAAAGAATTGAAAGCATTATAGTTTTAATTTTCTTTCAGAGTTTATATTGGCGTTATTTGCCGTGGGGTTCGGCAACTGACAGCTTATACCACGATAAGCTCAGAAAAACAACACTGAGTATTTAATTGATTGGCATTTAAGAACAAGCTGTTGCATTCGTTTGTACGATAAATTACACAGTAAACGGATTTACTTTCTATCCGAATGCTGTTTAATTTATATTAGAATCAAAACAGTAGGAAAGTTTAAACTTGGTTTCTTGGAGACAAAACACAAAGAAAAGCAGACTTTGCCAATATTACAATAGAAATGTCTTGAGTCATAATTACTGGTAGGCATGAAATTAGCAAGATTAAAAGTACCTGGCCATCTATCGATAAAAATAAATTGCTAGAGTCAGGTATGATAATATAATACGATTCTTAATTCAGTTGAGACGTTGTACTCATTAGTAAACGCGTTTTCTTCAAGTTTACTTTACACTTTTACCAGCCATGATTTCGGTCTTCCTTTGATTCATCTGTAATATTCTGAACCAGGTTGTTGTAACGAATACTATTAACATCAACTCTGCTTTCATTTGCTGGTGATGCGGTGTTATTCGTAGGTGGAAAACATGATTAGATAGCAGTAATACATTACATATCATAAAATTGTTGCTGTATATTTTCATGGTACTAGTCGCCAGTCCCAAGTTAATTTTCTCCTACAATTAGCAACAAAACATTTTCATGGCACTAGTCCTCAGTCCAAAGTTAATTTCCTCCTACAATTAGCGACAAGCAATTTTCATGGCACTTGACCCCAGTCCAAAGTTAATTTCCTCCTACAATTAGCAACAAGACATTTTCATGGCACTTGTCCCCAGTCCAAAGTTAATTTCCTCCTACAATTAGCGACAAGAAATTTTCATGGCACTTGACCCCAGTCCAAAGTTAATTTTCTCCTACAATTAGCAACAAGACATTTTCATGGCACTAGTCCCCAGTCCAAAGTTAATTTCCTCATCCAATTTGCAACAATAGGTCCTGAAAAAACAGTTCAAGTCTAACATCTTTTTCACTTTTGTTCATTCAGAATATCTTCCTTCTCATCCTCGAGCTTTGTACACATACATCTGGGTAGAAACGATACTGACAAAACCAAGTATTTTTGGTCAACATTTTGATAAATCGTATTCTTTTTAATATTGCAAATTACCTTATATGAAACTCCAAAGTCCCAACTTACCGGCCTTCTGTTTGCTTGTCAAATCGTTTGTCAGGAACAAGACTTATCTTTGCGCTCTTTGTCTTTCGATCAGTCTTTAACCAGTGAACAGGCAATGGGTTCTGGATACCAGATACAGAGTTGAACCACAGGTCATTGGGCATCAACCACAGATCAAAGTCTCAGATAACAGGCACGAGTTACCATGCAGACCAGTTAATGTGCATTCCTTTTCTTTCAGAACCTGACACTGTAGATCCATGACCAGCAGCAATGCACAACCTGCTTCCTCGAGGGAAAGGGACCAGGTCAATAACCCTCTTCCTCTATACTTTCCTTATATCCCGGTGGCGCTGGGGACCTTCCACTATCAAGTGACGAGTCTGGAATGTTTATTTTCCCACAAGGAATCTAATTGTCATTAGATTTTGCAGTCCGTTTGCCCTCCCCATTCCTATGACTCTTCAGCTTCATTCATGAAGTCAAGTAATGAGACCACCAGTCATCTCTTGCACCTTGAATATAGGATCCATTCATTTCTTTGAAAGAAGCCAAGGGATCAGACAACTATGTCTTTCCTCACCAGAGGAGACAGGATAATAAGCTGCCCAACTGCAGTGAATTCGTGTGAATTTTAGGCGACCCCAGCTGAGCTGGCTCATTCTCCATTTTGGTGTCCAAATCTCCATTCTATGCCAGGCAGGCGACAGAAGATGAACATGTAGCGCAAGGCAGTACACGAAGGTTTTCACTCTTTCTGACCCCGTATGAATCCTTCTGGATCTTCAGACCTAAAACGATATCCCATCTCCCCTGTTGATACTGTTTCAACAGGTAACTACTAGCTCCACGCATCCATCTGGTAGCTTAAGGCTTCCAACTTGAATCAAGGACATCTCAGATTGGGGTCTATATGGGGATCTGGTCTTACATTCCAGGCTAGACGTTCAAAGCCATGGAATGAGAAGCGCATACATTAGTTATTATTTACGTTTGTGTGAGTGACTTATGTAAGGTGAAGGTGTTTGTATTTGAAACATGAATATTTGAAAGAGTGTGGGTATACCTCTATGCTACTTTATTGTAATGTAGCTGACATTTCTTTGGATATTGTACTTATTAAAAGTGTACATGATATAAGCACACTCCTAACTCAAATGACTGCACCTATGTGCTCTTAAACAATAAGCCTGAATTAGTCTAAAGTACACTATGTTTATAACCTATTAAAATTGAGAAAATTGATTTTGCGTAAAATACCATAAGCAGTTTCTGAATGTGCAATTAATGAATTACCAAATATAAAAAATGTATAAAGAAAAGTGATAGGCTCTTCTCTACAATTTACCTCCAAAGTCCAGGAAGTGAAAATGACCAAGTACAGCTGACAGTTTTTTGAAAGCTGTACATCTAGAGTAGGCCAAGCTGTAAACTCTAACCCATATTACACTCATCAATTATAAACCAAAATAAAGATAATGTGGGTCTTTGAACCTATCTGCCAGTGAGGAAAATCGGGGAAATTCTTTTTCTTTAAAATTTTAACCCTATGTAAAATACCTAAAACATGTGTGGCACCATAGTTTCACATTGATGTTTTCTCAAGTGGTTACAACAACTTTGAACAGGAATAATCTTCATCACTGGCTTCATTGCCGACTCCTTTAAGTTTTATCCTTGATAGCAAGATACTATTGATGGTATTGTCAGCTGCTCTGCTTCACAAAAATTAATGTTGCACCATTTGATTCCTATAATGTTTTTCTGTATAAAGATCTACTGAGTTCAGGCGACTGGACTAGACTCATGAACCAATTTGTTAATCTCTACCATGGCCTCTCAAGATCTGTGAGATCAGCAGTATCAGATGGCTTTCATTCCAGACTTGGCTAAATTAGCTCGTGCGGTTTGTGGGTCACTGACTAAATGCATTAAGCCAAGGTCCCAGATAATCAGTCCGTTTCACCCCTTTCTCACCAAATGGGGCAACCATAAAGGCAAGGACAGTGTGTTCACATAGAATTGTCCTTTCCTTCTCGAGATCGAATAAAGTCATCCCTAGAAAGTCACTTGCTCAACTGTCAAGTCTTCCTGTTTCCATCATTCTAGTAGGCGTCAGCTTTTGGTTAGCACTGACCATAGCATAAAATATATTGTAATAAATTAACTTGCAATGATAAAACAAAAAATTAAAAATGTAATGGCATCCAGGACTACAACAGTCAAGTACTTGGAGATGGTACTCCACTTATTTGACCGTAACATCATGTACCTAATTATGTGTCAAGGTCCATATATATTGTGTTGATATAAAGTGAGGGACCACACTGTACTGATTCATGTATAATTCACATCCAATTGTATGTAGTACTAAGATCTGCAGCCTCAAAGTGTCACAATAAATCGGGGTTAATTCTAAATTGTACTTGAAGCAAGCAGCACAAACACTCAACTGGGTCACCTGACATCCTTTACCTTTCATAGATAAACATGAAATCAAAACCTAAACCAGGACATGAAAGCTGAGTCACATTCTGCTTTGGTGTCCATTGCCAAGGAATAAAAACCTTAACCAGGGCATGAAAGCTGAGTCACATTCTGCTTTGGTGTCCATTGCCAAGGAATAAAAACCTAAACCAGGGCATGAAGGCCGAGCCACACATTCTGCTTTTGGTTTCCATTAGCAAGGAATAAAACCCTTAACCAAGGCCTGAGGAAAAAATGATGTAAATGAAAACTTGACCTCTTGACTAAAGACAAATTACTAAAGAACTCCTTTATTATAGTTCAGTATTCCTCACTATAACTCAGTATTTGATCACTAAATCAATTTACAGTTCTCTGTTTCTATCACTCAGTACTCCACGTTATAACCCAGTATTTGCTCACTATAACAATTCACAGTACTCTGTTTCTATAGCTCAGTACTCCTCACTATACTACCCTATTTGATACTCCCTCAATATAAATCTGTTCTCAGGACTTTCAATTTATTAATCCCTCACTGTAACACTATATTCAGCATGCTCTCAAAATAAAAATGGCTCATTACATGTGGAATATACATGCAAATCAGCGATTTGCAAATTTTTTCTTAATTTAATTCACATAAGCATTACAAACGACCGCAGGTGTAACTTGTACATGTGAAAGGACCTATAAGTATGTGAAAATATAAACCTTCTTAAATAGCAATACTATTTAAGTTTTAAATACACATTGAGAATTATTTAGCATCTTATGACACAATTGATACAAAATTTTGTTCTAAGAATTTTTTTAACAAAAGATTTCTTGGTGAAAAAGTTTATTTATTTAAAATTATATCAAATATACAACTCTAGGAAATGTACAGATACAGTCAATGTTATTTTAACAAACAACTCCGCATGTCTCGTATGCTACCCTTCTAACTTTGATTCTAATTCTGTCATAACATTGTTATATATCACTTATTTTGAAATATACTGTAATAAACACTGTAAAAACAAAATATGTAGAAAGTTGATATATCAATTTCAAATTATTGTTTCAGGCTTTGAAAATTGCTCAAGTCAAAATATTCTGAATCAACTTTCTATCTATTAATGCACCTAATTTAAATGCAGGGGACAATTTGCCAACACAGATGGTTCAGTGTCCGTCTATATTAGACAAATCCCATATTTCTAATTACTATAGAAAAAAGACATACAGATTGTCTTCTTGACAGTTCAACTCAGGTGCAACATGGCCTTTTGCATTATTATGAAATGGTCCAATGTAGGATAGTTTTAAGAAATTTTTTTTAAAAAAGTATATGTATCCCTCATTTTAGTATATATAGTAACTCACAATTCTGCTGATAGTCTTCGTGGCAGATTAGGATCAATTTATTTATTTATTATAAAAAAATAAAATGAAAAGACTTCCCTTTTGCTATTTGTGATTAAAGTCATGATACAATTTGGTAAATTAAACCTCAGTATATTGCTCTGTTAACTGTTGAAAAATGAAAATTGTATGCAATGATATGAATCAACACCATGAAATAAGCAATTGTTAATAAACAACATATTGTTAAACTTTCTTTTCAAATAAACAATTATTGATGTAATGTTCACAGCAATCTATGAAAATTTGTTTAATGACTTAAAATATTGGGACTGCCTACTGATTATAACACCATAAGAACAAATCCCATTAAATAAATCTTGTAAAAAGTAAGTATGAAGTGGTTTCAGTGTTGTCATCAAAAATACAACATTCTCTATTTATTCAAATTGGAAAGATGTAAATCAACTGTAACATTGACAACTATGATACTAATTATGGGTTTTTCTCAAACTTTCACGAGTTTTTGTTACATTCTTACAACCATCAAAAATTAGACATGCTTTGTATTAGCAGATTTGATTTTAGTTACATATTTTGTATCACATCAAGTAATAAGGGTAGAATACAAAAGTTAAATGGCATGCAAAGTGTACCTGTATCCAAGCTAAAGGTTGCTGTGTGTCAAGTTAAATCATTTCAAATGAACACTGTTTAAATATTATCATTTCACACTCCTAGGTTTGTTTAAACATAAGCAGAAAGCTAGCTATTACTTGCAATTAAATCACAAAATAAATGTTTTCCAAATTAAATGATACGAAACTGAGCTTTTGTGCTTTTGTTTTCAAAATTGGTGTCCCTCAGTTTTTTAAATATTAAAAGAATCTTGCTCTGTTCTGAATAAACAATAACATAAGAATATATCAACACTCAAATAAAATGACATAATGTGTGATGTTTTCACTCAAGCATACATATGTTTATTGAACCCTTTGGAGTAATATTGCTAACATTTTCTGTGATTGATTATCTTCAAAACTCAGGTGATATGTATTGGAAAGCAAATATTTCCATTAGAAAGGGCTACTTCATTAAAAATTATTCCCAATATTATCAAAAATGTTATTCAACCAATTACACACACACATGCCCATAATTATTAATGTCCATCCCTTTCTGAATATAAGACATCTCATTTAAATTTTCACCCTTTCATACAATGAGGTCTATGTTTTGGGAATCTACTGTGTGTGAGCTATCAAGGGAGAAGTGTATTAACGAGGTCCATTCTTCACTAAACAGTTATTTTCGTCTGAGAGAGGAGCAATTCCCAGCTTATTATTTTGTAATGATTATACATCCAAGTAGCTTTCTTAAAATATTCATATGCCTACATTATATTCTGTTAATCATGAAAGACATGGAAACCCATCAGCCCTCTCATTATTATTGCTACTATGATAATGAATATCACCAAATGAACCTAAACAAGTAGATTTAATCAATGTGTATCTGTATATTTTCATACTGAAATAATGTGTCTTCAATTAAAAAAACAAACAATAAAGTGACTGAATTTACTTTAAAGGTTTTCAGAGAAGAGACTATAATGAAATGAAACATGATAATGTCAATAATTAAAAATATGTCATGAATGTCACACATTTACTGAATTTGCAAAATTTGACCGACATTAACATATTACAATTTAAATCAATGTGTCATGGCTGGATCCATAAATAAAATAGACTCCATTATGTAACAATAAGGTCTTTCAGAATAAAGTATCATCCCTAGATTTTTATAAAATTAAAAATGACTTCCCAAAGTAGTAATATTGTTATCCTCGGATGTCTGAATAAATTAACTCACTGATAGTATTATAATGTCATTCCCGGATCTTTGAATTAATGGACTCAAAAATGTAACAACAATGACAGTCCTGAATATTTCAATAAATGGACCAAATGATGTAAAACTAATGCCATTACTGGATTTTTGACAGAATGAGCTTCATAATGTAACATTGTCAATCCTTAATCTTTGTAAAAATGGACTCCAAAATGTAACATTGTCAATATTTAATCTTTGTAAAAATGGACTCCAAAATGTAACACTGTCAATCCTTAACCTTCAGAAAAATGGACTCCTAAATGTAACAATGCCAATCCTCAATCTTTGTATAAATGGACTCCATAATTTAAGAATTATATTTATGCTGGATGTTTGAATAAATGGACTCCATAATTAAGCAATGTCTTTCCTGAATCTTTCAATAAATGGACTACATAAAGTAATAATAATGAAATTCTTGGATATTTTAATAAAGGAACTCCATAATTTAACAATGTCAATCCTCAATCTTTGTCTATATGAACTCTTTAATCCAATATTGATATCATTCCTGGATTTTTGAATAAATGGGCTACATAATGAAACATTGTCAAGACATGTCAATCATTGATCATTGTATAAATGGACTCCATAATATAACAATAATAATGTCATTCCTGTATGTTTTAATGCTGGACTCATAATGTATCAATGCTAATAATTGATTTTTGAATAAATGGACTCCATAAAGTAACAATGCCATTCTTGGATCTTTGAAAAAATGGAGTCCATAATGTAGCAATGTCATTCCTGGATATTTGAATAAATGGACTCCATAAAGCAACAATGTCATTCCTGGATCTTTGAATAAATGGGCTCTAAAAGTAACAATGTCATTCCTGTATCTTTAAATAAATGGACTCTATACTGTTGCAAGTCATCTATAGACATTTATCACCATTTCCCTGCTTATGTAATGACTCCTAATGGAAACATCATTCATTCCATTACTCTAAATGTTTAAACTACTTCTGCTAGTCCTCCATTACTGTTCATATATATATGTGCTAGTATTTTATTGTTCATCAATCAATTTATACCACTTATGCTATAGCCCATGCGTGGACACATGCTATAACCTTCCATTGTAGATACCTACTTGATGATGACAGATTGCTCATGGCATGTTTGGTTATCACATACTTGTTGAATTTGATCAAAGATTAGGATATTAAGCAAACTGTTCATAACAGGAGGCTCACATGGTGGAATGATATATAAAATCATCTAAATGGAAATATAAAATATGTTGTGCAAATTCAGAACTTATTTACTTTTTTTATACATTACATAAAACCAATGATTTGCATTTATGCAAAGGATATAATTTCCTATTTATCTAGGAGGGAGCATTATAAGACCTTACATTTAATGCATTGTGCAGCAATTTACTCTGATCTCAAATGTAAGTATATTCCACTTACAGTTGAAATGCCTAATTCAACTATGAATCCTTTTTCAATGATCTCTAAGTCTTCTAATCTTATAAATGAAATATACTTCATTTTAAAGCACAATGCCTAATGTGCATATAAAATGCATACTTAGCATACAAATTGAAATCCTTCACCTATATATTACTTACAAGTGACCTAAGAGTGATGGAAATAGTCACTTGAAAGCCCAATAGGTTGTATGCAATGTTGGTTATTCAAAGCTGCTTTGTTGGGAATTTATGCACATGCCAGATGAATTTCCACTTATTGGAGACTCGATTGTTTGGTACTTGTAGTCCTTGGGGAAATGACTGTAGTTTGTAGATAACTCATTTAAATGCCTGGCCATGCTATCTGGAGTAATTTCCAATGACTTTCTCTGCTTCCAGAGTTTAAACACTTCCTGAACTGCCTCCTGGAAATGGTAGAAATTATATTCGATGAACCCTGAAAAATAGATTGATTATGATTACAAACTTGCCCACTTTTTCCCTCTACATCTTTTTTCATTTTATTATAATTGTAAAACCTGAACTTACAGCAATGTCATAATGGCATGATAACAGTGGAGTTTATTTTTGTTAAAATCTCAACACTTATCCACTTTACCTTTGATGCAATATTTAAATTACACAAACAGGTTATCTTGATGACAAAGCTGAATTCTCACATACACAAACTATATATATATATATATATATATATATATATATATATATATATATATATATATATATATATATATATATATATATATATATATATATAGTACAGTGTGACTTTATTAGAGTACACTGTCCACTGTCATGACATAAATTCAGATATAACGATATAACACAAGCATGGCATGGCTCCTGAAATGTCATATACATATATTTTACAGAGAGGAATTTTTCTCTTTCCTAAAAGTATGAAAATTAATGTGTAAAAATTGTTTTATCGTTGAGGGGAAGAGATCATGAATTCTAATATAAGATGATTATGGCATGGCTCCTTCAATATCATGTATTTTTCTTATACATTAAAGGTTTTTCTTTTAAAAAGTATGAACAATTATGTCATAAATTGCAACTTACTTTTGCTATCGGTGACAAAATGTACTATCGAGCTATTTATTTGCAATACTGTTGGCAGTTTAACTTGTGTTTACAATCTTGCATTTGAGTGAAGAAACTCAGAGTCACCATGAAAGGATGTAAACTTGATATAAAATGCAATTTAATTTACCTATTGTGACATAAGCATATTCTTTGTTAACATTGACAAGGCATCCTACCAGATCACCGTTATATCATATTCCACTAATTTTGATATCTGGATGGAGTACTGTTTGATGTGAGTTCTCTAGGGGTTTTTTGTTGAAATTTCTGGTAATGGAAATGAAGCAGATGAGGCACTGTCTTACATTGGATAAGATATGACTGGGGCCGCTAGATTTTAGTATGTAGGATTTGCATGCCTTTTAACTTTTTCTTATGTTTCACCTCCTTTATTTGACTCAAAAGATATAATTAACAAATACAAAGTAGGCCAGCTTTTAATTCATTGCAACAAAACAATGAATATTTCCACAAGTCAGTTATCAAAACGTGGTCGGCGCTTAATTAGGTTCTCAGAGAAATGCTTGTGAACATAGCTGTTATGGTAGATTGACATATTTTGTGATTAAATACTCATTACATTTAAGATGATTACACTTAAGTGCAACTGAAAGATAGAATCAAAACCCAAATTTCACTTAATAAAAATCTTTAATTGGCATTTAAATTTTAATGTTCTGCCTAAACAAGGTGCAAGTGACATTTTCACTGATACAAATTTTCTTAAATATCTACAATTACGGTGCACTAAAAATGTCATTTGGGAAAGAAAATGTAACCAATTATATGACTTTTTATTGAAAGTTGATAATTTAAAACTGATAATTAAACTTTCCAGCTCATATCTACAATTTTTACCATAAAACGAGCGAGATATCAATGTTACAGTTACCAGTTTTGATAAAGATTTTTTTCAAGTTCAAGAAATAGGGATCAATTTTGGGGGGTATTTTCTGCTTTAAATAAAATGGGATCCACACTTGACTCCACGTTAAAAGTGGGTTTGAGAGTTATCAGGACACGCGTTATCGAGGGAGTGGTGTGTGTGTGTGTGTGTGTGTTTATAATATGAGAAGTTTGTGCTTTCTAAGGCAGTGTGAGTCATACATGAAGTTAAATATAATGTGATATATACTCAAATGTATCGATTTATCATAGACATGTACAGTCCTTAACGAATTATGGATTTTACTACACAAATCTAAATTGTCAATATACAAGTGTTTTTAAACTAGTTTGTTATCATTTAATCCAAAACATCATTGTGCCCACTTTTATTACCACCACACCAACCCCTACCCCACATATCTTAGTTAAACACATTATTTTCTTCAACTAACTGATTTGGTTGGTTTTAACATGGCTAAGTCTTTAACACAGTTGGGTTTAATGACCGTAACCACTGTGCTACAGTCAGGTCACACATCATATTACCGGTATATAATACTAACATGTTATTACATCATCACTATAATTTTTCCTGATCCAGTCCAAGGTACATTTAAAGTTCAGAATCAGAGGTTCTTGAACAAAATCAGCATCGTCCCAGTTTGATGCCTTAGTTGTCTGTTAACCACAAAATATTGTCCTTTTTGTATTGGTACCAAGACTATATGGACAAATGGAGCAGGGTAGAAAAAGGGAAATCAGGCAATAATACTAGATAAGTATTGCCAAATTAATATTAATATTACGCTTAATAGAAGTAATATGTGATTAATGCTGTTATTGCATTGCTACCTTTTACCAGCCCAATAGGAAGTTGACAATCTCAAGAGCTGTAAAAAGTCAACATACCATTTGCTGCCTATATATGGAGCTAAACAGCAGACTGGAAGAGTGATTGGCAACTTTGTACATGAATGCAATCAAGTCCAACTAACAAATGTCTTCACTTTGGTGTGACATAGACTGAATGTAGAATGAAGAAAAGATGGAGTGAGATTGTCAGAATGTGGCTTTCTTTACACCTGCCAGGGAAGAGTGAAGAAGAATCCTCCTAGATGCAGCAACTGCTCTCATAACATAGGTATTTGATTCTCTTAACAAAAAACTCCCTCATTGATATACTGATATGGTTTTTCTGTAGAACAATCTATTTTTAGATGATGGCTACATAAACATCAGAAGCATCTTTAAAAAGGAGAAAAAGACAAGATTCTATCCTTTTTTATTTTGAATTTTATCCAAATTCAAAACATCACAGCCCTTTCTTCTTACTCCCAGTACGTGATGTTGGACCTCAGGTGAACCAGATGCTAGCACATGTAGCTTAATTTTCTTTATCAGAAACCCAGGATAGCAAAGAAGAGTTTTTAGTTTTTGAAGGATTTAACGCCATTTTTCAGCACATGATAGGCTATTCATGGCAGCCAGTATTATTGGTGGAGGAAGAACCAGCGAAAACCCCTGGAAAGAACCACCAACACATGAGAAGCTATTGACAAGCTTTCTCACACAACTATACGAGTCAAATCATAGACTCAAACTCATGCAGACATAGATGAGATGGCAGTGATCCGTAATGGAGAGTGATTTAGACCACTTAGCCACTCGGGGCCCCACCACAAAGAAGAGAAATTGAATCATAATCAAATAACCACTTTTTATCGATATAACTTGTCCTTGCTAGTACTAGGGTGAGAAGAAAGACTATCTTACGAGCAAGGTTATTCAAGAAAGATTAACATTGTGGATCATTTGGAGTTTTAAGACCAAAGAACAGGTTATGTCTAGACTTTTAAAAATGATAGACTGTTTTCTGGATCAGTTCAGAAAGATGGTGGTCTAACTCTGTAGTGGAGCCCATGAAGAATTTTTAAGAGTTGAAGAGAGCGTCACTACATTCATTAATGTAAAAAATATAAATCATATGTCACATTGAGCAGTCTTATTCTTTCCAATGAAAAATTGACCATCTACAACTATTATTAAAGAGTTAAAGATATGATAAAATCACCAATTAGAACATATTCTAAACTTGGAACCAAATACATTGGAATTTGATTGCCTTGTATCTAAGGTGATGTATTTGTGGAAGGTCTGAGACATCCAAACAAACAGAAGACACACAAGTACCCTTTTCATATTACAAGAGTGCTAAACCTGATGATTGTAATGACGAAGAAGCAGTAGGTTTTGTGCAGTTACTGGATTTTTGGATGCTAGGAAAACAAATACCTTGATTTCTAGGTAAAAAGAAGAGATATTCCTGAAATGACATGTCTTGCAGGGCTACCCATATGTAAGCACCACAACCTGAATTTGAGACATAAGTGTTCAGAAGGTGAGGTTCCATGGAATGAATCATAAATCTGTCCAGAATCAGTCAGAATTTTGCTACCAGCTCTCATGGAATGAATAAAAAATCTGTCCAGAAACCAGTCATGATTTTGCAACCATAAAGACTCAGTCTGGTCATTATGTAATCCAGATTGACATAATGGAGGTCTCTATGAAATGTCCATATAGCTAGCAGCATGAAATCGAGAGGTCTCATATAAGATGTCTTCCTAGAGGAACTAATGTTCCTTCTTTATTTAGAGTCACCAAAAGAAAGAGATGTAGGCAAGCAGACCATGAGGTCTTCTTGAACAGTTTTATAAAACATGTTAACTTAGGGGTGGGTGGGAGTCACAAACTATCCTTTAATTGTCAAGGAAATTCATTCCATTTCAGAGTTAGCAGGAGAGATAGGCATATGTGTACAGACAAAAGATTGTCAAACAAGTTTTATTATGAGACAGCATCCATGAGATCCCATGCCAGGGTTGGCATGAATTGTCTCTTGATGGGGTGAGACAATGTATCACCTTGTAACTGAAATTCTTAGAAGAGATTTTCCTAATCGGGATTAAATCAAGAAAATTCACCATGTTCCAATATAGTGGCTGCTTTCTGAGAAGGACCTTAAATGATTTGTTGAACCCATCACACCAGAAAAGTCTCTGGAAGCCATCTGAGCCATCAGACTGGGATCATTCTGTTTTTGTTCTAGGATTTGCAATTACTAATTGAATGAGGGAATTCACCTTGGATAGAGAATTAATAATAATAATAATAATAATAACAATAATAATAATAATAATAATGCTTTATTTATAGAGAGTAACTCATTAGTCAATGACTATTCTCCCTTTAGGCCCACTTAAGGAGAGTATAACAATGCACATTATATCACAATAGCAATAATTAGTGCTTATTTTAACATGTTTAGTATTAAAATACTAAATTCTATTATCTATTAGAAACACATACATGCTCATGATGTCTTTTCTTAAATTATCTAATATTTTCAGCAAATTTTACATGGAGTCGAAGCTTTGTTCCATAGAACTGTACCAGAGTATTGGAAGCTCTTTCTTGGTTTTGGTATTACCATGTGATAATGATCTCAACTGGTATTTTGTTAAAAAAGGCCTGAATAAGTCCTGAAGATGCTCTGGTGCAGTTTCATGTAGTCATTTATGTAAAAGAACTGCCTTATAAAACACTATCCTGTCATATATTTGAACCATTTGATATTTTGCAAACAACGTTTTGAGAGATGATAAATAGATGCATCTTAAATTACGCATGCTACTCATTTCTGAAGTTTATAAATCCTGTCAAGCTCAGTTTAGCACAGTTTCTCCAGGTAAATATTTCTTGATTTTACTGAGTAGGGAAATTTTGAGTGACTGTTTTATAAAGCTTATCAATACGGTCATTCCATATTAAATTATCTATGGACACACCAACAAGCTTTTCATGTTTGACATTTTCTAATGGCTGAATATTTATTGCAAGAGATAGCTCTAGATTCCCTGACTTGTGTAGCTTTAGTGGTGTCCCCAAAATCATCAAATAATGTCAGAAAGATTTATATCATTGCAGTGATAACAGGTAAATAAATGTATTGCTCCTATAAACATACATCTTGTGATTCTTTA
This sequence comes from Unio pictorum, assembly GCA_030141615.1. Taxonomy (NCBI): domain Eukaryota; kingdom Metazoa; phylum Mollusca; class Bivalvia; order Unionida; family Unionidae; genus Unio; species Unio pictorum. The sequence goes on from JARLTB010000181.1 coordinate 675,502, forward strand.
GTCTTCTGTGAATAACATAATATTGATATGAAACTCCATTGAAGAATAAAAGGCTCATAACAAGGTTTCCGTAGTACCTGATTTAGTGACCATACTTAGTTTTACATCAATACCGTTTTCATTCAGGATCGACTAAAATCATGCAAAGTCTTCAGGTTGGAACTTTATGTTAATATGAGCACCTGCTTAGTAGTGATAACAATTCTGTTACATGATTTGTGATGTGGATTTTTAGTGTAGCTTTATCAATTATTCAGTCATATCGATATGATGTCTGCAGTGTGGCAGTTTATAATGATGTCTAGCACTGGGTTATCATGCTACAGTTTATAATGATGTCTAGCACTGGGTTATCATGCAACAGACATATAGCATTATGTCCCATGATGTCACATTATACTGACACTAGATTTAGCAGTCCTAACAATAACCTCTTAATTCTTAATGCCTAGTGAGGCATCAGTTAGTACCATTTTTATAAGTCTTTGGTAAGCTTTCCAGGCAGTAATTTTGATAATCCATGCCAGGCCTCTATACTTAAAGTACCGGTACATTTATTTTCCATTTATATTTTGGCGGTCTCAGGCTGAAAGTGAGCATAAGTGTTATTACAGATGTTCTAATGATTTACATGTTAACAACTAAATGTCTACACAAATCAGTATTGAGAAATTAAAGGTTTTATTTAATGTAGGAAACATAGATTTTTTTACAGAAGTACTCAGGACAGGGAAAAATGATATCAGCATGACATCAATGAAATCTGCTAGCAAGATTTCATAAGAGGGCGTCCACTACTATTATTGCAATTTTTTAAATTTGAATTTGGTTCAGTTTGTTGGTTTCTTTTATATGGTTTAACACCATTTTTCAGCACAATATAGGCTATACATGGCGGCCAGTATTAATGATGGAGGAAGAACCCAGAAAACCCCTGGAAAGAACCACCGACCCACGAGAAGCTACTGGCAAGCTTTCGCACAAACCCACATTGGCCGAATCTGAGACTTGAACCCACACAGACATAGGTGAGGTGGCAGTGATACATAACGGAGAGCACTTTAGACCACTTGGCCACTCGGGGCCCCTTGAATTTGGTTCAGTAGGGTAGCAATTAATTAGGAATGTTTGTTTGCTTGCTATATCTGCTAATTCCACATTTAGCCTACATTAATTTCCTGAAATCTGAGGAACTCCTAAACTTTTTTTTTCCACACAAAAAAGGCTTACATGTCATAACGAAATAACTAAAAGGTGAATATTCAGCCTTTTCACCATTTCCAGCTCAAATGCTGATATTTTCCAAAGATGATGAGCAAAATAATGTCCAATCACAATTCAAAGAGGCTTTTTTGTTGTTGTTGTTTTAGGGTTTAACGCCGTTTTTCAGCACATGATAGGCTATACATGGCGGCCAATATTATTGGTAGAGGAAGAACACGGGAAAACCCCCAAAAAGAACCACCAACCCACGAGAAGCTACCAGCAAGCTTTCTCACATAACTACATTAGCCGAACCATAGACTCGAACCCACGCAGGGGTGAGATGGCAGTGATCCGTAATAGAAAGCGCTTTAGACCACTTGGCCCCTGGAGGCCCCTTCAAAGAGGCATTTTGAAAATGTAGCAAAACCATAATCTGCACAATAATTTGAAAACATAAAACCTAGATAAGGTGTCAAGTACTGATGAATATTTAATACTCTGTTCCCTTTAGCAATATTGCATTGAAGTATTAAAACAGAGAGGAAAAAATAATATTAACCAATTTACTTCACCTCTTTTTTTAAAGATGTCCATTCTCAATATGCAGATGAGAGCTATATATCTGTTGACTTTTTTCAGATAAAGAACTATGTGATTGTTCAGTTTTATTACTGAAGTGCTTTGTGTGTCAAATAGGGGTTCATCTTGCTCACTGAAATATAAATAAGACAAATTAAAATACAATACCTTCTACAAATATATAACATATACAATCGTAAATAAAGTAAATCACACAGTTGTAAGGCATATCACCTTTTCGAAAACTGAATAAAAAATTTGCAAAACAGTTTTCTAGAGGTAAAAAATTATAATTGAAAATGTTCAATATGAAAAGCAATACAGTTGAAAATTTTCTACATGAAGAATTTTATAACTGAAAATGTTCTATATGAAGAACATTATCACTGAAAGTGTTCTATATGAATGGCATTATAGTTGATAATGTTCTATATAAAAAGCATTAAAGCTGAAAGTGTTCTATATGAAAAGCAATAAAGTCTAAAGTGTTCTATATGAAGAACATTATCACTGAAAGTGTTCTATATGAATGGCATTATAGTTGATAATGTTCTATATGAAAAGCATTATAGTTGATAATGTTCTATATGAAAAGCATTATAGTTGATAATGTTCTATATGAAAAGCATTATAGTTGATAATGTTCTATATGTAAAGCATTATAGTTGATAATGTTCTATATGAAAATCATTATAGTTGATAATGTTCTATATGAAAAGCATTAAAGTTGAAAGTATTCTGTATGAAAAGCATTAAAGTTGAAAATGTTCTATATGAAAAGCATTAAAGTTGACAGTGTTCTATATGAAAAGCATTATAGTTGAAAGTATTCTGTATGAAAAGCATTAAAGTTGAAAAAATTCTGTATGAAAAGCATTAAAGTTGAAAATGTTCTATATGAAAAGCATTAACATTGAAAATGTTCTATATGAAAAGCTTACTAATTGAAAACATTCAATATGAAAAGCATTAAAGTTGAAAATGTTCTATATGAAAAGTATTAAAGTTGAAAATGTTCTATATGAAAAGCATGTTCTATATGAAAAGTATTAAAGTTGAAAATGTTCTATATGAAAAGCATTAAAGTTGAAAATGTTCTATATGAAAAGCTTTAAAGTTGAAAATGTTCTATATGAAAAGCATTATAGTTGAAAATGTTCTATATGAAAAGCATTATAGTTAAAAATGTTCTATGTGAAAAGCTTACTAATTGAAAACATTCAATATGAAAAGCATTATAGTTGAAAATGTTATATATGAAAAGAATTATAGCTGATAATGTTCTATATGAAAAGCATGCTTGTTAGAAATGATCTTTATGAAATGCATTATAGTTGAAAATGTTCCATATGAAAAACATGCAAGTTGAAAATGTTCCATATGAAAAACATGCTAGTTGAAAATGTTCTATATATTAAAATCAACCTAGTTTAAAATATTATTTATGAAAAGTATTATAATTGAAATGTTTTATATGAAATGCATTGTAGTTGAAAATGTTCTATATGATAAGCAAGCTTTAAGAATGTTCTATATAAAAAGCATTATATTATATATAAGAAAATGTTTTATATGAAATGCATTATAGTTGAAATGTTCTATATGAAAAGCATTCTAGCTGAAAATATTCTGTATGAAAGCATTATAGCTGATAATGTTCTATATGAAAAGCGTTATAGTTAAAACTGTTCTATATGAAAATCATTATAGTTGAAAGTGTTCTATATGAAAAGGAATATAGTTGAAAATGTACTATATAAAAAAGATAAAAGCTGTTTGTTGTATCGCTTTGGTGAAAGATTCAAACTGCTTTTTCTACAAACTGTCCTTGTGATTATTGGCGGTCTCATCTATATTCTATATGTTGTCCAGTTTGTTTACATGATGATGCTGTTTTTTTGTGACAACTTAATGACTAATCTGGACCAGATCCAGGCTCAGACTACAAATTCAACTAACATATACAGCCAGTGGCTGTATTTATCAGTGACTAGGTAACACTAAAGAATAGGAACTGGATGATACCCCTCCCCCAATGTACTCAGTGGATTTGTGTAAATCTTAGGTCCCCTTCTGATTGGAAAAAAAAATAGGAATCAGATCTAAATTAGAAAAAAAAAAAGTTTTTTTCAAGCACTTGGATATGCAGGGTCTATTCTAAAACTTAAAATATTGGAGGAAACCCCCATCCTCCTCCATTTGACAAAGACGTAACAATTTTCTACATTTTGAAGAAGATTTAATAATTTAAGAAATAAGTAAGGTTGTGATTTTAAAAATGTTGTAAAATTTTAGACTAATAAATTATTTGTTCAGTACTTTTAGACATCAGTGTGAATACCTATGACAATAAAATATACTGAAGTGATGCAGGATAGGAAGTAGATGTTGGATATATATTTTCATTGTTGCAAAAAAATAAGATAATTGTCTGTTGAATCATTCAGTTCTTAGTTTACAGCAACCATAAATTTGGTAAAAATGTAAAGAAAACGAAAGTGAGTGAAGTCACATTATTTCTTGGCAAATGTGTGACATTTGCTAGAAATTTGCTAGAAATAAAAATAAACTTGTGAAATAAAGAAACAAAACAGAACAAATTACATGCTAAAACTGCAATACTAACTGTGTCAAAGTGCAAATTCTCAATACAATGAGCACAACATTTTTGGCAAATAAACTGTAGCCGCAAATAAAACTGAGCACCATCAGGGATTGATGCTTGGCAAATCTGTTCTGTAGCCCATACGAATAGGTCTAACAAGAGTTCTATGAATGGTAGATTCTATGCCTGCCCTTATTAACAGCTCTTGGTACTAGTACGGTGTGGCTGGCTTTGAAGACAAAACCAGTCTCAAAGACCTGTACAAGTGTTCATATAGCCTCTAGCAGCTAAGTATCACTTAGGTTATCTACCCAGTTTTATCCCATTATAGTTTTGTATTTACATATATTACACTGGGAACAAAGTAATGAACTAAAACTTTGAACTAAAGAAGTGACACATTTTCTTCCATTTTAACCACTTTATTTCACGAATGTTCCACTAAGAAATAAAGAAGCTAGAAAAGCATGGGTGGGGGGACAAAAACACCACTTATTTGGTCGAGATGGGTAATACTTATAGTGCTGGGTATGCCCCCACCCCTCAAACCCACATTCCCAGGCTGAAAGGGTTTTGTTTATCAACTAAGGTTAGAATGTCTTTACTAGTTGTTGCATATATGTGAGATCTATTTTGCTTGCTTTTAGCTAATATGAAATAATGTATAAAATTTATATTGATAATTCATACCAATGGGTAAAAAAACATTTATTTTGCAGAATCAACAGGTCATTTATGCTGAACCACTGCAGGTTGTTCCTAGGTTTTTAATGAAAATATGAATAGCTCTATATAATATAGCTGGCAGAAATTTATTTAAGAAATACAAACGTTAAAAGGGAAGCATGAGGAAATGCAGTTTGATGGGTGATTAAGAAATCAGAAAATAAGCAAACATAAGGTTTTATAATCATACTCAAACAAATAAAATTATAAACAGACAAAATTTATATGTTTTGATGATAATTACCTACTGTAATGAGCCAATAATACAATAGCCAGAATTACGTTGATCTTTCAACTCTCTCAAAACAATAAGCATCTTTGATACCTCCAGTGCATGCCCTCTACAAACTTTGCTCAAGAGATACATGGTCTTGATTTAAATTTATTTTGCAGAAAACAATTTTGTTTCTTTCAATTGCAGTGACACTGACCTTGATCTTTTGACCCCAACTCAGTAGACTTTCTTCTTACCCACTTTGCATGTTATTAAAAAACTTTGATGAAAGCAAATGGTTTGGAATATAATTTTGTGCAGAAACAATGTTTCTTCTTTCAGTCACTCTGACTATAGCCTTCTTTTATCTGCTGGCCCAAAAATCCTTACACCTTTGGCAGGACATCCAAGGTTGTTCCAGGTTTCTTATGTAAAACTATTGCTACTGTGCTGAAACAAAATAACTGTTATAGTGACCTTGAACTTTAATCCCAAAATTCGAACTCAAGTACAAGTCATTCCAAAACTCTGGAAACAGTTGATGATAAAGAATTTGATTTATTGTGTGGAAATTAAACTTATAAGAGAATAAGCGTATAACAACCAAAGTTAATATACTATGCCAATTGTTAAATGCATAAAAAGTCTCCAGAATATTTTAGACTAGATTTTAGTTGTCTAAAAAAGTTTACAGTCTGAAATCTGTGTTCCAATCAGTTACTTCTATACTGTAGTACCATAATATGATTTCCTGTTAATATGATGAGTTAAGATCTGAATAACATCTTGATAATGCCACAATGCTTGGGCACTTCTCAGGATAAATTTAATTAAAAGCCCACTTTAAAGATAAAAAATCAGGTTTCCATAATCAAAGTTACAACATGCAAAACATGGTATGTTGTGAGGGCAGCCAATCAGATCTCATCCAATCCTAGTCATTAAGAAGCTTGATAAGGTTGTGCACAAAATTAAAATGTCTTGATGACCAGGAACATGGTTATATACTGTGATAGAGCTGTTAATTCATTATAAATTTCATTATTTTGACAGTTTACTGCTTGCTCTTAAACATTTTCTGTGGGAAATAATTTGCTGATTTTTTTTTGGGAGGGGGATCTTTGTTGTGCCTTTTTCCACAAGCCTAACAGACTAGTGACATGCATAATTCCACGTGTCCCCCATCAATTTTACTAAAGTGCCATGGACCAATGATGAACCCTTATAGTGCTCTTCAGTGACTGACATTATCTACCAATGAAGTTCATGACAATAAAAACGCTTACCCATATATACATGACACATCAAATACAACATCAATCATATCACAACATATTTTATAGGACTGTATATCTACTGGTGAGCTGTCCGTTGCAATGTAAATCTTGCTAACTACATTGAAAAGGAACGCCTTCTCTACCCTGGAACTCTAAAAATAGAATCATCATGCAGAGCTTCAAACGTTACTTCCATGTGTTTTCAGTTTCATTATTTGGTGAATTTTGCATCCTGGTTGCAAACTGTGAATGCTTATGTGCCAAGAATAGATAATTCCACAATTTTTATATTTTTAAAATAAAAATGTATCAAAAGACATACTTCTGAAGAAATTTTTGATTAGGTACCAATCCTTGTGTAATGGATACAGGTATGTGGACAAACAGGCATAACCAATGAAGGTAGTTTATACAGTAATTAACATTTGATATACCCATTTAATACTTATAGGTTACTGAAAAAAGTTCATATTTTCCCTTGCAAATGCAATAACCTTTTTATTACACTCATTTTCTTCCTCTACCTGAGGTATTATTATAAAAACATGCACAATATAAAACTAAATAATTACATTTATACTGTATTCCAAAATAAATACACAACTGTAGATTTATCAATATAAAACAACAATATTAATTAATTAGCTTATAGCACTGCCCTGCAAACTAAGAACTTCACTGATTTCTCAACAGAAGCTTAAAAAAGAATTGTCATTTTTAGTCCAATTAATATTTAAATATAGAATCATACTGAGAATGAACACGCATTGCAACAACTTTTTCATTTGGTCTGGAATGGATGGATTTAATTAGTATGGTGATCCAAGTCAATTCTGCATTTCTGATTATGATGAACTGGATTATTGGGTGGATTCAGTACAGTAAAGCCAATGGATTTTAGCTGGAAATCTACTTGAAATTCCAGTACAATTTTGGTGTTTCATGTTTGCAGGATATGTCATTTGGATTTGCAGAACTAAAAAGTACATTTAGAGATAATTCAAAATGCATAAATGTACGTATATGTATCAAAAAAGACACAGTTATGCTCTGTCAATTACACTTCATCATTTGAGGGACCCAAGAAATGACCTGTATCATACAGTTTGTATATTCTATCACTAGCCTAACATTGTATCAAAATAGTTACCAGTACATGGAGAAAATTGTAAATTAGCTGTTGTGTGTCAGTCCATTTAGCCATTAGAAATAATACTTTTTCAGTGTCTTGGCTTATTGGCTCTGAGACCCTTAGTTCCTACCAAAACCTTCACTTGCATTTTGTCTTGAATCTTAGACTAAGTATTCTGACAGACTTGTAAAATGGTATGTCTCTGATAGACATGTTAAAGCACTTGGCCTCAATACACTTTTTATGCTACATTTTTTGTGCACAGTAATCTTCATTCCAAACATCCATTTACTATTTGCGTATTGTGCACAATAATTTGAATTTCATACACCCATTTAATGTGTGTAATGCCAATATGTGTATTAGAATGATTTGACATGTCACATTACTTTATTAACTTAGAGTCTATTAAAAAATGAATGATTTAGGAGGAAAGTTATCCCCTTGTTAAAAAAATGGGGGGGGGAATTGTCACAGGATATGTGTATTAGAATGATTTGACATGTCACATTACTTTATTAACTTAGAGTCTATTAAAAAATGAATGATTTAGGAGGAAAGTTATCCCCTTGTTAAAAAAATGGGGGGGGGGAATTGTCTCAGGATATGTGTATTAGAATGATTTGACATGTCACATTACTTTATTAACTTAGAGTCTATTAAAAAATGAATGATTTAGGAGGGAAGTTATCCCCTTGTTAAAGAAAAGGGGGGAATTGTCACAGGATATGTGTATTAGAATGATTTGACATGTCACATTACTTTATTAACTTAGAGTCTATTCAAAAATGAATGATTTAGGAGGGAAGTTATCCCCTTGTTAAAGAAAAGGGGGGAATTGTCACAGGATATGTGGGATTTAAAGAAGAAATAACAGATTTCAAAATATAATGTAGGAAAATCATATATTTGGTCGACTTTTCATAATTCTTAAATGTATGGTAGGTGTTAACTCTTAAATCTCTATTTTGGTTTATCAACTGTTATAAAAGCTATGCTTTTAAGATAATAATAAAATCCTAAAAGAGTTATGATAAGCAATTTTATTTTAATTCAACAAATAATTTAATTCTCTGCAATACAAAGTGGAAAGGAAAGAAAAGAACTATGGTATTGCAAATTAAATTACAGACACAATTCCTAACAATTTAAAGTTCTGAATAAAGTTTAGTAGAAATCCAACTCAAGTCCAACACTGAGTGTTGATGTGCCTGCAATGAGCTATATAGAGCTGATGTGCCAACATTTTTGTTGAAACAGTATTATAATTCCAGGTTTGAAATCATTATGAATCCCAGTGAATGTCTCTATCCAAAAATATTATTTTTTTAAAATGAGCTCTCTATTTCCAGAGAAAATTCACTTCGACTGAACAATTTGGACAAATAAATTCCAGTTCAAATGAACTACTGAATAAATGTATAATACAAATTGAATCTGCTAGATCTTAAACACGAATGACAGACTTTCAGAAAAAAACATCAGTTATATGGCAAACTAAGTCACACAACAAATCCCTAGATGACAGTCAACAGTGCATTATTCTAAAAGGAATAGAAAGATCTTGGTTACAATTAGAAATTCCCTCACCCAAATCTCAACAAAACATGACAATCATCAAGAGAAAAAAAAATGATGTTCTTAAATCAGCTTCAGAAAAGGATCCTCAGAATAAGAAGAAAAAAAATCTGTTTACCAAAACTGTCACTCATTTTGTGCATGGTCAGTCACTAGATACATTGTTTCATTACCCACAGCAAATAATTTGTTTTTTAAAACAATCTATATCAAGCAAACAATGTAAATTAATATGCAGCAAACAATAACACAAAAGATCTGTCAATTTGCCACACAGGAATAAAATCTTACACTTTATTATTATGAAACAAATGAACCTGGTAGAAAAGCCTTAACTGCTACCTCTTGAAGATTCTCCAAAGAGGGAATGTCACTCACCTCATTAAACTATAAATCAATTAAATTATCATAATTGTTGGATTAAATAATCCTTATATAAACAAATTGGACATGCAATGAATTCAAATGTAGTGTATTATACTTACTGATGTGAAAATGTTCAGGAGATTTTCCAATGTTGGTAAATATGGATTCAATTTCTGCACTACTCGACTTACAGCCTCGAGTACTGAGTGGTCATATATACTTGTAAAGTATAAGCTAAAAAAAAAAAGATGTACATGCATTGAAAGTAAATGACACATCCAAAATCTAATACTATCTACCACTATTTAATTGTTGTTTATTTGAAATTCAAGTGACAATACAAGTACTCTTGACCCAATCCTCTGTAAGAAACTGTGTACCACTTTAACAATCAAACACACCAGGGGAAAGTTTTTACCACATAATGTTTAATTCAAATTGTAATAACCGTTTACTAAAGTACCTATCTAAAAGTTTTAATGGAAAAACAAACAATGTAAATTTTTTAATAAATGGCATCTTTGTTTTGTTTGTTTTTTTAGGGTTTCACACCATTTTTCAACACACGATAGGCTATACATGGTGGCCAGTATTATTGGTGGAGGAAGAACCAGAGAACCAGGGAAAAAGCCCGGAAATAACAATCTACCCACGAGAAGCTACTGGCAAGCATTCTTACATAACTACATTAGCCGAATCTTAGACTCGAACCCTTGCAGACAGAGGTGAGACAGCAGTGATCCATAACGGAAAGCGCTTTAGACCACTCGGGCCACTTGTTTTGCACATTTCTGTTAATGGCAAGATGTTGCTACCAGCAATTGTGCTGGCATCATGTGACAATTTCACAGGTTTTACCAACCAATATCAGTAACAATGAGTAGTTGAAACTTGAGAAATAATCTTTAATGAGTGCAGATTGTTTTTTTTTCATCAAAGTGACTCTTGTGTTGTTTATTAAAGTTTGTTAAATCATACTATTTCAAAACTATACTTTTGTTCTTGAGCATGACGAGTCACTGAATTTACTACTTTAATGCATTATTAGGATACACTCAATGTTACCCCAACCCAAAGTACAAACCTTCATCACTTATAACATGGGTTATTTGCACAACTCGCACTAACAATTTTCAACATTTAGAGACAAAACTTTGTTAATTTATATGGAAATGCATGAGGCCAGAAATGGCAGGATACAATATCTAATGAATGGAAATGCATGAGGTCAGAAATGGCAGAATACAATATATAATGAATGGAAATGCATGAGGTCAGAAATGGCAGAATACTATATCAAATGAATGGAAATGCATGAGGTCAGAAATGGTAAGACACAATATGTTACTAAATGAAAGGCATTACGCTTGGGCCAAAAAAGGCAAGATCCAAAATGCAAACAACAAAGATATATAAGGGAGGGGTAAAAAAAATGAGAGACAATGTTCCACTGAACCCTTATTTATAGTAATTGCAATCCTGACTTATAACTCTCAGGTATTGTCATTTGGCAATTTTTTTCTCTTTGCCAACTGTGGAAGTAGATGGGAGGATGGGTATATGTTATTCATTTTCAATCTTTACCGAGCTTTTTACATGCAACTCTACAGACTGGCAGTGAGTACTCTTAATGTTACACTGACTCACAGACTGGTAGTGAGTACTGTAATAATGTTACTATATCTCACAGACTGACAGTGAGTACCTTAATAATGTTGATATGACCCACATACTGGCAGGGAAAACTCCAGTAATGTTACAATGACTCACACACTGCAATGGGCAGTCTAATAATGTTACAGTGACTCGCAGACTGGCAGTCAGTACTCTAAAAAGGATACAATGACTCACTGCAATGGGCACTAGAATAATGTTACCATCATTCACACACTGCAATGTGCAGACTAATAATATTACTAATGACTCAAAGACTGGCAAGGAGTACTCTAATAGTGTTACTATATCTCACAGACTGACAGTGAGTACCTTAATAATGTTAATATGACCCACAGTGTAGCAGGGAATATTCCAATAATGTTACAATGACTCACACACTGCAATAGGCAGTCTAATAATGTTACAGGGACTCACATACTGGCAGTGAATACTCTAATAAGGTTACAATGACTGGCTGCAATGGACATTCTAATGCTAGAATGACTCACGCACTGCAATGGACACTCTAATATTACAAAGACTCACAGACTTTCAGTGAGTACTCTAATATGGGCAATGATACAATGACTCACTGCAATTTGCACTCTAATAATGTTACCATCATTCACACACTGCAATGGGCAGACTAGTAACGTTACTAATGACTCACAAACTGGCAGTGAGTAGTTTAATAAGTTTACAATGACTCAAAGACTGGTATTGAGTACTATAATTATGATACAATGACTCGCAGACTGGCAGTGAGTACCTCTTGCCAAAAATGTTACTATGATTTGTAGAATGGCAGTGAGTACTCCAATTATATTTCAATGACTCACAGACTGGCAGTTAGCACTTTAATAATGTTAATATGACTCACAGACTGGCAGGGAATACTTTAATAATGTTACAATCACTCACACACTGCAATTGCAGGCTAATATTGTTACAATGACCCACAGACTGGCAGTGAGTACTCAAAAAATGTTACAATGACTCAGACTGGCAGTGAGTACTCTAATAATGATACTATGACTCGCAAACTGGCAGTGAGTAATCTAATCATGTCACTATGACACACAATGCAATGGGCACTCAAATAATGTTAAAATGACTCAGAGACTTTCACTGGGCACTATATTAATGATAATGTCTAAAAGACTGGCAGTGGGGACACTAATAATATTACAATGACTTGCAGATTGGCAGTGGATACTAATAATGTTAAAATGACTCAGAGACTGGCACTGGGAACTCTAATAATGTTAAATGTCTAACAGACTGGCACTGGGAACTCTAATAATGTTAAATGTCTAACAGACTGGCAGTGGGAACTCTAATAATGTTAAATGTCTAACAGACTGGCAGTGGGAACTCTAATAATGTTAAATGTCTAACGAACTGGCAGTGGGAACTCTAATAATGTTAAATGTCTAAAAGACTGGCAGTGAGAACTCTAAAAATGTTAAATGTCTAACAGACTGGCATTTAGAACTCTAATAATGTTACAATGACTCACAGAGTATTGCAGTAGGCACTCCTATGATGATACCATTATGCAAATGTATTCAGCAGTTTCTCTAAACAAATAAAACTTGTTCACTACATTGTGGGTTAGAAATGAGACAAACAATTAAGTTTTCTTTCCATTTTCTGCTTTACAGCAATTTGATTAGGCAGACCCTTTGGATCGTTTTTTTTAATTCATACCTATATGAACCCAATTTGTGTGTAGCCAACCCCAACTGCACTACTTTACTGTACAAATACTAAATGAACCAGGCATACATTTACATTACTGAAACATTTTATGTAAGACTTTAGTTATTAACCCAATACTGGACTGATGCTAAAAGCAAAGTACATTTTAAATGAATAAATAAACATCTGCTTACATATCCTGATGTGACAACATAAATGGTATCCTGAGAAATTCATTAGTGTGCATATGTATTAATGTATATTGGCACAGATTAAATATAGGTCAGTATTACAACCTATTTGCTCTGACTTATTGTTGTAAAAGCAATGTTTGGATTCATACCCACTGCAATGCCATTAAATGCGAGTACAAATTTATATTAACTCAAACAATTTATCTGAGAGACTCCATAAACAAGGAGACAAAATCTCCATGTAGGCCAGTAACTGCAACAACATTCTGGGCCCCGAGTAACCGAGTGGTCTAAAGCACTCTCCGTTATGGATCACTGCCATCTCATCTCTGTCTGCGTGGGTTTGAGTCTAGGATTCGGCTAATGTAGATATGTGAGAAAGCTTGCAAGTAGCTTCTTGTGGGTCAGTTGTTCTTTCCATGGGTTTTCCCGGGTTCTTCCTCCACCAATAATACTGGCCGCCATGTATAGCCTATCGTGTGCTGAAAAATGGTGTTAAACCCTAAAACAACAACAACAGCAACAACATTACCTATATAATCTTTTATTTGTAACTCAAACAGGATTTTGAATGAGTGCAGTGCAATCTTAGTATGCAACATTTCCAAGTACTCTGATCCTCCAATCAAGCGACCCTATTTACTGTCACTAAGGTCTTGGTACAAGATCTAAACTGAACGAAGGGGAAATCATCACTGAATCACCCAAAATGTCATTGGAAGAAGGGGAAATCACCCACTATGTCACTGTAAGAAGGGGAAATCACCCACTGTCAGCTTCTGATAAAATCAAAGTGTGAAGGATCAAGATGCCACTTTCAATCAGCTTCATTTCACCCATTGTTCTATACTTGTCAAGTTCTTGCTCAGGACAGGGGGTCATATTTGTTCCAAACTCTCAGAACAGACACTAAATGCTTATATCATTTCAATGGCAGCAAACACCATGTGTATCCTCAATGATTATAAATTTCTTGCATTAGAACATTTTGCTGGCATTTTTTAAATGAGATGAAAAACAATATAAAAAAAACTAGAAAAAACAACCTGTAAGTTTTTACTTGTCACACTAATGAACCAAGTGTACAAAACCAGATGGGTGGAGCTTATGGTGTAGGGAACATTTTATTCAGAAATAAACAACAAAACTAGCTGTGATTGGTGCATTATGCAACAGTTGTACTTTCTGTTAGGCTTAAAAAAAGTTAAGCCTCTTGGCAACATATGAAATATTGTTAATTCATATCTAGATCATATTTTTTGTATTTGTTATGATTGTATTAAAATGTGATACACATGGCTGAAAATGTGTCTGTTATGACTAGATAACTCTTACCCCTGTCAAGTTTGAGCAAAGTTATCTCTCTTGAATGCAATGGAGTACCTGGTTGTATCCTTGTCAAATTGACAATCTAAACATTGTTCTCTACGACAGTGTGTAACATGCAACCTGAGGTAGGATAGAAAGTATATTTTTTTAACAAGATGACAGCATTGAGGTCTATGCAAAAACAATTGGTACCATGATGCCTGGAACCAAGTCACAAAAGGACAATAACTAACACCTCTTAATGATAAGAATTATCACAGCAATTCATTGCAATCTGTTAGAAAGTTGCATACTTTAATGAATGGGTCAAAAGGTAAAGGAGGTAGGATTAAGTAACTCAGCATTCCACAAGCTACTTTACTGAATGACAATAGCTAGGGTAATTTTGCAGTTGGTAGTAGCCCATAAGATTAATGAAAACATGTACAGTAAAATAAAAATGTGTGTGAAGTCAGGTAAATCAGGTGTGAAGGTTGAAAACAAATTTTATTAATATTGCCTTCAATCATGCAGGTTTAAGCCATAATTATTAAAGATTACTGGCTACTTTGTGATCAGGGAAAATATTTCTTGGAAGTGTTACTTACCTCAATCACAAAATGCAAAACGTGATTTTTTGGGGATTTGGAAAAAAAAAAAAGGATGGAATTAAATTTAACACCATTTCTGCAATTCTAATTATCATGATGTCAACTGTGTGTTCAGAGAATTAAATGTATGTTCAGAAGAGATAAACAAGTTTCAAAGAAGGGATTCAGATTGACAATATTGTGAGAAGAAATGCTATAAAACAAAAACAAGATTACTGTAAATGACAAAATATACACCCACCCGCCATGTGTTTAATAGTTTTCAACTCAAATAACTGACATTTTTGTGCAAAAAATGTTTCTTCTTTCTGTTAATGATTTTGATCTTTGATTTTTAGACCCCATTTTAATAGCTTATCTGAAGTGTAAGCCATCCACACAGTTTAGTCAAGATCTGTAATGAAGAACTAATGTCAATGTGCAAAAACCATTTTTCTTTCAGTTACCTTGCCCTTTGGTACAAGGTCAAATATTTAAACATGTGTACAGAAATCATTTTTATTTTTTCAGTAACAATGACCAACGGTATTCACTTAGTGACCCCAATATCAACTGGATTTATCCTGATCAACAACACAGTTTTGTCCAAGTATGTGAGAGAATCAGTTTCAATGTGCAGAAACCATTTTGCTTGTTCAGGCAGTGGTGTCCATGACTTTAGACATTTTGACCCCAAAATTGACAGGATTCACAAACAATCTACAAAGTGTAGTAATCATATAAAATATTAAACTCAATGTAATGTATAAAAATGTTTCTTTTTCCAGTCTAAATGACCTTGATATTTTGGCCTATTAACCCCTAGATCAGCTGTATCCTTCCTTTTCCAACGTGCCTGCCAGTGTCATGTTGCTCAGCCCCAGTTTGTAAATTATACATAAAAAAGGTATTATTACAAGCCATGGTTTGATGTCTAAACGTTGCCACAGACTAGAGTTAATTTTTACACAAGGTTACCGTGACCAGAGAGAAGACCAGCATATTGTATCAACACAAGTGTTAGAGTGTGCAACTCCCCACCTATGTGTTACAGCTTAGCTTTAAGATCAGAAAAACCTGCGAGGGTGAACAGGGCATGCTATAAATCCATCCCCAGCTGAACAGACATCAAGAAGGTCATCGTTTGCTTAGTTTGACTGGATTAGGGCACAGCAACACCCAATCAGAATTGAGATAGCTGGTGTGATAACAATTTAGATCCGATTTAAAACTTAATTAGCAAACAAAAATTTAGTCTGATCTAGGAAGATTGCTGAGCGATCCAGTATGGCTTGTTAATATGTGTACGTTTCTGAAGTGCAGCTCTAGCTCATTAATCACATGTCACTAATTACAGGTAGATTTAATCTGCAAAGAACACTTACAGGTGGGTCAAACAGAAATTAGCTTTCAGCAGCCAGAAACTTGGAGCTGGTGAATGGGAGTGTTGACTTATAATTGGGTATATACAGTAATAGCAAGTTTACCAGAAAGATAAATATATAACTTTGTTAAAGTACCTCAGATGATCGTTTTCTAAGCCAGCTCTTACAAGGTCATCACAAATTTTCAGGCGGATATCCCTCTGGACTTCTATCTTGTCAGCATCTGACAAGTTATCAACTTTGTGGATGAACACATTAAACTTTATATTAGGATTAACTCTGCAGACCCCAGTTACTATCACTTGCAATTTCTGCAATGTATCGATGTAATCATCCTGAAAAAGAAGTACAATAAAGGTAAAAGCTGACCATTTTGCAACTACATGTACTTTCAAACACAAAGACTCACTAGAAATGTTCTTACTGAAACCACTTGCCATTTTATCCCTGTTATGTCTGTCTATGATGCAAAACTGACCTATATGAAAATTTTACAAAAGTCATTGAAACTGTAAGTACAGGTGGTCAGAATGACCTACATCCACATACTAAATTGCATGACTCACTAGCTAACACTAAGAAATATACCATACTACACTTAAGTTGCTGATTAAATTTTGGTCAGTTAACTACTTTTGGTTGAATGGATTTGTACTTTCTAAAATTACTACCAATGTTGTATATGGTGCTGAGGCTAATGTTGCCGGAAAGTAACCTAAAGACAAAACTAAAAAACAAGTCACCAAACAGTGACATTTAGGTTGTAGTGACCTACTTTTGCTTTAAAGGAGCCCTGCTCACCATCATGCATCTACATACAAAACTTCCAACCCCTGCCAAGTCGTACCAAAAACTAATAAAAATGGTACTGGCAGCTGTCTTGCTTGATGCTAAAGTTTAATAGGTTAGTGTTAGGACTGGTTGGCCTGGTGTCAGAATAATGTGACTGGGTAGGATATGATGATACTTGTTTGTGGCATGATTCCCAGTGCTAGACATCACTATAAAATATCACACTGCTGACACAGTAGCAATATAACTGAACAATTGTTAAAGAGACAGGACACATAGATGCTTGGATTGATGCACAAAACGACAGCACTATATTTCCAATGCTAACATTTTATAGGTTTTTCCATGCAAACATGTCATACTTTTACTAGTCATTTTTCTTCTGACTTGTTAAAAGTTGGTTAAAAATTCATTAACAAACTTCAGTAAAAAATTGCAAATATGCAGCATTTTCATAAAATATAAAAACCTTCCCTTCATGTCGGGATGTTTACTGTCAAATAAGATAACAATTTCTTAATGATATATGGTGAGGAATATATTTAAATTCTTTTTACTTTTTAGTAACAACAGCCACATTTTAGAATTTAAAAAGGCCTTTATACCGAGTTTTTCAGTCCAATGTTATCAGACTTTGTTATGCAGTTGTAAAGAAACAGTCATTTAAATGTTTTATATTCATACTAATGATGGCCATATAGTGGATTGGCATTATTGATAAATAAATATAATGCAGCCATATGTAATGGAAAACATTTCATTATTTGTAAATAATTAGATTGTCTTCATGTGTGAATGCTTCTTTAAAATATGGTTGAATTCCGTTAAAATGATTTTGGAATGCTGTATGTATCATTACTATTAGGTAGTCACTATTCAATGGACGCATCAATAACAACATAAAGAGGAAATGCTGTATGTATCATCACTGTTAGGTAGTCACTATTCTATGGCAGCATAGACAACAACATAAAGAGGGAATGCTGTATGTATCATCACTGTTAGGTAGTCACTACTCTATGGCAGCATAGACAACAACATAAAGAGGAAATGCTGTATGTATCATTACTATTAGGTAGTCACTATTCTATGGCAGCATAGACAACAACATAAAGAGGAAATGCTGTATGTATCATCACTGTTAGGTAGTCACTACTCTATGGCAGCATAGACAACAACATAAAGAGGGAATGCTGTATGTATCATCACTGTTAGGTAGTCACTACTCTATGGCAGCATAGACAACAACATAAAGAGGAAATGCTGTATGTATCATTACTATTAGGTAGTCACTATTCTATGGCAGCATAGACAACAACATAAAGAGGAAATGCTGTATGTATCATCACTGTTAGGTAGTCACTATTCTATGGCAGCATGGACAACGACATAAAGAGGAAATGCTGTATGTATCATCACTGTTAGGTAGTCACTATTCAATGGCAGCATGGACAACGACATAAAGAGGAAATGCTGTATGTACTATGTAATTCATTATAATCTGTTCTTGCTACAATAATGTCACTTTTTTATAGCTCATATGGACAGCATAATAATGAGGGAGTGTATGCCACTTTTCTTGCTTACAAAGTACAATGTATAAATACCTGAACATCAATAACAAATATCACAGCTGCATAAGTTCTAAATATGTTCGCTGTATCATGCATGGGAAGAGAGCTCTGTAAGATCCCAGGGACATCATACAACTGAAAGGTTATGAAGGAACTATTGGTTACATCTGAAACAGAAAAGATGAACAGTAAGGTATAAGACTGTACACATGTAAGTCAAAAATCTAAGTTTTAAGTTGTTATAACCAGTTGAAATGGTAAAACAAACATGACTTTCAGGCATTTTAGAAAGAGACAAACAAGATACCACAGCTTTCAGGCATTGTAGAAAGTGACCAATACAATACCACAGCTTTCAGGCATTGTAGAAAGAGACAAAATACAATACAACAGCTTTTAGGAGACAAAATATGACAACTATAATGTTAAAAGAGTTATAAATTCAGATGAAACTAACCTGAATCCCATTTTCTAAATTCAATGCTAAGAACATTATTTTGGTAAAGCTTGTCCAAACTTTTCATATACTGAATGGCATATAGATAACACATGAAAAGTACATAAATGATAAATATGATGGATGTTCTGCAAAGAATATGAATTACCTTCTTTGACTAACTTGTTTGTACTTTGTATGGGGAGAGACGAATTAGGAGAGACTTTCTGAATTACCTTCTTTGACTAACTTGTTTGTACTTTGTATGGTGAGAGACGAATGAGGAGAGACTTTCTGCATTATGGATTTTTTCCCACTCCTGAAATATAAATTCAAGTATTGAGCAGTCTGTACAGGTGACAACAAAGCAAAATCTAATACTTATTTAAAAATTAAATACAGCCACTGAAACGGATCATTTTACCAAATCGTAATTTTATTTGCATTTCATTTCCTGATGAAATGTATTTGAACTGTACACAATGTTCGTTGTTCGCATTCCATATAACGTTTGTATTCCATGTAAGATATCATCATTTCTACATTATCACTTCCATATAAATCATTCGTTTCACTCATCTGAAATGAAATGAAAATGCATTACCAAAATCAGGTTTTCCATTTTCAAGAGTGTTAATAGAAACGAAAGTGATACACCTACTCAAAACAAGAGGCCCCCGAAGATCAGATGCTCTACTGGTTAAAAAAAATTCCCATAAATCCAAGACAGGTACATCCTTCTGACAATTTATTCTTTTTAACTGATGAGTATAGAAACCATCCTTGATATTTATAGAAGCTGCAGCATGCCAAATCTTGTATTTAAAAAAAATAATATTTCTTATATGTCAGAGTTACTGTATTTGGAAGATAGTTGTACGTGCAATAAATGATATTTTTAACACAGTTTTGGATGTGAACCTAATGTTATGCAATGAAAATCGATGGACTTATCTGAAAGAAATATATCTCAAAGCAATAATCACATTTCAAATTACTTCTTGAAATGCATTCTTGTTTCATTCAGTTTTGTTTATCACTCATTGTCCTCAGATCGGCATTTGTATTCGTCAGTTTCTTTAAAATACATTATCATTTCATCTATATTAATTCGACATTATATCTGCAATCAGTCGTTGTTTTCTGTGTATATTGTTTGCTTGTAAAATGCCCCATTTCAGAGAATGTAGCCTTAACAGATGATGGGCTGTTTGGTAATTTAACATACTTACAACCAATTATGTAGTAATCCATTACTTGACCAAGACCATTATTTAACTGTAATTGAGTGAATGTTATACCAGTTTAGAGAATGGGAGCTAGAAGTGAAGTGTCGTTGCTATCTAGATACCGCCAACACTGCTGGTTCATGAACTAGATTACCTCTCAGACCAACAAATTGTTCCGGTGAAACTCAAAATAAATATTAAAAAAAAGGTGGAGAACAATTTGTTGGTCTAGATTACCTCTGTAATTACCTCTGATCGATAAAAGAAGAAAACACTTCTTTTGGCATGAAATCATTGCCTTTCACCCCTCAGTTCTTCTTTCAACTGATGCTTCATCTTCAACAAAATTTTGATTCCAAGACCAATACCTAAACATACCTTGAAAAGTACATTTATACGTATATTTCAGCTGCTGTAAAGGCAGTGGTCGCACCTCATATAAAATGTCAAGGGTAGAAAACTGAGTTCTAGTCTTCATTACGGATAGAGACAAGATTCTGCAGGTAAAGTTCGCTGAACTACACTCAAAAGGTCTCACTGGATAGTTTCGTATTTTGACACCTCCCTAATATATAAGGTAGAAGGCATGAGCCTAATTATCACAATCCTAACATGTTTTAGTTCACACATAATCTATAATATATTATGTGGCTTTTATTTACTTTGAGTTAGGCATGGAAATTGGTTGACTTGTTGGTGACTGCCTGTCACAAGTTAGACTAGCATTGGAGATCAAATGCGTAACTTAAACTTCAAATGAGCAGCCGACTTGGCTTACGTATTTACATGTGTCTGCTATAGAGGTAAATATCTAAAAAATCTAGATGGTTGAGGGGTGATGAAAAGTATGCTAATTTGTTACAGTACTAGTGCACTTTATTCGTGAATAAGACACATACTGGTTCTGTTAGCTCTCTTATCACAGGAAAATATTCATAATAGGTCTTTCCTGTAAAAATGGAATGTAAAAAAACGGGGTTTGTGGCAATGTTAGTTCAGTATAAAAGCCACTAGTTGCATAAGGAATTAACTTTAATACCTCAGTCAGAATCTTACAAGAATCCTTTCAACAAAAATCATTAATTATTTTGTATTTGTATCTGTAATGTAATGTAATACCATTATGATTTTTCTACAGTAAGTCATGGTCGGACGAAAATTTGCCAAAAACACTATCCAGTGAGACCAAAGCACTTAAACCCACACGAGTGATATAGAGTGATGACACAACTGTAGAATATGCTTTCTGAGAGAATCAGAATTTACCTAACGAAAATTAAAAGGGGACACAATTCCTTGTACTAACTTCAGATAATTTAAAAATCTCTCTTGGAAGTAAAAACTGGTTTCCCTTGACTGGAATTTTTTTATGGACGGAAAAAACTTATTTTTGATGAGGATAACAAACAAGTAAAAAATGTATAGGACTCTGACTATCTAAATCAATTTTTTTAAATACAGATCAATCAAAAATGATTGCACGTCCCATACACCAAATCACATTAAAATAATTATTTTGTTGTACCTGTGTCACATGTACTGAGTCCAAGAGCATCCCTATTCACCCGTGTCATAAACTCGCACATCTCTGATCGCACTGCTGTGCTCAGCCTAACTTGGGCGGTAAGATCAAAGTGGTCACTTGACCTTCTTACAACACAACCATACTCACTGATGTTTTATACCATATATCACCATAAGCAAATTCACACAATATACAGGACAAGAGAAGACCAAATTAGTAGCAGCCATTAATACTGCCCTATCTAATACAACTGCATTAAGAACTCCCCAATATAGACACTATTGAAGAAAACAAAGATAATAATAAGTACACCTTTGATCTAGGTTAACATTATATGTATGTATGTATGTATGTATGTATGTATGTATGTATGTATGTATGTATGTATGTATGTATGTATTATTAAAGATCAAATCTTACTTTGGCTGCAAAGAAAGTTAATCTAATAACACTGGGTCAATAATTCAAGATGCATCCAGTACATGTCTTTTAAAGTAATCACAAACATAATGTGTCAAAATTATTGAGACATGGCTTCAATCTGATTACTACAGTATGATAAGAATAGATAAAATGTATAGTGGTACTGTAACAGGCAAAACTACATTTGGTTTTGCAAGTAAAAGATGGCCATTAAGTTCTTTGAATACAATCAAAACCTTCTATGCTTCTCTGTATATTTGTTTTGTTTTTTGTTTTGTTTTTGATGGTTTAACGCCATTTTTCAGCACAATATAGTCTATACATGGCGGCCAGTATTAATGGTGGAGGAAGAACCCGGACAACCCCGGAAAGAACCACCGACCCACAAGAAGCTACTGGCAAGCTTTCTCACATAACTACATTTGCCGAATCTTAGGCTCGAACACACGCAGACAGAGGTGAGATAGTAGTGGTCCGTAACGGACAGCGCTTTAGACCACTCGGGGCCCTTCTGTATATTTGAAACATACAATCCTAAATTTCTGCCCATTACTGAATATTTTAAACGTTTTAAATATTAAGGCATGGAAATGAGTTGGTTTGGGGGTCATCCTTTAATTATGTCAACAAAATATGGGGGGGGGTGTGGGTGTGTGTGTGTGAAGATGTTTGACAATTGTTGACATGGTGGAGGGGGAGTTCAAGATAAATTGACGTCAACAATGTTATTTTTTACAATAAATTTCATAATTCAAAAAAAAAGGAAATAGGAATATGGGAAGATGATAGAAGCTAGAATATAAAGTCTCGATTTATTCATAAATTCAAAGTCTATTTATCCATAAATTCAAAGTCTTACAGTCGATTTTAAATATGTTAAACAAGTTTAAAAAATGAATTAAAATTTATTTGTAACCCTTTTAATTTCCATAATTCTATTTTTAGCATAACACCCAGCCATATACAATATTGTTAGTTTGGGGTGGGGGTGTAACAAAAATGTGACAATTTTAGAAGGGGTGGTCACTGAAAGTTTGACAGTTGTTGACAAGGGGGTAGGGGTGGGTGGGTACAAAATTGCTTAAACATTGTTGACATAATTATTGGACGTCCCCTTGTTGGTGAATTATTATCACAGTCTTACATTTTAATTAATTTAAAATATTTTGAATATGTTAAATAAATCAAATGTTTTGAACATTTTTGAATATTTGAAATCAATGAAAATAATCTAAACTTTCTTAGCATTTTATATATTTTTACATCAGTGAATAATCCAAACTTTCTGAACAGTTTGTATATTTTAAAAGATAACTGAATCCATTACATATGATTTTCAAACTGTAGCTATTTAAAAATTTTTCAACAAATATTTGTACATTCCTTTTCACTATTTAGTAACTATGGCAACTATAAACACATCAAATTCACAAATATATTGTACACTGCCAATCTGCATGAATAGTCTCATCACTTTGCATGATGTCACCCCAATCTGAAAATAAATACCAGTTTTAAAGCAGTTATATGGATAACCTTAAGTATTCTGTATTGTTGCTAACTAGTTCAGTATATACGTATGGGGAAGTTAGAAACAACCCAAACCAAAACGTATCCTTGTGGTTTGCTTGCCACAAGGTTGCGTCAAGCTTTTATCATGAAAATAAGCTTGCAAATAAATATGTTAGCTTGTACAAGCTTGCGCAATCATGACACCATTTCTGGTCATTTTCTTACCAGCATCTACACGTTTGTGCAAACTTGCACAATTCTTTTTCTGCAAGCTTATAAACAAAATATGCAAGCTTACACTATTTCCCGATTCAATATCTTGAAGAAACTGTATTCATTGTCTGCTACATGCATATAAACTGCAAATAACTTTTAAAGCACTTTAAGATAGCAAATGTACAACAATTAATCGCATGCTAAAAGTGATCTCAGTAAGATTAATATGGTGGATTATTTAATTTCCAGTAATTAAATTTTTTTATATTTAATATTACCAAATTATTATATATTTTAATGTGGTAAATATCAAAATTTAATAATCATAATAATAATAATAACAACCTTCATACCAATATAAATAATTAAAAACTTCATTATTTACAGATGTAAGATAAGCAAATTTATATAATGTTTCTTGTTATTTATTATACATTTTATTAAAATATTAATGTTCAAATAATGAGGACTGTTCTACATTATTGAGAAAATTCTATTCTACTGAAGCCTTTGCTTATCATCATGTATATAATGTGTCCCTGTTGTTATTACTGTAAGCAGTGATGTTAATCGTATGAAATAGTATCATTATTATTGTTATTCTTCTTTTTTTATTTCTTCTTCTTCTTCTTCTTCTTCTTCTTCTTCTTATTATTATTATTATTATTATTATTATTATTATTATTATTGGTATTATCTACTGCCAAAAGAATAATATCATTGGTATATATTTTCATGCTAAATAAAAGTTTAAAATGTATATAATTATTTGTGTGTGTGTGTGTGTGTGTGAGAGAGAGAGAGAGAGAGAGAGAGAGAGAGAGAGAGAGAGAGAGAGAGAGAGAGAGAGAGAGAGAGAGAGAGAGAGAGAGAGAGAGAGAGAAGTTAGTTAGTCAAAGTTAGTTTACAGTGTCTGGTAAATGCAGACATTTGATGCAAATTTGCTGACATGTGCTTTTTCACTATACAATACAGAGAATTAGCAAAATAATTTTATAAGAAGTTCATATTTTCTTAAGACCATTTTAAACAGTTTACTTGAGAGAAGTCTGTTTCAAGATATGTTTATCTTTCGGTAAATAAATCTACTTCGGAAATAGTTCCATTTATTATATTCTCCTTTCTAATATAACTAACACTTTTATCAAAATGAATTCTTGATTGGTCTGCAATGTCCTTCTTCATGCAACATTTTACAACAATGAATCTTGCATAACCTTGTGCAAGCTTGTTTGTGTATGCATCTTGAGCATGCTTGTTGTTAATTCTTGCAAGCGTGTGCCAGCTTGTATATACTTATCATTGTGCAAGTATCCAGCATGTGACATGCTTGCATGAAGAGCTTTCGATTTTGATTTGGGAAATCAGCACATGTAGTGTGTGTGTGTGTGTGTGTGTGTGTGTGTGTGTGTGTGTGTGTGTGTGTGATTAGGAATTTTAACTTAGCTTTAACAATATTTCAGTCATATTGCTACGATGTCTGCAGTGAGGTAGTTTATGGTGATGTCTAGCACCGAGGTATCATGCTGCAGACATGAAGCATGTTGTCCCACCCAGTCACCCAGACACCACGCCGTCCAGTCCTAACACTAACCTTTTAATGCTGAACGCCAAGCGAGGCAGCTATTAGTACCATTTTTTTTAAGTCTTTGGTATGACTCGGTCGGGGATCGAACTCACGACCTCTCGCTTCCGCGGCGGACAATCTAACCCATTGGTCTCGGCACAGGTAGAAAATAACACAGCACAACAGAGTTCAGAAAGTCATGATTCTTTTCCATTTATCTATGCAACTAGTAAAAAAAATGCACCATACCTCCTATGTCCCATCAGCAGTATTTTGGGTTTAATTACAAAGCTGGATGCTGTCTCGTCAGCCTCTTCAGCAGAACCATAGGAAAAGGCCTTTGCAAATGAATCTGTATAGGAGGCGTCCATAACAACGCTACTGAAAAAGTCATCTGGAAACAATGCCGCATAGGAGACATCTAAATCCTTCAAATCAAAATACTGCAATAAAGAGAATATTATACATGTAACTATATACATGCAACTCTATGAGATATATTAAACATGATACTCCATGGCAATATTCAGAGGTCTCGGAAACGCTTAATTACGCTTATTTGGATGCAATGTTTTTCTTTGGGATGCAGAAAATCACCTGTGAAGATCTTTTTAACAATGTCTTTAATTCAGTTGTTTAAAGACACACACACACACACACACATACACACACACACACACACACACACACACACACACACCCTCCCCCCTTCTAGATGTGCCGGTTGTATTTATAAGAGTACATCAAAAGAATGCGATGCAAATAGCTGGGCGGCAAGTAAAAAGACTTCACCTAGCATCTTGGGCTGGAAAATGTACTGATATTTACAATGCTTGAATTCAGAGGTATAAAGACCCAGACATCTACATGTGGTTATTATAAAAGTACAAACGAACTTTAGCTTCCACTGTTGTGCTGATTGTAGCCAAATAACAAGTGCATGCGACCTCGAAATCAAAACTTGGACAAAACGGCGTTTCGAAAACTGAATAGCATTTTGGGTTAAATAGCAAACTGACAATGATTTTAATGAGATTCAGACGAGTGCTTAAGTTGCTAGAACTAATAGTTTGAATGGGGCAGTTGCCATGTATAAGAAAGCGTGTGATGCCTGGATTAGTGTTTGGAAAAAAGACCATTACCTGGATCAACAAAATTTAGTCTCACCCAGAAATACACAAGAGTTACACCGCTGTCGTGATATTCCGCACATCTAAAATTACCAATAATGGCACAGAACGCATACCAAAAATTTACCGATTGACGAAAATAAAATTCTACAATTGTTTTCGAATTGAAAAGCGGCAATATGTCACCAGAATAATTTGTTAAAAATAATGTTAATTTTGGATGAACTGGACACCACCCTGTTTTCGTGACTAGCGATATGGCGGCCTATTATCCTCATGGCTTTGAAGAGATGTTATCTTAATGCATCAGGCTACTAACTTATTGGGAATATTTATTCATGTAATATTTTATGTATGAATAGCACATCGGCAACAAACCAAATAAATAAATCTCACTCCTCTGGTTGAATCCATACTCTCTGCTAAACTCTGGCAACAGACCAATTCCACACGTAATTAGACTTATGAAATATTTTTACTATCAGCTAAGCAGTGGCATCACAACCATTTAACAAGTCTTTGGACTAACCATATATATTCAGATATTCATATTACAAACACATATGTATCCAAATATTCATGTTACAAACCCATGTGTATCCACATATTCATGTTACAAGCCCATATGTATCCAGATATTCATATTACAAACCCATATGTATCCAGATATGTTAGAAACACATGTGTATCCACATATTCATGTTACAAGCCCATATGTATCCATATATTCATGTTACAAGCCCATATGTATCCAGATATTCATATTACAAACCCATATGTATCCAGATATTCATGTTACAAACCCATGTGTATCCACATATTCATGTTACAAGCCCATATGTATCCAGATATTCATATTACAAACCCATATGTATCCAGATATGTTAGAAACACATGTGTATCCATATATTCATGTTACAAGCCCATATGTATCCATATATTCATGTTACAAACCCATATGTATCCAGATATTCATGTTACAAACCCATGTGTATCCACATATTCATGTTACAAGCCCATATGTATCCAGATATTCATATTACAAACCCATGTGTATCCAAATATTCATGTTTGTTTGTTTGTTTGATTAGGATTTTTAACGTAGCTTTAAAAAAAAAATCAGTCATATCGCTACGATATCTGCAGTGAGTTTATAGTGATGTCAAGCACTGCGGCATCATGCCGCAGACATGTAGCATCATGTCCAACCCAGTCACATTATCTTGACACCAGGCCGACCAGTCCTAACACTAGCCTCATAATGCTGAGCACCAAGCGAGGCAGCTGCTAGTACCATTTTTGTAAGTCTTTGGTATGACTCAGCCGAGGACCGAACCCACGATATCCCGCTTTCGCGGCGGACGCTCTAACCACAAAGCCACCGGAGCGGTTGATATTCATGCTACGAACCCATATGTATTCAGAGGAGAGATCTACCATTATGCCATCTAGTTTTGTACACATGTACATCTGACTTGTATTTAAACTATTTTCGGACATAAAATTACTCAATGGTATCTCGATTAACACTTTCCCAGCTCCAATAATCCGATATACTTCATAACTTTTTAACATTCTTGTCATCTTCACTATCAGCAGCCGATATGATAATCTGAAGATGAACTATGCAGAGAATCCGGAAATTTCGGATTTTCTGGGTATTTTAAGCATTTGTAAATCTTCAAGTTAATTCATAATGCACATTCAAGGGCGCAATGTGCCAATCAAATTTACTTTAACAACCATTAATGTCATGCTTGAAGATTCCAAAAGTGTAAATAGTTACTTAAAATATAAACATGGCGCGATAAGAACGGTTAAATAAAAAAATATACTTAGGTAGTTATCGCATAGCCTGATCTCCAAGTGTGTGCATTCGTACAAATTTTGCATGATTCAAGCAATGCACACATTGGCAGCATCGCTGTGTTATTGCTTTAGTTGTCAATTAATGACTTTTGTGGGAAGAGTTTCTGTTGCTTTGCTAATACTTCCTGTTTATCATGCAGGTAATATGCTACATTAATTTCTGATTGATGGTTATTTTGTTTAATTTGGAGCAGAGCAAGCAATAACCACCAATTGGAGTTCAGTGTAACATATTTCGCTGTTTGTCACACCGATAGCATAGCTTTCAAATCCACCAAATTAGACATGATACAATTCAACATAGAAAACTTACATAAACATGGTTATCACATGATGGGTGAAGTATTTCATTATACACGTGGAACATATTTGGAATGTATCCTTTATGCTGAACATTCTGATGGTTAGGATAATCAGAATGGAATGGGCAGGGCATCTTACGAAACATGCCATCTGTTAACATGTAAACCAAGTAGTTTAGAAGAAGTAGCAATTAAAAACTTTTGCTAATAGACAGATTGACAGATGATGGACTATAGATGAATGAAGAACCCCATACCATTATAGAAGTGTTTAATATTTAGTAACAGCATCCCTACTTTATGGTAATTCAGCAAACGTTTTGAAAAACCGACAACAGCTATTGCCAGGATGCTTTGAGCACTTGTTTATTAAAAAAGAATTTTTCCATATTTAGTGGTGGTGGCAATACATGTATTTGAAAATGAATCAGCATAATTTCAATACAATCAAAAGCCTTTCATGGAAGAAAACAAATATCAAAATGGGCTAAGATCTGTTTGAGAAGTTGTTGTTTAAAAGAATTTCGTTTTGTAGTAACATCTGCCCTATTTCGTGGTCGATCAACATCATTTGTAAATTTGGCAACTAATATTGACCCATTTTGAGAGGTATTCATAGTTGTTTACAATTTTAGTTTGTAGGAATGGGTAGTTTTGTTTATAGTAACTCAGTATGGTCAAAGTTTTTCATGTCAGTATCCTCTGTCCGATTTGGGAAAAATTGGTCCAATAGTTTTAAAAAGAAGCTTAAAATTGCAGTTGATGATGAACAAAAAGGAATATGGGAGAATATTGGTTCGAACCCCAGCCGAGTAAAACCAAAGACTAATAAAAATGATACTAATAGCTGCCTGGCTAGGCACTCAGCATTGAAGGTTAGTGTTAGGACTGGTCGGTTGGTGTCAGGTTAAAGAGACTGGGTGGGACATCATGTAATTCGTCTGGCATGAAGGCCAAGAGCTAGACTTCGCTATAAACTGCCACACTGCGGACATTGTAGCAATATGACAAAGTTTTTAAGCTACATTCAAAATCCAAAACACACACACACACACACACACACACACACACACACACACACACATATCCAATTGCTGATGAAGAAACAATGGATAATTGATACTGGTCCGGTATGGTCTATTGTACAAAAAATGAATAATGGATGCAGGCGAGGGGGGATGGATGGCAGTATTGTTTATGTTCAAAGACTCATAGACTCATTAGGCCTTGCAGTAAGGTCAGTTAGAAACAGAATGGGTATCAATCAGTTAACAACAAGTAACCTATGTTATCATCATAAAACACTTGATTAGGAACCTGATCAAAAAAATGCTTCCTCATACAACCTTGCCAGAAACAAACATGTCAGTTTGGTGTTAAATATTTTCACGTAGCAAGCTGCTTGTTGAAAAGTTTTAATTAATTTTTCAGAAAAGTAGCGTGCAACAAAATAGTATTGATGGTTGAAAATATACCATGCAGTTATTGGGTCTTTAAAGAAAAACAAATATCAATAAGGAAATAGTTTGAGAGGAAACAGTGGAAGAATAATACCAATACTAAAGAACCAGCAAATCTGGAACCAAAACCTTTTTCAGTCGTATCGCTACGATGTCTGCAGTGAAGCAGTTTATAGTGATGTCTAGCACTGGGGTATCATGCCGCAGACATGTATCATCATGCCCCACAAAATCACATTATCATGACACCAGACCGACCAGTCCTAACACTAACCTCTTAATGCTGAGCGCCAAGAGAGGCAGCTGTTAGTACCATTTTTGTAAGTCTTTAGTATAATACGGCCAGGAATCCAACCCACGACTATCCGTATTCGCGGCGGACGCTCTCATCACTAGGACACCGGAGCGGTATCAAAAACCAAAACTGGAACATTTTTCAGCACATTTAATTCGGTAAATTCATTCAAGTTTTTCTCTCAACTTGTAACACCTCCTTTTCATACGATACTAGTTCAAACGTCTGGTAAGAGCTACTGGAATTTGGAGAATACTGATGCATGCCCATATCTCCCTAGTTAAAATGTAGTAGTTAGGATCCAACTGCAAACCAAATTATGAACTAAAGTGTAGAGAGACAACAGCATTAAGTACCAAACTGTGAAATAATTAAATAAATATACCAATTCTTGCTATTACAGGACTTAAAAAAAAATTCACATAATAGTATTTCAAAAGAGTAAACAATGATGTAAAGATAAGCTTCATGATGTTTTCTTTAAAACCATATTGCATTATCCCAATATGTACTTGGTCTTGGAGGTTCAAAATTATATCTGGACACTTGATTACAATGAAACATTATAATAAACAGCCCCCTCCCCGCCCTCACTCAGCTATATATATATATATATATATATATATATATATATATATATATATATATATATATATATATATATATATATATATATAAGAGTACTCTCATATGCGTATCTCAAGATATGCAGCCTTGCATATGTTCATGACATGTTTGTCCAATGTGAGTACTTCCATATGAGGATGAAATTGGAAAACAAATCAAAATGCTCAAAATATGTAAGGTAGAATACATATTTAGGTCTGTAAGTTTGTTCTTGCAGTCTTAAAAGGTGAGTTTTAAGAGCACTCTTGGAAGGATTCACTGTATCTTTGTGTCTAATTTCAATGGGCAATTCGTTCCACATCTACTATGCTTGACCATGGTATGCAAACCATCGTTGTCCATATGACTTCGTTTTCACAGTGGAAAAATGAGTATACGGTTGTCAGAAGAGGATCGTAAGTATCTTGCTGGTGTGTACACATGGGTAAGGTCGGATAGGTAATGCTTGACCGTCACCAAAACGTAGCGCAGAAAACAAATTTTGTGTTTGATTCTGGATCTAATAGATAACCAGTGTAGGGTACAGAGCAGTGGTGAGGTGTGCTCTGGTCGTGGTACTCTAGATGATCCGAGCAACTGTGTTTTGAACTTTTTCAAGTTTCTGTAGTAGATATTGAGACTAACCAGAGAGAATTGAGTTACAGTAGTCTAGTATTGAAAGTACTAATAAACACACGAGTGTTTTAGTGGAAATCAACTGAAAGATATTTGAGAATGGAGCGGATGCGTCTCAACTCAAGATATGCAGCCTTGCATATGTTCATGACATGTTGGTGCAATGTGAGAGTACTGTCTAAAGTAACACCTAGGTTTTGTACTGTGAATTTAATGTTGGTGTTGGTGTTGGTGATATTTATTTTGTGAGGTAAATGATGTGAATGAGAAAGTATTTGTGTTTTGATCAGAATGTCATCAGGTTTATCATCATTCTTCTGCAGCTTGTTAGATGTCATCCATAATTTCACATCAGAAATGTGGTACGTATATTTGATATAAGTCATTTATATTTATTGTTTGTTTGTCAGATTCAAATTTGACATTTTAAGTTTAAGATTTATTCATTGGGAGGTGACATGTACTTTACAAAATAAACACCAGGTGTTGACCTCATTTCTGACCTGGCTTCAGAGTTGTAAACAAGCTTTTAAAATGATTGGTTGGTTCCAGGGACATTATGGAGCTTTGTATAAACATCTTTCTATTTTTAGTTGGGTCATACGGTATTTACGTGATTTTTTGAACGAAAATTTGTTCTAAAAGATTCTAGAAGATCACATGACCCCTTTCTTGTTTACGTGAAAACAGGTATATAAATTATGTTTTGGAGCGAACTCAGTTAGAACATCGGCTGTTAGAATATTAAGTTGTGTCGTTGTGAGGTATTTTAAATTACCTTGTATCGGAAATTATTTCATTTCGTTTGGATTCAAGAGGATTTATTTTGTTATTTATCTGGAAAAAAATTGTGCTCATAGAATTTTATTACCAAGAACTGACTTCATCAAGTGACATCGTCTGCCATCTTGGATACTTCGCTGGGATTCGAATTATTTCTCTAGTGGATAATATTTTGAATTATTTTTGGATTAATTTTGGAATTGATTCTTAAAACCGTAAGTTTATTTTTTCTTTTCTGGAAATTATTTGTGCTCAATAAATTGTTTATTAAGTTTTAACAAGCTTGTTATTTTCACTCTTTCTATATTATTGTTTATTTGAGCCTAAGCACGTAACAAATGCACTTCTCTACTCCTTGGGCGGTAGTATCAACTTCAGCTGGGTGGCTAGATATGTATACTTGGGTGTCATCAGCGTACAATTGGTGAGAACATAGGTGATGATCTACGACACTTGAGAGCGGCTGAGTGTATAGAATAAAGTAAACAGGTCCATGAACAGACCCATGTGTAACACCACAACATAGATCAACTGGGCTGGAGTGTATTTCATGTGTAGATACAATTTGTGTCCAGTTGACTTAGTGGGATTTGAACCACTGCAAGGCTGAATTGTCAATGCCAAATACATGCTGGAGACGGTGAAGTAATATATCATGGTCTATTGTGTCAAATACTGCAGACAAATCAAGGAGGGTGAAGACGGTGATCTTTCCGCTATCCAAAGCAGAGATAGTGTCATTAAATACTTTCAGAAGAGTAGTTTCAGTACTGTGGCAGGGGCGATATGCAGACTGCACATTGCTATTAAGACTGTTTGAATTCAAATGAGATGCAAGTCAGGTTTTAACAACGTTGTTCTAAGATTTTTTTATATGAACAGAGATTTGAAACCGGGCGTTATTTTTTTAAATCGTTATGGTCAAGTGTTGGTTTCTTCAGAAGAGGCTTTACGATGGCCGTTTTGAAAAATTGTGGGAATTCCCTAGATGAGAAAGATTATTGAGAACATCAGTTAGTGCCAACATATTGGGTCTAAGCACTCAATCAGCAGTGATGCTGGCATTGTATCTAGTTCTCAATGGTTTGTACTTTATCACGAAGAAATTTGCAAACAGGTCCGGAAGTTCTACTGGAGCAAATGTAGTTGGAAGTAGAATACATTTATTCCTTGACATTAGTTTATTGGTTATCTCAAAGAGCTCTTTACAGCTGCAACTCTCCGTGATCCTAGTGTTGTAATGGGATACGTTGGTTAAATGGACTATGTTTATGACGTACTTCTTACTTCGTAATATTTGTGTATGAATAGTATATCTGGTGGAAAGCCAAAGCCTCTCTACTACGACGGTGTCTTTTAGCAGTGCGAAGTTGGTCCCTAACACTGATATACCACGGACAACAATTTTTAATTGATACTTTGCACTTGATGGTTGGAACATATTTTTTAAGCAATGAACGGAGGCATTATCGAGTTGTTCTGCTGTAGGAGGTAAGAAAGTTATTATGTTTTCTTGAATGTCATGCATTATAGTTAGGTGCTTTTTATCATACGGAAGCTTCTCTTAGTAGAAAAACAAAGGTGGAGGGTTAGGGACTGATACGTCGAGATGGCATATAATGCAGAGCTGATCTGATGCATATTCGTGGGATACAAGAGTGGATCGCAGAATATTATCATCATATCTATGAAGAATCCAGTCTAAAATGTGACCAGGTTTATGGGTGGGTTTAGTTAACTGACTGATTAAGGTTGAAACCATGAATGGAATCTTGGAGTGTTTTGACATGTATGGTTTTCCAGAACAGTCAAAAGTGAAAGTGGAAATCTCCAATAATAATTATGTTGCCACCTATTGAATTTGCATACTCCAGAAGATTCTGAAACAGCTCCAAAAAGAGTTATTCAGTCAACTTATTATTTTCTACTAGGAAGATGACGGTCTTTGTTCCAGTTTGACTGTTTATTGGTTGTTGTTGTTGTAGGGTTTAACGCCATTTTCAGCACGCGATAGGCTATACACGGCGGCCAGTATTATTGGTGGAGGAAGAACCCGGGAAAAAACCCGGAAAGAACCACCGACCCACGAGAAGCTACTGGCAAGCTTCCTCGCATAACTACATTAGCCGAATCTTAGACTCGAACCCACACAGATAGAGGTGAGATGGCAGTGATCCGTAATGGACAGCGCTTTAGACCACTCGGGGCCCCCTGACAGTTTATTGGATTAGTTCAAACGATGTGTGGCCGAAATTGAAGGTTGTGTTGTACTTAAGACATTTTATGATGAAATTATTTGTGATCGCAGCAATTCCAACTCAGCGAGAGATGCGGGGAAACGATTTGATGGAGTAAGCAGTGAATTTTAAATCCGCGCACTTGAGCTCATCGCCTGATGTTTTTAACCATGTTTCAGTCAGTAAGAAGACATTGACATTCTGGTCGTTGCTAAAATTAATTATGTCCGCTTTTCCGATTGTCCTACTGATTGGCTTTGAATAATGCAATAGACAGTGGTATCTCTGGGAATGTTGACACAGCGGTTGACGATTTAAGATGGATTTTCACCAAGTTATCAAAATTAACGGCAGAATTTTAAATTGATTTGGTGGTAAAGACG
The DNA here is from genome assembly GCA_030141615.1 of Unio pictorum. Taxonomy (NCBI): domain Eukaryota; kingdom Metazoa; phylum Mollusca; class Bivalvia; order Unionida; family Unionidae; genus Unio; species Unio pictorum. The sequence goes on from JARLTB010000181.1 coordinate 710,994, forward strand.
AAAGGGAGATAACTACAATTCTTCAAATTCTACGCCGGCCAGCAGTGAAGCAACATTTCTTTTTTTCGCTTCCATTTATATTTAAGTAATGATGAATGTAGTTCCGCCTCATTTAGTCTTGATCACAATGTAGAATGAAGAGCTAAGGAGTGGTCATTTAGAGCAATTAATGAGGGTCCATCGAGGCATAAATTAGTTGACTGGCGATCACGTGATGTCGGTTTATTCAACAACAAATGACGTCGTAAGAATGGAACAAGACAGTTGAGAGCAATTCTAATTGTTCTTGTTTCCGAAACAAGGAGATGAAGAAACACATACGAACACAACAGCCAATGCATGATGAAACACAATAATGTAGACGGACGAAGATAGACAAAAAGCGCACACACACACACACACACACACACACACATACATACATACATACATACATACATACATACATACATACATACATTTAGATAGACATTTTATAACTGCTATCTCTCTCTCTCTCTCTCTCTCTCTCTCTATATATATATATATATATATATATATATATATATATATATATGTGTGTGTGTGTGTGTATGTATATATATATATATATATATATATATATATATATATATATATATATATATATATATATATATATAATGTCTAGTTTTATTATTTCTTCCATATTTCCTACTTAAAAGTCATGTATATCTTTCCAAGTTTATCATCTCACTTGTACTCACTATACTGCCTTGCATGAAAAAGGGAGTTTAATATCAAAGAAGTGATTACATGATCACAATTAACAAGAGTAAAGCATGCTTTGATCAAGGATAAATCTCATTCAGGCAGTGGAAGAAATAATCTGTCAGGGATCTATGTTATTTATTAATAACTTTGTGTAAAGACTAGATACTATTTTCTCCACAGTTAGACTTAAAATATAAACTTATTCCTCTAACAAGAAAATGCAAAATCTTTTTGTTATCAATGAATCAATATCACACTACAATTCAAAATGTGGAATTTGCTATTGAAAAAGTGACAAATTGCACTTTATCACACTGTTGTATGATCTATAAGTTAGCATTATTTTAATTTATTTTATATAATGAAATGCACATCAATTTAGAGTGTATTATTGATCAGAAAGGCTGATGAGCTATAATAATTAATAATTTAGCATTATTTTATTTCAGTTAATGAACATGCATTATTTTTTAAACATAGTATGATGGTAATTCTTCTCACAAGATTATATATATATATATATATATATATATATATATATATATATATATATATATATATATATATATATATATATATATATATATATATATATGAAAGTCGTGGCGTGAACGTAGCACATGCAGCTTATTTATCTTCCTTTTATTCCAATTTTGTCAACAAACTTGGGGCAGCAGAACAATTCACAGGGGCATTTTCATTTTGTTGTCCTAATAACAGAAAAACTCCCTCTATACTGAATCCTGCAGTAATGCAGTGATTATTAATGGTTGTTGAGTACCTGGAACTATTTATGTATATATAGTTTGAAATACTTGATAGTGACGACACAATTATGCTTTTCTTTGTTTAAAAAGCAGTTGATCCAATTTCAAGCACTCAAATGGTATGCAAAAATCAAACTAAGAGTCATCCGTGAGGAAAATCAATCATAACTAAAATCTAGTATTCCTTATAAAAGCATAGCTTACCTCTTGAGGAGCCATCTGACGCATAAATTCCTCCATTTTGCCCGCTATGTTTAGAAATGATACCTAATGTGACGTGAATGATGACATCAGCCTGGTTCCCAGTCTCAAGCAAACCCTCAAATAACACGCATTTTCACGACGAATTTTCTCGTAACAATGATTACTCTTGGCAACAATAATGCACTTGGAGTAGTCGACCATGTAGACTGGTATAAAAACCAACACCAGAATCACTGAAGCCTAAGAGTTGGGTAACTGTGGTCTAATTTGGGTGTTGTTTAACTACTCACACTGATATGAATTCGGGTACCAATTTTCACACGCAGGTGAAATAGAATAATAATAATGAACGAGTATTAAGCAGATAGTTAAAAGTACCACACACAAACAAAAAAATCATTCGTTAATGAAATTTACGCCAACATTAATCTAGTATATGTAAACAGCAGAGGGGATGAACAGACCTTTTACTGAAACGTCAGTTGCTTTTGAGAAGAAAAAAAATGTTTCCTACGAAAATGAAAACATACAAGGTCAGTAACACGAAACCGAAGCCTCTAACTTACCGAGAGCTTCTCTAACTGGTTTAGTGTTGTTTTTTGTCTTTTTTGTTACTTATTTTTGCCTTTTTTATTTTCAATTTTGTACGCTTGTTTTTGTTTACCCAAATGACGTCTCATTTAGACTGCGCCAACTCGGCTGCTATAATTTATTATCTCAGTCTCCCAATAAAATATTTTATCAAGACCTACACGATAACGCAACCTAAGATCATATACATATATCGTTATAAATCCGTGTGGGGAAGTTATGGGCACATGAAAAGAAGTTTTTATTATTGAATCATATCCATGTCTCCGCTACACCAAGTTTGATGAATATTTCTTAAAGGAGACCAGAAACCAATGGAAATATAGAATAATAATAAAAACACTAATGAAGAAAACCTTATTCTGAAGTATTTTATGCGACCGCAATCCCAGTATTTAAATATTGGCATATGTTCAAAGAGCTGAATTTCCGTGACCTCGTATGCAAAATTTCCGCACCTATTCGGTTACTCTCGTGATGTGACGTCATAGTAGCGACTCCAGCTGGCAATTTCGTATTGCTTACGAGTGTAAATAGCACATTGAGGAAAGGCTGTGGACAACATTTTTTTTTCTTCTTTTCCAAATGATAAAGGCATAAAGAAAGTATGGATACATTATTACAAGCGAGTCGATTTCAATGCAACACCATACAGCACTCCGCGCTCATTACATTTCTCAAAGGAATGTTACCAGAGGGATCTTGAAAAATAGAAGCTCTAGGATACGCGAATGCTAAGCCTAGAATAAAAGTTGAAACTGTTCCAGACATACCATTGTATATTTTAAATCCTGTTAAAAAGTGTCAAACGTACGAGTTACGAAAATTGGCAGAAGGCCGAGTAAGTGCTAATAAAAATATAACAGCCCGACCCCTGATCGTGCTGATGAAATGAGTAAAGTTTTTTTTTCAAGATCACAATCTAAATCAAGTCACCACTATCCTACGTGAAATTGAGATCTGACTTTAACCAAATGGAAGCTTTGCTAAATAAAAAAAATAATATTCTTAACCCTTGACACGGTGTATTTCGAGAAAAACAATTTTAAGTAATCTTAAAAAAATTAAACAATTTAAAAAAAAAAAAACTTTCAGTCTATGCTTATTACACGTAAAACGTATAAACGGTAATCTGTAATAATTGGAATTGATATAAAACTGTCCCTTGGGCAGTTTAAATAGCAGCGATTAAAAGAAAAGAGGTCAGATATAAAATCAAAGTTTCACATTAGCTGGCTGACAATAGAAATTGGGGGAGGCGACCATTGACCCCACCTATTTGCCCCAATGTGCAAGCGCCCGTTGTACACGCCATTTCTCTCTGGGATACGCCTTATTATCCCCTAGGACATGACCCTTTATTCATATTCTGGTCTGCATAATAGTTAGAGGTTAGAATTAAGTACACAAACATAATGGCAGTTTAAGAAATTAACAATTATTCCTTATCATTGCATTTATCTTGTGAAAAGGACTGGACCTCTGACATAATTCAAAGAAACCTTGTGCTACATAGTTTGTATGTAAGCACCAGAAATTGATTGGCAAATAAACAATGTCCAATTTTGTTGTAACTTCAAAGCCAAAGACTTAATTCATAGAGTTCAAATCTGCAGTCAAACGTTACCGTACATGTGTGTGGCCATTGTTTTCCCACATTGTATATCCCACCCTATTTCCTTTAGTTTAAGTGTTAAGATATGTAACACTGTTTACTGAATAAAATATTTATTTTGAATTAGTTTTTTAAGGGCACATATACTTCGTCGTATATTTTGTTTTATTCCTTCTTTTAATTTAATCATGGTAATGAAACTTTACACATGTGGTAGAGGAATGTCATGTGTTCACTGGCCGAGTTTCTTTGGCGGAAATGAAGATTTTGTTTCAGAGAAAATTACGCAGACTTCATTGTCATCATTCATGGATTTTTAACTAATTATTGAAACAAATTTTTTTACAAGAAGTACTTCTGTAGTAGTTAAATAATCTAAAATTTACGCGAATAATGTTTAATTTTAATCTATTTACTGAAGAAAAAAACTGTCGTGTGATATTAATTATTTCTTCACTACAATATTCAAAAGTGATAGAATAGAATATGACATATGTGGATAGCACACTTGATATATATTTATGTATGGTTTTTCTTCTTCTGAAAAATGAAAATTGACAGACTTATTGAAATAATCGGGAGTTCTCTGCGAAACATCAAGAGATATTTCGAGATAGGGAGGAAATACCTCCAAAATTGGGACTTTTTCTTCTTTCTTTCTTCTATCGGCTTGAGAGTTAACAAATATGAACTGTTCCGGTTTGTGGAATTTCAGTCAGGGCTAGTGAGTTCATTTAAGTCATCAGCCCGGGGCCTGTGCTTAAAACATTTATTTCAACAAAGGAAAATGATGGCTGGTCCAAGGGAACAACCATATGCTGGAACGCCATGAGAACAAGATGGCAGCCTGACATTATGTGCTACTCAAACAGACAATTAAAAGCAACACAGAAAAGAATCTGACTGCTTTCATTGCCTGGTTAACAGGGACCTCATTTGGTACGAGAACCCTTTTCGAACAATCTATTGCACGAAACCTGACTTGATCATTTTATTTTGCATACCGTTCAAAATTAACAAGCTATTTTTACCAAACAGTGACTATACTTATTTATGTCGCATAGATATCTGAGTATTCAGTCTTGTTAATACATGTACACTTTGTACTAGAAATATTGGAAAGTTAAGATAGTTATACAAATTTTACGAATTTATTGATTTGATTTAATTGCATAGGTAGCTCACACATTATTGGTATTTTTCTGTCCATTGCGGTAGTAATAACTTGACCAGGTTTGAATTAAGCACGGAATCACGATGTTGCGGGCTGTACGACATCCTTGAACATAATGGTACCTCTCTTTTATTGCCACAACTCGGATAGCTCCAAAATGGCGGAGATGTGAAACTAATTTCCAATACCTCCACTTGTGCTATTGCACATCATTAATACACATAATTGGCTGTTAGGGTTGAGTGTGTGTTGGGTCTATTCCCACTCACCCTGGGTCCTCCATTCAGGTCGATGGTAACTTATAGCAACCCCAACCTGACGACCACATTAAATAGTAATCCTTGATAAAATAAATGCCAGGGAGACTTTCAAACTAACTTTCTCACACCCAGGAGAAATTAAATATCCAGCTTTGCTGGAAACTTAAAACAGTGCTACATGCCCCTAGTGGGCGAGACAGCACTATAATTCAAATTCATCGTCATCGTCGTAGCATCTCCAAACATCTACAGATGGTGCTACTAAATAAATAAATCAATTACATTCATCTTATAAGTATATATGAATCTATATTGTGAACGTTGATAGTTTAAACTCCAACCACTGATTTAGCGAGTGTTGCAACAAGACAAATGGAGGGAAAAAAACATCTTGTGGAAAATGTGCAATAAGTAACAGAATGTTTGTTCGTTCTTACCTAAAATTCAACATAAGGATGGCAGTTATATTACTATATTAATGTCGAAATTCCCAGGAACTCCATGGCTTTAATAGCCATCTTTCAGGATGTAATTATTGTAGTCCTAGAACAGGACTTTATATTGGACTTGACGAACGAGATCAACCAGACCTGGAGAGTATCCAATAAATGCTATTGATCAAACAATTCACAGTCATGATGCAGCATAGAAAGATAACAAATGTTTTTCAACGATATATTGCAGATGTGCAATTAATACACTAGTTAAATTCTATTAAAAACAACTATCATAGGAACACTTGCTAGCTTCCTAGTAAGATCTGCGATGAAAGCTAAGCTAGCATTAGGTGCTCATAATTAATCAACCAATTATTAAAATAATGGAACCAATTTATTATAGCCAAAGAGGATATTGGAAAAGCAGAGGAGCGATTAGTAAAGTCGCCGATGCAGCAAACGTTACACCTTCTGTTGCTGCAAATTGGTTAGCACGATAGGCAATATGCTAAATTTATCTACCACCACCTAAGCTAATTTAGCACGCACATTTTGATGTCAGTGTTCCTAATGAAGTTCATCAGGCTGATAATTTATTCTTTCACATAAAACTATCAAAACTGGTAGACTCCAATGTACATACAGATACGCATTAACTGTCGCAGTGGATATGAAGAAGCAGGGCCGTTATTAACTAACACGACTGCAGAAGTTGCATCGGATTTTAAACGAATTTATCAACGAGGACCCTTGCAACAGCGACAACTACTACAGGTTGATCCTGGCAGTTAATTTCCTGGTGCAGTATCATCTCTGACGGTAAAAATGATAATGTCGAAATACGACGAGAACATACGGCAATTAATCGTCATCAGGCAATCGTTAAACGATTTAATTGATCACATGCTGAGCGGCATTTGGAAATCAATATTCAAAGGAAATAATTTAGAATGATATGAGATTTTGCAAATGGGTTACAAGATTGCCTGTTTGGATAGCTGCATTAAATAATGAATTTACTCGAACAACGTCTATGAAACCTATTCATGGAATTAATAAACAAACATAAACCAATACAACGATATGTTTTTTTTTCTTCAAAACAACCAGTATTAGGTAATGTGACTGTAAGATAGAAATATGAACCCGGTGAACTTGAAGGTGGTAACAAACAGAGCGACTGATCCATTTTGGAGTATAACATCACATAAAAGTTCCAGTGTAGTAAGAAGATCCACGGGCAGACTTACAATATACAGATTAGATTCAGCTGCTCCTCAACGAGGATTTGTACGTGAACAATTACAAGCAAGTATATCCTGAAAATATGCATTTACCACCATCTTCACTTAAGTAGCTCCTTGACGTCGATTACACTCAAAGACAGGTCAGCATTACATTTTCACGCGTGTGACCCACGGGAAGCTACTGTCAAGCTTTCTCGCATACCCATATAGACTAGCCCGAGATGTAATCACGTAATAGTTTTAACGTGTGTAGGTAAAATATGGTCAAAGATAGTGAGGGTATAACAAACGAATGAAACAGTCACTAATTTCTAAACATTAGGCTTGATCAAACATGGTTTGATATTGTTTAATTCGGCTATAATTCCCATGATATCATCAGTGAAGCAGTTGCTTTTTTCAGCATACATTTGCAAATTGTGTCATGGACACACGTCTATCTGACACTAATTGATGAAATTACCAGTGAATCATTAATTAGATCAGCGATTACAATAGTATGATTATACACAGCACTCAATATGGACATGAGAGCGTCAGGGTACTAAATTGACGATTACAGGTTTATAGCGCGTTCTACGGAGATGGTCTTGATGATATTATTCAAGGTTTACTTGGAAGATAGCCCCAAAAGATATTCCGATTGAAAAACAAGTATGCATGAAAGCCATTGAAGTTGTTCGTGTTAAGTGTATTGACCTTGTTGGTGATTTTTGCTGATAAAGCATTTTCAGCGATCAAAGAAGGCTCACCCGAGCATTACGACGAAAACACAGCAGAATGCAAAGCATTCTAATTCAAGCATTCCAATAAAACTATCAAGCTTCGAAGTGATGCCAGGGAGTGTCAGTAAATTCATAAATCAAGCACCAAATGATCGGCCGAAAAAAATTAGCTGGTAAGTCAACTCTGAAAAAATAAGCCGCGGCCGAGATAGAAAGAAACATAAACACAAACCTAATAGCGTGTTGTGCTTCGGTCCGTCGTCGACGTTGATATTCGTCGGTATTAGAACACTGTATTAGACAACAACGAATTGAATATAAAGTGTGTCTGATCCCACTTTTGGCATGGATGCACCAGTACACTGGGATGAGTCGTTGCGTAATTATTAGTATTATTTTTCTGAAGCATGAGAACGAAACCAACGTGGACGAATTGATCTTCAAGTCTAGGATACATCCAGGTATTTATGATCCATCGAGGCATTCACTGTAATTCTGGTAGACTTTTAAGAGATAATAATCCGTACCTTGCCTCTGTAGTCACCGCCGTTAATCCAAAATTTAATCTGGTATTTGCGGTACGACGATTTTAAATTGATGTTTTAAGGAAGATTCAGCTGTGTGATACCGCTGTCACATATCTTCGCATTCTGCAAACATGTCAGAAACTTATCTTTGGGGCCAGTCATACGGTTGAGTTAGTTTGAAAGTCCGCTATCAACAATGCAATCTAGTGAGATAAAACTGCATGTCGTAAAGTGTTGTAGAGCTGTGTTTGAAAATAAGAAAATGATTTAGGGTTTAAAGGTTTGCGCACAGGGGAGACTACAAGTATAGACAAAATGTACTAAAGGACGAGAGGTGCTTCCCTTGCCTTAAAAAAAAAAATTATGCTAGACAAATATGACTAATAATCGTTATTATTATTATTATTATTATTATTATTATTATTATTATTATTAATGGTAATATTTATTATTATTATTATCATTATTATTATTATTATTTTTACAATTATTTTTTTAAAAATTATTATTATTATTATTATTATTATTATTTATTTTCAAATATTTTGTTAATTTATTATTAATTATTATTGTTATTATTATTATTGATATTGTTATCGCAGTTATAAGTGTTTTTGTTTTTGTTGTTATTGTTATTATTATTATTATCATTATTATTATTATTATTATTATTATTATTATTATTATTATTATTATTATTATTATTGACGATGTTGATATTAATGGTAGTGATTTTATTGAATAAGTATCATTAGTTATCATCATGTACCAGACTAAGAAGACCTATCAACACATTATTATTATTTTTATTTCAATATCGTTGGTGAGTTTAAAACTCAAGTACCGTAAAAGTCAGAAAATTCAGCACAAGTGCAATCAACCATGTTATAACAAATGCATGCGTAAAGTTAGTTTTCTGACTGGATATCCCAATAGTGTATTGTTATGCAAATAATTTGTATTTAAAAGCTTGAAGATTTACTGATAATACAGTCAAACAGAGTATATATAAATTATATCACACTCATCATGTCGCTATATACATTTATACCATTCCTTTCCTTCTTTGTAGACTGTCAACATTTTCACAAGTGGATAATCGTATCCTGAAGAAAACAAACATTTGAATTGTTTTACCATACTCCTCCCCCACCCCTTTATTCATTAAATCTTACTAAGGACACTGAATATTCTTATACTGGAGAAACAAGATATCTTGGTATTTGTAATCCAAGACGATGCGAAAATATTATGATATTTTTGAAAGATAAATGAAGGCCAGGGTACAATTCGCCGCATTGTATGCTCTCTACGGTTTGAAGTTTAACTCAGAAAAACGCACCTACATAATAAGATTCACTTATGATCGGGTGTAGTGGTGTTAAGACTTTTTGTTACTTATGACGAAATCGTAATCCACGTCTACCGTACTTATCACTTTAACATAGATACATAAACAAAACGTTGCAGAAAAAAAGGAAGTGGGCCTTGTAAAAAAAATATTGCTTGTTCTGCGCAAAAATCTGAACTGTTTTATGATTGAAAATATGTACCTAATTGTTATATCAGCCTTTTGATGTTTGCGTAAATAATATGAAACAAAATATTTCATCGAGTACAAATCGCACATTTCGTCAGAAAACATATTTTCTCAGTTACTATTTAGAATAAGGTAACACGTGCAAAAGCAAAAAAAAAGATTATCACGAAAACAATTCGTAGCGAAAATGCTGTACTTTAGGAATATGTCAAGACTTAACAACTTCAATATTGAAGAAAAAAATCATGGTTCCTTTATAAACATATGTACGGTAGGGGAAAAATATGAATATTATCATAATGACTAATACTACCTGGAAGGTGTCATTTCTGCGCATGCTTTACTGTGTAATATTGGATAGGCTTGCAATCACGTTTTATACACTTTGGGCATAGTAATTAATTACATTGATAATGAGATGAGTAGTTTAATTTTGATATATGACCAGCTATTGTAAGTGTGTGTGCAGTAATAAGTCGGTGTCTGGTACATATTATTCGAGAATTTAGCAACTTTACCAATTATAAGAATGGTTTCAATCATGTTTTGTTCTGTGGCTTACACCCACAAACAGGAATCATAAATCTAATATACTAAACAGTTGACTACCCACAGGAAATTAAAATGTTTCAACTAGTACGAAAATGTTTCAGTCTTGTACATCACAGAAGGACCCAAAATTACAATTATATCCGATAATTTAAATTTTGGGTTCTAACCGTCAAAAGTTGGCCTACATAGGCAGAAAAGTGTAATCTTTTATTAAATTAAAATAGAATGTGTATCCGTCCAGTGAACATTATACGTTGATTGGAGAGACAAGTATTCTTCAGGTCTACATAATACGTTGACCTGAGAGCAGCGGCGTAGCTAGGTGGATGCAGGGGTGCAAGTTGCACCGGGCGCCGTCTTGGGGGGGGGGGCGGAAGAAGACTAAGTCACTAACTGTTGGCAACATTTTTGTTGTGGTTGTAGCAGTTAAAATGTATTAGCCTTTAAGTGCCTTTCTATGATGACTGTATTATTATGTTGTATTCGTTATTGACTACTGTTTTCCTATGTTTCAGTGACACTGGGGGGGGGGGCGTAAAATTTCTACCTTGTCCCCGGGCGCCAAATACTCTCAGCTACGCCGAAAGGGCAGGGATGGGGGGGGGGGGGAGGCGAAAATATGAACCTTGCACCGGGCGCCGAACACCTTCGCTACGCCACTACCTGAGAGACAAGAATGATTGATGCGTGTGCAATATGCATTACTCACTATATGTACAGAAATCTGGCGATTTAGGAGTTTTATAGTTTTGATAGGTTCTCTTCAGAATTTAAGGAATCGTGGCGTAAGGAAGATTGTTCAGTAAAGACATGACAAAACTGATGGATGACTGCCTGAGTAATTTAATCTATACTTTGTAAGTTCGAAACAAAATATATTTCTCCGATTGTGCTTTGTTCAGGTCAGAAATTAGTGCTTTGACCGTAAACTGCGCATTTCGAATTTATGTTTTATTCTATTGTGTACTTTTATGAAAAGTTGAGTCAACACGAAGTGCGATCATGTGTAAGTTTCCGTATTTAAAATGGCATATTCCGTCCCAATGCCATTGATCTTTACCTTGTCGTCCACGAGTATTGACCGAATGGGTTCCGCATTTGTTCACTGGATTAAAATTTCACCGAAATGCCAAAATTATTCAGTGCTGCATAACATTTTATCATAATCTTTATTCCCATAATTTGAAATTTGTCGGTTTGCATATATGCGAATGCTGTTGGTGTTTCTATATAAGATGTTGAAAGTATTACTTCGCTTCCGTCACTTTCTTCTCTAGCCATTTAAATGTCCTCACTATCTTTACTATTCTATTACAAGATATCACTGTCTTTGCTAGTGGATTCAATGTCTTCCCTAAATGGCTCAGTCAACGCTAGCGATTTAAAGTTGTGTTTTTTATATCAATAAAACGAATATTATGCAATGCATTGTTTACATTTTATGATGTTCCTCGTCAAGTTTTCGTTAAACTCATTCAATTTAGCAAGATTTGACTACATTTTATTTGAAACATTGCATAACGTTTTTGTGTATTTTGTGTTAGTTTGTGAACTGCTATATTTGTCACAGTAAAATTCTTAAGCAAATCAATAATGATATTCTTAAATTTAATTTTTAAAATAAACATCTTGCTTAATTAAAAACCGTGTATATACTCTGCCTGATCTTTTGTTTATGGCTGTGAGCAAACATTCAAAACTAAATAGCAATGGTTTAGTTTACATGTTCATTTATGCAAGTAAACCGAAATAACACCTCTCTGTTATAAAAATAATATAAATAATAATACTTTAGTCCAATCAGCACATTCAATTTACACTGAATAATCCAAGCAAATGTTTCCTCTCATACAATATCTTCAAACATTAAATACGTCAACAGGTTTGGTGCTCCGACACAAGAAATACGAAAGAGAAAATGACAAGCCTTATTCAATAATATGTAGGCGTAAAGGTAAAGCGCGCTATTTACACCTACCCCTACGTTAACAATTGCAAATATCCAACACCATGAAAGAATCCACATGATTTAACCTGTTAATGGAAAATAAGTAATTCTTCTAAGCACCCACCTGTCCGATGGGAATCAACCTCAAACGTATCATGTTTACTACTAATATTTTTATTTGCAGTTGTAGACAATTATGTGCAGTCGTAAACATGTACGTAAGCATTTATTTATAGATACTACGGAATCTCACAATCTTGATACCGTAAAACAGAGTTTATGAACGTACATGAAATTTAGCCATAAATAATCAATATTATAAAATCATGACTAAAATGTTAAATTTTTTATACACATAAAAGCAGAGAGAGAGAGAGAGAGAGAGAGAGAGAGAGAGAGAGAGAGAGAGAGAGAGAGAGAGAGAGAGAGAGAGAGAGAGAACAGTAGTTTAATCAAGTGGAGGGCTGGGGAATGTGTTTAACTATTCAGTAGTTTTAGTTATGTTCGTTTCTCCTGAAATCTAATTTGCAATAAAATCGTCTGTTTTAAACAATTACGTTATAAAAGAGGATAAAACGTGATCAGAAACCGGAGATTATGCTGGAACTGCTAATGTACGGAATAAGCAAAGTTTGGATTAGTCATCATTCTTCACCTGCAGAACAGGCTTTTATTTAAAAAGTAACAACATAAGCCAACCAATAATCTGGAAGAAGAAATAATTTATTTTGAATCATTATTCATCATATGGTGAGTTGGTGTCGAGACGCATCAGGTCAGAACTGTAGACCAGTATTCAAGTATTAGAATGGCCATTAAAAACATTGTGCTTGGGTCGGCAACGAGAAAAAGGTTAGTCGGTCGACCGGAAACATTTTTTGGGGGAGGTGTGAGTGGGGGCTAACCTTTAGTATTTCATTTTCCATGTTTGATACTTGATAGTGTGTTATCAAATTAAATCAGTCGTTTGCAAAGAGAAATTTAAAGTTGGAACGACGCGATTGAAAACATTAATGTATTTAATACAAATGCAGAAAATACATCAGATGAAATCTGAGGACAGTTCAGTGCACCTTTGTAACGATACACTTAACAAACTCTGTAATAAATACTGTCACATGTAAGAATGCAATCAAGAATGTACACCCTACACATTCAGAAATTACAATCAAGAATGTACACCCTACACATTCAGAAATTACAATCAAGAATGTACACCCTACACATTCAGAAATTACAATCAAGAATGTACACCCTACACATTCAGAAATTACACTCAAGAATGTACACCCTACACATTCAGAAATTACAATCAAGAATGCACATCATACACACACAGAAAAGCAATCGAGAGTGTACACCCTACAGAGAGAGAGAGAGAGAGAGAGAGAGAGAGAGAGAGAGAGAGAGAGAGAATGAGGCGCCGTAGCGGACAAAAGCTAGTTCAATGAAAAGGTGCAATTAAAATTTCGATGTCGTATGTCGTGAAATCCAATATCACGTGTTGAATCAAGAAAGCGTGCCTTTAAAGTTCCATTTTCTAGATTGAGATTTAAATTTTACATGTTGAATTATACAGTGGTGGTTAAAAGTTATATTTTCTATGACGACGTTTTGCAGCGCATATTTTTAATTACACAGAGGTGGTTGAAATTTCAATATCGTATGTCGAGAATCCCTAATTCACACATGGTATGCAACTGTTTGTAATGAAAGTTCCATTTCATATGGCGAGTATTTAGATTTCATAAGCTGAATTTCACAGCAACGCGAAGCAGCCTCTTTGTTTAAAAATAGCGCGGTCCGTTCACGAGAGCGACCTCTAGCGATGACATTCATAGTATTTCTCGACCTGTGAATAGTAACTTTTAAACTGTAAATGCATGAAATGTAATGACGCCTCATAGCTGAATACACGAATGATGTCTCTTAATACTCGATATCATTTTTAATTCTCAGATACGGACGTTGTGTAATATGTTACTTTAAACACCAATACATCATTTCAGCACATAAAAATAACACTTTTGACAGGCACAATAAAATGTCCAATCACCGCTGAATAATTCAACAGATACAATCTAAAAGCTCAACATAAAATGGAACTTTCAACACAATCAATGTGATTCAACATGTTAAATTGAATCTCTCGACATATGGCATTACACTTTGAATAATCGCCGTGTAATTCAGAAGATACAGTCAAAAAGCTCGACATTGAGCATTGCATTTGCAAACAGCGCTGTGTAATTCAAAAGATGAAATCTAAATACCCAATATATGAAATGGAACTTTCAAAATTACGGTAACTCTTTGAAACTGTACGAAAATTAAGAATTCTTGACGTATAACATTAAAATTCATCTACCGCCGTGTAATTCAAACGACACAATCAAAAACCCCGACATAGAAAATATTATTTTCAACCACTACTGTTTAATTCAACAAATATAATCTAAAATCTCGACCAAGAAAATGGAAATGTTCGGACAAGCAAGTTTGATACAACATGTGAAATTGGAATTCTAGACATACGACATTAAACATTCTGAATTAACCAGCTTTTGTCCGCTACGGCGCCTCACAAAATATAATAAAATATAACAATTCAAATAGAAATATACAACATATACTAGTAGAAAATACAGTAATAGAATTAAACACACACACACACACATATATATATATATATATATATATATATATATATATATATATATATATATATATATATATATATATATATATATATATATATATATATATATATATAATTATGTCCGCAGTCCTCTTCCATAGCTTTTAACCTTTACTATTTACGTCCAATAAAAGATGGCGATCTGTTTGATTCAGCTCAAAGCTTGGTGGTTTCTGGTGAGTTTAAGTTACCGCGAGTACCGTTCCACTTGAGTGATCATGTTTTCCGATTTGAAGCGCCTATTGATAAACTCCTACAAATGTACGACAAATTGACCCTAATTAGTGGCTATTTGTTTGTTGAACTCCTCCTATCACGAACCTTTTAATCGACAATCAATGTACACAGGCAACAAATACAAATATTAAAGGGTTCGCCTGCCATAACTGAATAATTTTGCTCGATATTTTTATTGTATGAAACTAAAACCATCCATTACATATATTAACAGATAGATAACCCATCTAAGCAGACAGTCGCCAGTTGGGTGCTATGATTTTTAACTTTCGTCAGTAATTCCTATCATCAAAACCTACAAACCAGCCAAACTCTTCCGTTTTTAAGGAAAATTGGCTGCGTTAGGAAACATATATCGTATGCTATCATACCTGCCACAAAGCTGGCGACAACGAAGCTTTTGATGTACCGCCAATTAATGGGGAAAACCTTACACTTCAAAGAAACCCAACCGTTTTGCATAAATAATAACTATCAAAACAAAATGTTGTTCTCGCCTAGTTAGCGAGACAAACAAGGTCCTACGACCAATGGCAAAAGAATCTCGACTGATAAACATAGTTATATATTTTTTTTCTTTGCTGCGAAGAACACACGGTTTCCGTTTGAAGATTAATACATCAGAGAGAAATAAATACATGCGACTTTAAAATCACACCCTTTTCATTCCAAAAAAAAAAAAAAAACATTTTTAATGAAAGGCGACTATGTCTATGCATGTTAGGGAATTCTGTAGTACATGTAAATACACATTTTGAAAACAATAACCAATACACCTACATAGGGTAACTTTTTTAAATAGGAAACTAAAATATAAAACAATTCTTATTTTAAAATATTAAGAACAGGGAATAAAGTATCTTTTTCAAGCTAGGAGGGATACAGGGACTTTCATGTGGATGAAGTATGGTTACGTAGTAGGGCTACGTCACAAGGCTCCACGCGAAGTAACAGGCTTGCGAAAGAGCGTCAGAAAACCCCACATTTTAAACATATGGATTCTCCAACACCAACATGGGGACTAACATAAGGTTATCCTATCTATCTTATTGGCTAAGTAATTCTCTAAACTACAGTTTGTTTTGGGTTTTCTTTATTAATGAAGATAAAATAATAAAAGGAGAATGCCTAAAACGAAAATGGTTAAACATAATGAAATAAGGAAAATCTGGACCCTCACGACATGTCGCATTTACGACAAAAATAGCTTAATGCCAGGAACCACATCATGCTGTACTCACTCACATAAAACAATAGGCTGTCTTTTGAAAAAGACTCAGCACGCCATTCACTCGCCAAAATTATAAATTAATAAGATAAGTGAAATAAAATAAAAAAATGACCGAACTGGACTTATGAAGTCCAAATAAATATGACAAGACAACTGGGAAAAAATTCATGACGATTGTCATCCCTACACAAAGACTTTTATAGCATACGTACGATATAGCATTACACATATAGCACACATATGACATATAAGATCTCTGGCAAAGGTCACCGAATAAACAAGGGAAGAAACTCTGATGTAGGGATCAAACCCAATATCGGAATTACAATCCTTAGTAACACATAAAAGCACTTTTATTTTCTTTGTCTAATCAGGGTGGGGGATCTGTTTGGTGCCACCTCCCCAAAACATACACATTGATACACCTTAGAAAACGTAGGCCTTATATTTGTAATAGCGGCCATCTTATGAACACTATAACATCAACACAGCTTGTATGATAACAAATTAACTTTAACCCTATTCTGCTAATCCATTAATGAAATTTGTACGGGTAGTAAAGGTTACATATTCAGGAATCTCTCAAGAGATCGTCGACCGAACAAGAGAGTGCGGTTTCGCGGAAAGGATGGGATAACGAAATGATAAAAGATTGTGAGAGAGAAATAAAGAGGAAAGAAAATCATGAACGAAGGAAGGACGGATAAAAGGATAAAAATAGTTGATATACGCCATGACGGAACACAAGTCCAGTCATACAAGTGGATTATGTTTTCAAATGAACTGTTATTATTTGTGGAAGAACGCAGAACATAGGACAAACAGCCCGTGGCTTAGGAATGAATCACATTTTATTATTACGTTATTTATTTGTGTCTCCACTTTCAAAAGGATTTAATTTTCGTCTGGTATTACATACAGACGTTGTACTTCTGAATATAGTCATTGAAGTCACACTTAGAAGGCCAGAATGTTGACTGTATTGGTAGGCAACGAATGGTGGAATAAGCTATGTAAAATGTATTCTATGTGTGTGTGTGTGTGTGTGTGTGTGTGTGCGTGTCTGTGTGAAAAGGTGAAACGTCCTCATTCTGATTCATACACAGAAAACAATTTGCAAATTCAACATGCTGTCAGTTATAATAATTCTTTATTGTTTCAAACGCTTTTGCATCATCGTCATGAATGCTCGTCCGACAGATTCGTTACAGTTTTTCTTTTTAAAAAGACTCCTTTTGGCAAAATGTTCCAAACAAGTCTGTAGTGTATCTGTTTGGTCATAAATCCAGCCAGTGGTTGACGCCCGCGTGATTAATTTGGTAGGTGATCTGAGTTCTGTCAGAGAATGACTTATTGACCAGAAAAGGCCTTAAATGGTGGGACAAAACATGTTTGTTCCACCTGAGCGGCGCTCAAAAAGTATCCTTTGATTGCTGTCTGACACCATTCACCAAATTCTTTTGATTTTTCTTTTTTATTCGCTCTTGTTTGTTGACATTTTAGCTATAAAGCATGTATGCAGTAGCTGTTTTTCTTCTTCCTGTATATAGGTTTTCTTTAGTTGCCAATTTAAACGGAGATGGCTACTTTTTTATTTTAGAGGTTTTTTGTTTACGAAGTCTAATCCACAATCTTAAGAGTAAATTAGATTTTAAAAGTCCAGCAAGCAACATCGAGTCCATCACACATATTTCAACTACCCTTTTGTACTCGATAACATGCCGAGTCCAACTGCAAACTGCACGGACCCAGATCTACCGTCGATAATGCGCCCGCAGATAAGATTCCGTGCAATGTGTTAGAAGTAATCAGTAGAATAGACAATATAGACTATGATCTGCAGATGCATTGTACTTGAATATATCAGGATCTTTATTGTTTGTTTTTTTACTCTGCTCATAAGCGAGTATGAACAGTACTTGATAATTAGAACACGATAAATCACATTTGAAGTTTTCCTGATTAATAACGTTATAAATGAGGAAAGTAAATTTTGTGTGGGCTGTTATTCGTACTCTTTAGTTGTTTATGTTAATAACCATATCGTATAAATTATGTATGCCAACGTTGAAATTCTACATTTATATCGATACAGCTTTTTGTTTACTATAATAACATCTCCATGCGAGAGTTTGTCATTATTTTCTAAGTATATTGGTCCCAAAAGTACATGTATCATGTTAAAAAAAAATAATATTAAATTTAGTTGATGTGTTTTCACGCAAAAATGTCAGCTTTAGCACGACGCTCTCATACTTAATTGATACAAATTGTATCTAACTATGAAGTGAATTTTTTATTGGAAGTATACTTAATTGATTTTATCTAAATATGAAGTACATTCCTCAGAAGAAATGCTTTCTAGCATGGGGGTAGGTTTATAGTTACTGGATAAGAGCCATGCATATTTTTTAATGTTATTTATGTATATAAATTTTCCGAATAATTAGCTTTAAGCTAATTCTTTTTCTCCTGTTTGATATAACCATCTTGTTATTCCGGAACATACGGTAGCAGGGGTTGAAGCAGAAAGGTGGTAGGGGCCAGTTTCACATATTGACCCCTGGCAAATTTCTTAAGTTAGCTGCATGGTGTGAGTTTTTCCAGCTAGTATTGTGCAATAATTAAAGATACAGGTATATTTGTGAAATTGATATTTCTGGCTTGTGTTGCACATGAATTTGACGTAGGGCAAGTCAACCTCACATAGTCAGTGCACAGTATGTAGCCACTAAAATACCAACAGTCGGCAAGAAAGTAGAGTTAGCCACCCATAACAGTATCCACATGGGTTCAAGGCAAGTACTGTATCTAAAAAACGGCTTGGACGACAACTGTTCTGAATTGCATCAAGCTGTTTGGTAGACAATGTTTTTCAAAAGTATCACCCAGGAAAAGGGCTTACGTTTGTACTATGAGCAAGCACCAGATGCTGTCAAAAATGGCCTTCGGATCTGAAAAATGCATGTACACAATAGGGGTTTTGGTGCACAAATATTATATTCTAAAATCTTCAATACACTTGACAGGTCAAGGATGCGATATAATTATGTTGTGCTTGTAAGACCTATCCAAAAATATTGACCTTTTTGATCTCACTCATCTTTTATTTTTTAAATTTATTTTATATTAGGCAACATTAAATTTGTACATGAAAAAAGCCCATTCCCCCTTAAATTGAGCGTCATGGAGGGAATTGTATATCTTAGTTTCGGTTAGATCCAATAAATATATCGTTTGCTGATAAAGAGTTCTGCAATTGGGTAAGAACCATGTGTAATTTTAACAGCCTAACTTGCGCAATTCCTACTGAGATGCACTCGTGAATGTACGACGCATCCACCATAAGTTGCAAAACCACACTGAATTCCTAAGATGATGCTCTGTCAGCTCAGCGGGACAATTTCTTACTAGCGGCCTTGGATTTATTGAATTTGTTTTTTTCTTTCTGGCTAATATTGACAGGAGGTCTGGGCAACGTGTTGTCGACTGCGTGCTTCATTGCTTTAAATATACGTTGCTCAATCATAGTAGAACAGTTCAATTTCCTGCCGGGATGAGTCTGAAGTTTGTTGTAATGGAAGAAAAATGTTTTATTTGGTTTGATGTGTTGATTATTTAGTGCTGGGGCGAATGGAGTAAAGTTCCATCTCCAAAAATATAGTACGGTAGCTGACCCAGGCTGACTTTGGAAAAGATGTAGTAAAAAAATGAAAACGAACAGCGCCAAACTGAACACCGTTCCCGTTATTTCCTTTCATATGGCGTACGCTAGGAGCAATATTAACTGACTTTGGCCTGGAAATATTCTTTTATTTGAAACGTCATATCACTTGGTAATAATCCTCTCTCGGAAACCTTATATCAAAGTAGTACAAAATTACCAGTTGTTACGTAATACGTTTGTACTATGATAGCAAAGACTCCCGAGATCTCCTTAAATGATCATTATCTGTCCCCTATCTTCAACCCAGGTACGAGAATTAAGCTGACGATTTTAAGAGAATACTAACAGTAGGCTGGCACTACTTTTATTAACCAGCCATCACGAAGCTAAATAGTTCAATTAAGCTGTGTCCAGTCTGATCACACAGATTAATTGTAAAATTTTTACCTAATTATATTTTTGCAGATATAGACTTTTCAATCAGACAAGAGCTTATCCAGCTATGTGGGACGTGTGTTTTGGTTGCATAACATTGACAAATGTGTGAATGTTTAACTCTGAACAATTTAATCCGATTTTGATATAATATGCACAACTTACTTAAATGTAATAATGACCATACGTTATGTTGCGTTTTGTAAAGGTTTGTAACGTTTTCAGTGTGGTATCATCAGCATTGAGTCTGCGTTTTTATATGTATGTTGTAAATAAGGTACTTTATATTGTAAGAGTTCGTAAGAGCTCATGTTATTTGTTGTATGTATATATGTGTTGACTTTAATTTACTTGTCATTACTTTAGGGGTCGATTGAGAGCTCAAACATCACGACTATTTTTTTTTTGTCGTACTGATTTAAGAAGACACAACTGAGGCTGTTTAAATATTGTTTATGGTGCAAAACGGGGTTCGATACTTGGCCCACCCATATGTAGCGTATGTTTTAATGCCAATTTTTATTTTGCCCTAAACCTACACTGTGTTTATGCGGATGATAATACTTTGACTTACGCACTTGAGAATTTTAAAATTATTCGACCAACCCTTGAAAGTGGAAGTACGTTATTGATCTACTCGTGTTCGTATCAACAGTTGAAAGTGGAAGTACATTACTGATCTGCTGGTGTTCGTATCAACAGTTGAAAGTGGAAGTACGTTATTGATCTGCTGGTGTTCATATCAACAGTTGAAAGTGGAAGTACGTTATTGATCTACTCGTGTTCGTATCAACAGTTGAAAGTGGAAGTACGTTATTGATCTACTCGTGTTCGTATCAACAGTTGAAAGTGGAAGTACATTACTGATCTGCTGGTGTTCGTATCAACAGTTGAAAGTGGAAGTACGTTATTGATCTACTCGTGTTCGTATCAACAGTTGAAAGTGGAAGTACATTACTGATCTGCTGGTGTTCGTATCAACAGTTGAAAGTGGAAGTACGTTATTGATCTGCTGGTGTTCATATCAACAGTTGAAAGTGGAAGTACGTTATTGATCTACTCGTGTTCGTATCAACAGTTGAAAGTGGAAGTACATTACTGATCTGCTGGTGTTCCTATCAACAGTTGAAAGTGGAAGTACGTTATTGATCTGCTGGTGTTCATATCAACAGTTGAAAGTGGAAGTACGTTATTGAGCTACTCGTGTTCGTATCAACAGTTGAAAGTGGAAGTACGTTATTGATCTGCTGGTGTTCGTATCAACAGTTGAAAGTGGAAGTACGTTATTGATCTACTCGTGTTCGTATCAACAGTTGAAAGTGGAAGTACGTTATTGATCTGCTGGTGTTCCTATCAACAGTTGAAAGTGGAAGTTCGTTATTGATCTGCTGGTGTTCCTATCAACAGTTGAAAGTGAAAGTACGTTATTGATCTGCTGGTTTTCCTATCAACAGTTGAAAGTGGAAGTACGTTATTGAACTGCTGGTGTTCCTATCAACAGTTGAAAGTGGAAGTACGTTATTGATCTGCTGGTGTTCGTATCAACAGTTGAAAGTGGAAGTACGTTATTGATCTGCTGGTGTTCCTATCAACAGTTGAAAGTGGAAGTACGTTACTGATCTGCTGGTGTTCGTATCAACAGTTGAAAGTTAGTTGATCCATTTAAAGTGCAGCTTAAGCAACGGAACATATGTCGTTTGATCAGAAAACGACTGGTTGTGTTGGGGATGCATTGGTTACATTAATGGAATCTGCACAATGTCTAGGAGTAGAAATTTACAAGGTATTGAAATTTCAAAAATGTTCTAGGAATCGAAATCGACTATTAAGTTTTGACAAATGTTCTAAGAGTCGCAATTGAGTGGCTATGGAATTATAATAATATTGTAGGGGTCAAAGTTGATTAGCTGTCTTACTTTTGGAAAATGTTTGTCGGTATTCTGCAAGTAAGCCACAAAACAAATAAATTTATTGAAACGGATTGGAATCATATTACATTCTAGAGTTCAAACGTGTATATTATGCATTTGTCAAGTAACATTGTACTTTGCTTCATGTATGTTGTGCAATATTTATTGGTCCAGTTAACCCTGACAAACTGGAAACGCTCTATATCAGATCATTCCAATTTAGAAATCAACACAATGTTACATATGATGAACTGTTGATAGAAACAAACTCGTGTACTCTTCATGTTCATAGGATAAGGAGTATTAGAATCAAGTCATATGATATTTTAAATGACATTAAGTCCCTATATTTGGTTGACCTTCTAACAATAAAAACACCCCAAATATTGGTATGTTATGCAAATATGGTACACATATTAAAATGTAAAACCAATCAAGTATGATTAAAGCATTTTCGTTTCAACCGCCGAATTCTTATCAACTCGCCTTTCGAATGGAATAGTATGCAACTATACTTAAGTCTTAACGAATTCTTATGTATCCTTTTGAATATTGCTTCCGAGCTTTTACCCCATTCCTGCACGTGTTGCTTATTTTCTTCAATTTTATTTTATTTTGTTCATTCGGAGCGTTTTGTTTCATAAACTAGATGACTTCTTCATTCTGTAATAATGTTGTTCATTGTTTTTTTTTCTTTTCTTTTCTTTTAATTTGTTTTTTTAAATGTAGTAAATCTATGCAAATTTATATATATATATATATATATATATATATATATATATGTGTGTGTGTGTGTGTGTGTGTGTGTGTGTGTGTGTGTGTGTGTGTGATTTGTCTTGTACGAAAAATCCGGAATAATATTGGTGAACAGAATTAGCCGTAGATGTTAAGTTTCACTAGAGCTTTTGTTAGAGTTTAGTTTTTTCAAATGCCACGACATAAGAAAACTGATTTTGGATCATGCCCTTAAACCATTTCAATTTTATCCGATACGTTATAATATCTTGCTTAGAGTTTGTGACTCGCACAGCAACGTTTGAAATTTATTCCCAGGAGTCCCTAAAGTGCGTATAATTATGAATAAGAAAGAAAACGATGAAGACTGGGATGGGGTGGGGGTTAAAGTTTGATATACATTTATTGAAACGAATAATCTACCTATAAAGACAACACGAGTCAAAGATGGAGGCTCATGACATTGATATTAAAAGTAACGAAAGCAGCCATTTTAAGATATTATAAATTATTTCGCTTTGGCGAAAGTAATTGATTTATCAACATGTTCAGAACTCTGTCAACGTATTACGGAAATAATTATATGTTAATATAATTAGCATTTCCTATACTGTACTTTGAAGATAGTATGGTAAATGGAGACGTAAAAGCATTTCAAACGGTGCCAAAAGAAAAAAGAAAAAAAAGAAATTGCATAGGAATTAAAATTTGCCTGTTATTAAATTGCACTTGATACCTGGAAATGGATTCCTTTTCATCTGGAATTTTCAACAGTGATGTTGAACTCTTTGAAATGCTAACGCTATACGACTCGTTGAAGCAAACAGACCGCGTAAATGTTTGTTTTTCTATAATGCATTTTTTCCCCCTTATGATCGTTTTTTTTTTAAGGTAGACATTAATACTGACTAATCAATGAATGCAACAATTACTTACCTCATTGTCTCCGTTCAGTACAATGTCAATATTTTAAAATATTTCTTTCTGTTAAGAACCATATTATAACAAATAATAATAATAATAATAATAATAATAATAATAATAATAATAATAATAATATGATTCTTCTTCTTCTTCGTCGTATTATTATTATTATTATTATTATTATTATTATTATTATTATTATTATTATTCCAGATAGGGATCAATCTACATGTGCATTGCAAAGGATCCGAAAATCCGGTATATAATCATCAATTTTCTTGTTTGAGAGAAAACAACTATGATATAGATGATTACGACAACATGATTAGTGATGATGATGATGATGATGATGATGATGATGATGATGATGATGATGATGATGAAAATGATGATGGTGATGATGATGATTGCAAAACGACAACAGCAAGTATCTAACAGAAAGAAAAATAATAAATATGGATGAAAATATACAGGAATTATATTACATGAATCTCATGTTCCGAAATGTTTGTTTCGATTTATATCTTTTTTCGGATAACCGTGAACATTTTAAAAAATAATTATACTCAACATTTGTGTTGCAGTATTACTTCTACCCCTTCCCTTTCCATATTGTTGGTTTTCTCGTTTTCTTGATTTTTAATTATTTCTTTTCGTTTCTTTGTCTTTGCAGCATAATATATCAGCAGTCGAGGATGGCCATACACTGTTCGCCGAAATTTTGAATCAAACCTGTTTCATCTGACTTTGAATTAATTTGATTGTGGGCAATATTCATTGCAAAGTAATAAAGTTGACTCATAAGCAATATTTTCAAATTATTTCAACTATTTCGTTTGACCTTATAATCTGATAAGGATATTGCGATTTAGGAATTTATCAACAGGAGTACGATATAATCCATGTGCCGCAAACTTCTTTCCGAGATATGATCTAACATTATGGACATGAATGCCTCAACAGCACCTGGCGTTTGTTAGAAAAGAATCCCACCATGTAAGTCTGGAAGGGCGTGCCGTTAGAATAAATGTAAGTCCATATTAATTGTCCTTTGAACAACGAACTCAAGATCTCTAAGCTATTTACACACGCAAAACTACGGCTTTTGTAAGGAATAATGTTGAAGACTAGTAGCAAAAACGATCAATCAGCCGTAGCTAACGATATCTAAGACTGGGCTATTTTCAATGGAGTCCTTGATAAATTGTATTTTAGCATAATATCGAAAAAGATCAACCTTTTGCCTGACTCAAGCCATCAGGTTTTTAGCTTTTATTTTTAACAAGTTTTTATGCATATTATACACATAAACCTTTATCTCTGTAAAAGGAAAATAACTTAAAATGTCGGAAATTGTTGGTCTTTTCGCAGTTTGGAAAATTATATTTCCATTCGTGTAATTTTATTGCTAAATTAACTACACGAGTGCATTAAAAATCTAGTATAACGTACTAATTAATAATGCCGTGAAAAAATGTAAAGAAGAAGATGACGAAACTTTCAAGAATTTGAGAGGATTGCTTTTGATTTTTCCGAATGTCTTGTGATTGTATGTCAAATGTGGGGAAGCAGTTAAAATACTTCAATTCATTAAAGAAAATGCAGAAAACTATTTAAATATGCTTTTTTTAAAAAAAAACAAAAAATAAAATATTTGTTGAAATCAACATAACAAATACGATTATTCTATGTAAAAGGAAACGAAATTTAAGCAGAAAAGACGACGTCAATCCGGTTATTTTTAAGTCATTAACTTTTCGTGTTTCTTTCCATTGTTTAGTTTCTACGCTTCGAATGAGAAAATGTAAAGCCAATATAATTATTTATATTTCCAAAGCCAACGCAAACCATGAAAAATCCTTGGCATTCATGGGGTTACAGGGCGCCAGGTACAGATTTTATCATTCCAACTGATATTGATTTTGTATGTTCCATGTTCTCACGAAACCAGTCCATTCATCAACATAATGATGCAAGAAGTATAACGGTGAAGTAGTCATCGTATATTCTTGTAAACAACATATAGTAAAGCAGGTTTAAAGTGACCCAGGGTCACTTGGTACAAAGACAAATGTTCTCGTTTCGATATGGTGATATGCGTTCCTTTTCTGTTCATATGTATCGAAACAAGACATACAAAACAAATAATAATATTCAAATTCACTACATCTAAGTAATTTGTACACTTTGGTCTTTTTAATTAATGTTCAATTATTAAAAAAGAGTGATTTTGAAACCTTTAAATTATTATTATTATTATTATTATTATTATTATTATTATTATTATTATTATTATTATTGATGTTGTTCTTGTTATTAATAATTTATTGTTAATTCTTCACGCGATGACAATTTTTAAATTGCACACAATATGTAAGTTTGACTGCAGTTCAGTCTTGCATTCTTTGGAGACAAAGATCTTTCGAAGAAACGCCTTGAGTACTCTGTCTGACCAGCGTTTTGAATTCTGCTGGATGGGCTTTTCAAACTGCAAATGTAAAAATGATGAAAGTAACAAGAAGTGATGAAGAGAAAGAATCCCTCCATACGGCTATTTTTGACAGGGAGCTATATAGCAGTACCAATAATACAGACAACACCGTATGATGTTTTCTTTTCTCTCTAACTCAAACAAAATTTTTTTTTAATAAGCCATGTTGAAATTTGTGAACAGAAGAATCATTAAAACTCCTGGGGACGGGATATTAAAACTATTTGTTCTTACAATAGCTGATAGTAAGAACACCACCTGATATAGTTTTAAAAAATTTATGTTTTAGTCATAGCGGGTATTGTTATACTGTCTTCTTTTCTTTTGTCTCAACTTTACATCTAATGATAATTTTTCTTCATCTTTTGAATTCATGTCTAAAGTGCATTTGTCTGAAACCGGCGTTAACTCTCAATACTATCCCGCCTTTTTATCCCAGCACATTTTAACTGTCCTTGCTTCATAGTTTGTTATGTTTGGTCCGTTTTATTAGTTTGTTTTCTTGTTATGGAGGTGGGTCGGGTTTTTCCTTCTAACTCTTTAATTTGCTTTTCCATACATTTCGTCATTATTTCATATTTATCATTTATAAATGATAACTTTTGCAGCATTTCCATATTATTTCATTTAACCGTTCTCGTATGTATGAGACAACCGCCACGATGGCCTAGTGGTTAAAGTTTCCGTCTTGGAGGTCGCGGGTTCGAACTCCGAATCATGCCAAAGACTTGTAAAAATGTTCCTAACAGCTGCCTTGCTAGGCGCTCAGCATTAACAAGTTAGTGCTAGGACTTATCGGCCTGGTGTTAAGATAATGGGATTATGTTAGACTGATGTTACACGTTTGCGGCATGATGCCCCGGTGCTAGATAATACTATAAACTGCCACACTGCAGACATCATTGCGATATATTTGTTGTTTTTTTTTTACAGGTACGTAAAAAGTTCACATCCAAATCTTATGTATGAGAAATCTGATGACTCTAGAATAAACTGTTGCTTTTAGTTTCTTCTCCTGTTTGTAAATTATATTCTCAGATTGTCTTATATGTTCATTAAACGATCTGCTTCTAATGCCCTTGGGACTTGCATTTGTTTTCTATGCAAACAAGTAGATTCAACTGGAAAGTTAGGTTTGGTGTCTGTAGTTACACTTTCATCTCTGACTCAAATGTTCATGTAATGTATCCTAATTTGTTATTTGGTAAAGCGTAGATAGTAGATATCAAAATTGTTTATTCATCAAAGTTTACGTACTTGATAAATTCTTCGCAGTAACCTAAGTTTTAGTCACAATTTTATTTCATGTGTCCCAAACGTCTCAAGAAAATGTATGTACAAGTCTCAGAGATGTTAAACTGGCACAGAAAATTTTAACGTTGACGTTTACGCCAACAACAAAAGCGGCGAACATGTACGTTTCGCAGAGGACAGAAAAGAACATTTTTATCATGAGCGTTCGCGTCTTTAATACTAAAGCGAAGGTAAAATCAACTAAATATCCAACTCTAAATCGACCTATTACTAGAAGAGACATTCAATACATTTTAAAAACGTTTCCGAAAAACGAGACTTCTGTTTGTACGAGTAGAAAAGGATTATTTACATTTTATATTTAGTAACTATATTTTTGGTGCTTTAGATCTATCAACTGAAGTATGTTTACATAACATCCATAAAAATCATTATTCTCCTTTAGGGTTAGCAAGTTTAGAAAGAACGTATATAATCAAAGAGCTTTTTGTCTTTTCGTCTTTCATTCATTAGAAGAAGAAAGAACATGGTAATTGAAATGTTGCCACTGGGTTTTCAGATGATGTAATGTATGAATGTACTATAAAGACGTATAATTCATTATGTACACCTATTGTACACCCAGGTATTGTCCATTATTTGAATGGACAATGTCCATGTGTACATCCATGATTTTGACATGTTGATTTTTTCTCTCGACTTGACATGTTAATTAATTTTCTGCAGATATGTGTATAAGTGATTTGTTCCCGAATACAATGAATGTACTTTAGTTTTAATATCGAACCTTTCTCCATTCAGTTCACAGCGGACATATCACTACCTATCAATATAGTTTTCAAATTAATACAAAAGTTCTAAACGTGGTGGAGCCTTTTTTGATCCTAGATCGGAAATGATAATCTTCCTTGATACAATTATTTCTTCAAATGAATCTCATTCCAAAACATATCTAAATTAAATACTACATTTTTATGACGTTTTGAACTCATGTTGGTGACAAAAGATTGAATAATCGCTCATTTGAGATGTGATAATACACATTGAATGAATACAAATCATACAATTGGGATCATAAGCTATCGCGTTCGCTGTATAGCCTAACTTTCAATATTGTTTAATGTAATCTGTTACAAATGAATGGCATTCAATTCTGTAGTCATTAGATTAATATTAATATCGATTTGAATGTGCAAATGTAAATATTTCTAGTCGAAAACTACATATTGCAGTTGTCGCGGAATAGTATAAACCCTTTTTATTTATTTAGTAAATTTTTGTACGAGAATTTCGTTTTTGGCGCACAACGATTCCGAGTATCAGTAATGTATATTGTGTCGTATTTTAAAATAGTGAGTTCGATTCATCCTATGCCACGAGGGGCCTAGAGTGGCCGAGTGGTCTAAAGCGCTCTCCGTTACGGATCACTGTCATCTCACTTCTGTCTGCATGGGTTCGAGTCTAAGATTCGGCTAATGTAGTTATGAGAGAAAGCTTGCCAGTAGCTTCTCGTGGGTCGGTGTTTCTTTCCGGGGGTTTTCCCGGGTTCTTTCTCCTGCAAAGCCAACAACTGGAATTAGTCGTAGCGGCTGTGAAGCTGAGATAAAGTGTTCTTACAACGGAGTGTATCCTTGGGCTAAATTTTGGGGTTCGTAAAACCCATTGTATATTTCGGGACTGTAAAGATAAGTTATTTCTCACCCAAGTGACAGAGAAATCTAGCTGTTTTGCAAACCTTACTTTTCTTATCTCAGTCTAGTCATCTCAGACCAATTGTCTCAGTCATGGTGTCCACGCGCTCAGAACTACTTTCAACAAAAGAAACCCTTCTCGTCTTCTGCTGTGCCATAGTTGTTCTCAAATAAAACAACAACAGCAGCAACAACAACAAATAATATAATACCAAAACATAGTTACTTAAGGTCAATCTGTCTTAGAAAACACACCAAAAAAATTATTTTGATAGAGACAAATACACACACGCATACTATTTCGAAGTATTGATATTATGTTAGTTCGTTATAACTAGCATGGTCAAGTTTACCCTATATGCAGGACTAGCTCAGTACATTTTCAGATCATCATCATTAAATGTAGCTAAAGCAACCGAACTAGCTGTAAACACTTCGCGTGAAACATAGTATATACTGTTAGCTACATTTAATGAAGCTGACCTGAAAATTTACTGTGCTACAGATAGGATAAAATTCTCAATGGTGTGTGAAATGAACTATCACAGAAAACACTCATCCATGCGCATAAACTATATACCTATTAGGGCATAACCGATTAGCATTTTTCTACCGATTTCGATTCCGGATTTTGGGCATGAAATTTTTCCGATTCCGGATACGATACAATTAATCGGAAATGCTAAATCCGTACTTTTTTTTTTCTAAAATATTTCATCTTCCGTTTCCGGGTTTCTGGTATCTGGTTTTGCCGTGTCTAGCATGTTACTTATTACTTTACCATATCCGGCTTCATTTCCGGTTTTTACCCGCCAGTTCAAATAGATTGCCTCACGGCGTGGTTGTGTTGACCATATTGGACTTTTCTGACTTCTTATTTAACTTTATTAACGCACTATCGAATGACACGCAGTGTTAGACACGGTGCTATAGAAATTCAACTTTATTATTTTTATTATCCGAATCGGTCGTTTCTGCCTTGTCTGATTCCGATTAATCGGAAGTTTATACTATCCGATGGAATCCGATTTCCGGATCAAAAGTTGGTTATGTCCTAATACCTATACACTTCATAGCATCCCAACTCTCTAAACAGCAACTGAAAGCTTAGCAACAGCCAAAAATGTGTTATGTCAAACATGCCCTATTATAATTTGGTTAAGCATCTTCGTTGTGCTCCAGCTGAATATACTTGCAATATTTATTGACAAATAATACACTTACCAGCCAGAAGGAATCATTTATCCCTCAACACACTAATCCACAAGCAAATTTCACTGCATCACTTACTATATTTCGAAGACAGAAATAAAAATTTTCAAAGAATCCGTGAACTTGAAAGTTTAGCACATGGTTATCCTTTAGGGTCCGCATATTTAGAGGGTGACGAGGGTCTTTTATACGGGAGAGTGGGTTACTCACACTTGGAAATGATGAAAGGAGACAGTTTCTTTCTAATAAATATTAAATATTTATTGTCAATTTCATATAACATCCATATATTAAATGTGATAATACCTCATTACTATGCGACCTTTCATGTTGTTATTTTTCTTTGCTCACGCATATGGCTGTGTACTTCGGATGCAACGGTCACACCACGGCCCTCATTAGCATATTTGTATTCATGCGCCGCATGTAAACATTGGATCGTGAACACTAGTAAAGAGTTCTTTTTAATTTAAGGGATAATATTGGGTGAGAAAAATAATCTACGTTGGGATTTGGACCGAGACAATGAAATCCCAGCCGCGGGGTTACATTATATGTCTCCCCACTCGGACAAGCCTCGTGGGGAGACAAATAATGTAACCCCTTGGCTGGGATTTCATTGTCTCGGTCCAAACTCCAACATAGATTCTATATATATATATCTGTCCGTTTTTCATTTGCATAATTTCACTATAAGTAATTCATTTTACTACATGAGTAAAATTCTACATTGTTTGCTAGTTGAGTAAACTATATCCATCTTTCCATTGTTTAGTCACTGTGAATCATTCACGCCTTGTGCTTGTCTTTTGTAATTTGTTTGTATTTTTCTTCATTACATTTGTGATTTACTATGTTAATAAACCAATATTTGGATTAAATATATTCGCACGTATTATTCATAATATAATTGCTCATTCAAGTCATTCATTATTAAACATTGTATTTGTATCATGGTCAAAAGTGTTCTGTTGTGAATCCGAAAAATCCCACCTGGTTATCTTGTTACAACAGTCAAATTTACTGAGAATTACTCTATATCATACTAATCGATCAATTTGATTGAATGTTTCATTTCTTGGTGTATTTGTCCAATGATTCGTGTTTATTATCGCCGCAAGACAGCAAAATTAGATCAAGGTGAGGCAGCTGCGGACGATTCTACCCAATCAGGGAAAGAATCAAACCCTGAAAATTTATGGTGAGGGGAAATTCGGACACGTAAAGCACTGAGCTACCGTGGCGCCAATTTACGCATGGTAAAGAGAAACTGGGGAAGAGTGTGAATATAATTTTAGTTCAGTAATGTGACCCTATCAAAACAAATAAGTTGAACGACAACAACATCAACTACGATACAGATAACAACAGCAATCTCAACACAAACTATTGAATTTGCAAATCAAATTAAACAGGTTTATGTTTGCAACATTGCATATTTCCTTTAATTATTGTTTTGCTTTATTTTCCTAATGTTGACCTGAAAACTGATGCTAAAATTCATGCATTCATATATTCATTGATCCATCCATATATCCATTCATTCATTCCTATATATATTGATCCATCCATATATTGATTGATCCATCCATATTTCCATTCACCCATCCATATATCCATTGATCCATCCATATATTCATAGATCCATCCATATTTCCATTCACCCATCCATTTATCCATTGATAATTCCTAGTATCTATTAATTCGTCCATATATTCATCGATCCATCCATATATATATATTGATCCTGAAAGATATCCATTTATTAATCTATATATCCATTCATCTATCCATTCCATCCATCCATTCATATATGCATTGCTCCATCCATATATCCTTTCATACATCTATATCTCCATTCATTCATCCATATATCTGTTCATATATCCATATACCCATTCATATGTCCATCGATACGTACATACATGGACACAAATAGGAAAATCAGACAGAAATATGGCTTAAACTAACAAGAACGATAGTCACCAAAGTTGTCGCAAGTACACAACACCGTCTCAACATACAAATATAGTCAATATGTTATTGAATAGACCATAGCCAAAGATGCTGTATGACTGTGTTATATATAGATGGTGTCAATTTACATGGAAACTTGTCACCCTTTTTCATCTATTATCGTTCGCTTCATAAGCTGGTTCTTTACACCGTCTCTACTCGCTTATATATCACGTCCTACTGCAAATAATTTAGAACGTATATGCCGTCACATAATGCACCTATATATCCGGTTCTATGTTGTATGCTCTACCGATTGCTAAATACAAACCGCACCGACCCATCTCTTCGAAGCATTATGCATCAGTGTTATCTGGGTATGTGCAGTTTGTAGTTGAAAAAGGCGTATAACCGAGTACTGACAGTACATACAGGAACACAGTTTTCATTGTTTGCTAAATCTGTATTTTGAAACAAGAACTGCGCTTAACATTAGGCTTTAAGAAGGCTAATACCTTTTAAAATAAACATCCTTGAAACTGGTGACACATAACATGAAGCACAACTCAAGCTAACAAGTTTTAGGATCAGCAAGTCAAATATTTATTTAGGATTAATTTCAGTTCTAGGTGCTGACCTGATGTTGTTCTATTGTGTTTCACACCATTACTCAACATATGATAGGTTATACCTTGCGACCAGCATATCTAGTGGAGGAAGAATCCCGGGAAGCTGATGGCAAGTTTTCTCATATAGAAAGTTCGTCATTAATAGTATATGAATATACAAATTCCGCATAAGCAGTAAATATTTACATAATCTCTTAAAATAAATATTAGGCTTTGAAAGGTATACTTTTACTTAATGTCATCATTTGGCATTTCATCCATTCAGTAACTGCCATTTTTGTCAGCTTGATAAAATCAAGAGGTTCCAAAGTTCTTATCACGTGATCGATACAATTCAAACGACGTTTTGCTTTAAGAGTAACTATTAACCTAAACTATTATCAAACAACGTTTTTCAGAGTATCTAAGATTAATTTAGACCACTTTCTCAGCCGGGATCACCTTCTACAGTTGTCATATTCTTCATGTGTGTGTGTGTGTGTGTGTGATTAGGATTTTTAACGTAGCTTTAACAATTTTTTAGTCATATCGCTACGATGTCTGCAGTGAGGCAGTTTATAGTGATGTCTAGCACTGGGGCATGATGCCGCAGACATGTAGCATGATGTCCCACCCAGTCACATTATCCTGACACCAGGCCGAGCAGTCCTGACACTAACCTCTTAATACTGAGCGCCATGATGTAAGCTATTAGTACCATTTTTGTAAGCCTATGGTATGCCTTGGTCAGGGATCGAACGCACGACCTCTAACCACTAGACCACTGGAGCGGTATCATATTCGTCATACATAAATATATCATTGATCAATCCTTACATGTTTTTCCATCTTTTTTTCATGGTATTGATCACACTGACAATAAATTATCAGTTTAACAGATAGCATCTAGCATGCTCTGTCGGTACATAGACCGTTATCTATCGTTACATAGACCGTTATGTGTCGGTACATAGACCGTTATCTGTCGGTACAATATGCAACGACAGATCAGGGTCTTTGTTCAATAAAAGTGCATTCCACTTTAATGTGTTTCTGTTTTTCTAACAGATTTTGGTTCTCAAAGTTTTCTCGACTGACTTTGAAGTTTTAAAAGTTGTGGACCTACCGTTGTGTGATCTCCCCACCCATTCCACGGTTCTCCATGGAAATTATGATCTCCCCACCCATTCCACGGTTCTCCATGGAAATTATGTTAAAAATTGAAATGAATTAAATATTGACATCTTCATTAACTCTGAGGAACAAAAATGATGTAAGATTTTAACAACAGAAATTCCCCTACCTTAAGACGCATGATAAAGACATTAAATCTTAATTTTCATCAGGTATGTTGATGGGAGAGAAAATAAAAAAAAATCAATATTTTGCAACAGTGATAAATAAATAAATAATAAAATCAACACTCTGCAACAGTCACATTAAAATAATACAATCAACACAATGCAACAGTCATACTTAAAAAAAAATTGATTTCTCTGTTTTAACCGCGTGATATCCTTTGCTTATTCATCCGTTCCAAGAAATGTGACAGATAATCTAAAAAAAAGCAATGACGTTGTTATAATCGTCTACAGATCTAAAGAAACTCGCCTGCTATGTTTACATTAAACAGTCAATTTTGTACCAAGTAAAATGAATAGAATCATCAGCTTGGAAAGATTATATTTATTTTATCATGACTCACCAATTTCTCATTCAGGAGCTCAAATAGTTATTCAGCATCGATGTGACTGAAAGCAAAATCTGCACAATTACATTTCACGAATCAATTTATCGTCAAAAAACCCAACCAATTAATATAAATCGATTGGGCCATAACTGCCTTGCAACATAACAACATGATTCACTTTAACACACACATACGCACACATATATTGTTTAGTGGACGTGTGTTGACACAACACTACTTATATATATATATATATATATATATATATATATATATATATATATATATATATATATATATATATATATATATATATATATATATATATATATATAAGTATTGTGTGCATACACATATCCATCCATCAACCCAAACATACATACTAGCAGACGCATCTCCTGACCTAATCTGTTACACTTAATACAGTTGTAGGCCAATGTAAGACACACACACACACACACACACACACACACACACATACACATACACATACACACGGTACAAACACGAATCATACTTTTGGTCAGAGATGGGTAAGTGCCACCAAGAAAGTTTATATTTAACGAAAACAGTATATTCAAGGCTTCTATATTTCTGTATCATTTTTTCACGGAATTTTATAAATTCTTTTTAAAAAAATTAAATACATGTACTCGGGTTTCCCTATTTGTGTAGAACGATACCCTAGGGTGATTCATGTATATTGTGTTGTATTTCGAAATAGCGAGTTCGGGCCATCTTATGAGGCTTTGCTTTTGATGAGAAGAACCAAATGCGTCTAATGCACGGAGGATATACATGCATGTGTATAAACACATCGCCGTAGGTAAATCATTTCACATTACGGATAGTCTTTTTTATTGAGCGGTAAGGACTTGCACATCTTCAGCTGTAGATGTATGCACGTTTTTTTTACTGTAAGGTAAGGACTTGCACATCTTCAGCTGTAGATGTATGCACGTTTATTAAATTTTTGCATATAAGATATAATTATTGTACTACCACGTCTATTTCAGTATGTTTGCTATGTAGTTTTGGTTTATGCAGTATAATGCACATATTTCTATTCTTGTTTGCGACTTGGCAAAGGATTTATATTAGTAATATAAGGCTACATTTTTTAAGAAATGTTTAGTACAGTAGGATTCTTATCGAGCAGGGTTAGGTTTACTTCTGAACTTGTTGTTGTGTAATTATTGCCGTGTATAACCTTATGTTTTCAGCTGTGTTTTATACAGCTGTCTGGAGTGTCCTGAGTGTCCTGAGCTTTGTATTGCCCCAGATTATATGGAGCGTATAGAGGGTTTGGAGTGTCTGAGGTGTTTAGAATGTCTAGAGTGACCAGAGCGACCCGAACACTTCAAGCAAGTCGTCGTGCCAGAAAAGAATCAAGGTGAAATGTTGAAACTTGCGCATGGAGTCTCATGGGAGGACATACCGAAATTGCCAAGATGCCTGACCGTCATGTCAAAGAATTCTACTGGCCATGGATGCAGGAAAATGTTAAGCGGCTCTGACTCTCCTGTGACAAGTGTCAGAGAATTGCACCGAAAACGGATCATCGACCCGTCCCTTTGGGGAGTACAGCCCTTATCGATGTCCCATTTAGACGAGTCGCGATGGACTTTATCGGATCAACAAAACCCGCATCGTCGCACGGAAATAGACATATTTTAATGGCCGTAGATTACGCTACACGCTATCTGGAGGCCTTCGCTCTGCCCAATACTGATTTAGAAACCATCGCTGAAGCACTGTGAAGAATTACGTCAAGAGTTAGAGTGCTCAAGGAGATCCTGCCAATAAAGGAACATATTTCATGAGTCGCATGATGGCAGAGATGAAACGACTGATGTCGATTAAGCACCTCACAAATACACCGTTTCACCAGCAATGTAACGGACTGGTCAAACCGATGAACGGGACACTGAAAGACACGCTTAAGAATATGTGCGAGGGCCGCTCCAAAGATTGAGATCGGTATAATCCTGCCATGCTTTTCGCATATCGGGAAGTACCACAAACAAGGTTAGATATATAACTTATCTTTACAGTCCCGAAAGATACTACAAACCCCAAAATTAGCCAACGGCTACAAGATTATATGCAAGGATATACACTCCGTCGCCAGAACACATTTTCTCAGCTCCACGGCTGCTGAAGTTCAGCGTCACAGCTGCTACAGTTAAATCCTGTTATTGGCTTTACAACTTGTACAAAGTAGACCTAGATCACTCCCATAACTCAGGCCCCTCTAGCCACTATGGACAGTCCAGAGAACTTTACACTTTCCGGATTCACCGGACACTAGACTCTAGACTACACCGGACACTCCAGATAATGGACAGCTGAATATATCCAATATCGTGTACTAAATATATGACACGGGTATTAAAACATTATAATGTTATACACGGCAAGCTACATAGATAATATTACCGGCACAGTAATTACAAAACAATCAGTTCGGAAATAAACATAAACCTGCTCGACAGGAATCCTACTGTAATACACATTTCTTGAAAATGTAGCCTTATATTACTAATATCAATCTTTAGCTACGTTGTAAACAAAATTATAAATGTGTGAATTATTCTGCGTACACCAAAGGTACAAACCATGTAAACAATGTACGTGGTAGTACAATAGTGTTGTCGTGTATACAATAAATGAATAAACGTGCATACCCCCTCAGTTAGCGAAGTACAATCCTTATAGTAGACCGCTGGCTGACAAGATAATCCGTAATGTAAAGAGCTTTCATGCGGTGATATATTTATATCCATATATTGTTTATAAATTGAAGGCATTCGCTTAATCCCATCAAAAGCACTTTGCACGTGCGGCATAGGATGGACCGAACTCATTATTTTGAAAAACGAGAAAATAGACATTAATCACCCACGGGTATCGTTGTACGCCAAACCCGAATCTCAAGTACACGAATTTGATAAATAAATAAAACGGATTTATACAATACCGTCATAGAGTGTCACCCCATGTTGACTACGGTATAGCTGAAAGAGATGGAGACGTTACTGAACGGGTATTCCGATGTGCTTGTCGAATTAGGGTTAATGCTGATGGACGACTAGTACGTGCAGCGAAGACCCTACATAATGCCACACGCGAAACGACAAGTCAGTAGGGAATAGATCGAGCAGATAATTGCTCTGGGAGTATTCAAACCTAGCATCACCCCGTACAACTCTCTGATAGTCCTAGTGCAGAAGAAGGGTGGCACACTTTGGCTTTGTGTCGACTAATCAGGCGAAGCAATTTCAGGCTGAAAAGCTACCTGACCCAGACGATATTTTCGTTTTTATCTCCAAAGCGAAACATTTGGATCTGTCCAAAGGCTATTGAAAACTTACTGTAAGGAGGGAGGACCGTGCAAAGCTCACTTTTGCTACATCCGATGCGACCTAATAATGGTTGGTCATGTCGTTTGTTGTGTGTATATTCGTGTCCGCAGTCGACGTGTAGAGTCGCTATGACTTTGTACTTGTATTACGTGTAGTAAAGCGTATTTGCATTTGAAGCAATTTTGGGGGAGTACAATCCCGATTTTATTCTCAAGCGCGCTTGTGTGTGTGTGTGTGTGTGTGGGGGTCAATTTTCTCTGTCCACGATTGTGAAAGTCAGGGGAACAAATAAATGGTTAGAAGCCATGTGTATATGTTAGACACCGCGGCTATAGTAGATCCTCTTCATAAAGGTACGAGAACCCAGCTTTATTGGGTGTGAAAAGACGCACGTGGATTTTGAGAGCTTTGATCAAGAACAAAGGATACTTATAGGCTCGTAAATCTCACCACTTTGACAGACGATCCGGGGGCATAGTCTGCTAAGTTTAATAGAACACGGTAGAATCGATCTCCAATAGGAATTGAAGGAGTGTTTATCTTTATTTTAATCAGAATTTAATTTAGTACTTTAGAGCTAAGGACTTAGTAGTTGCCCAAATATCGTACTGGAAAGTTATAAAGCAATCACTCCGGCGATGCCACTCGTGGAAACGTAGGAAATTCCAAGAAAGGCAAAGCTTCTTAAAGGAAACCTTATGAGTCCCGATTCTCTAGGAGGGAGACGGAATGAATCGAAGACTAGCTTGAAAAGGCGTCGAGGAGGAGAAGTTGAAGAAGGAAGAGTCGGGGTTGAGCAGGAGTTAGGAGGGAAGTCGGAAGTAGAAA
This sequence comes from Unio pictorum, assembly GCA_030141615.1. NCBI lineage: Eukaryota > Metazoa > Mollusca > Bivalvia > Unionida > Unionidae > Unio > Unio pictorum. The sequence continues at coordinate 750,245 of JARLTB010000181.1, forward strand.
CGGAATTAGCGGGATAGGAGAGATACATATAAGTAGAAAACAAAGATCAGGTGGAAAATCTAGCTAACAGTATCAATCAAATGATGTAATCACATGGTCCAGAGGAAGAAGAGTGATTGGGGAATTATTATTATTTGACTATTGAAGTGTAATAAATTGTTATTCATTTAAATCTCACATTTTGTGTACTCAATACTTTAACTGTCGGCAGTGCATCTTGGGGGCTCTTAGCTTTACCCCTCCCTCCCTCTCCCTCTCCCTCTCTCTCTCTCTCTCTCTCTCTCTCTCTCTCTGATTTCACTTCCTACAAAATCGAGCCTGGGTGGGACTTCTATAATAATTTACACAAAATATTGGGAGCACCCCACCCCAGCCATAACACACCTACCATGGTGGCTGAATAACAAACTCCGCCGCACGCCACAGACAATGTACCTCTCTATTCGCATTCCCTGGATTGTATTGTCATTTACTCTAATATACTGACGAAGACTAATTATATTATGAACATTAACTTTATATTGAAAAGTTAACTCTGAGACTATATCCTATATGCCAAACTCTGCATTAAGGCAATATTATCTCGTGTTTTGAGTGTTATAACTCAATATCACATGATGTAATTCAAATTATAGCCACATCATTTATTAGTAATGTATCTAAAATCTTGGATGTACATAGCGTATCCTGTCCTTATGACTGTAAAAAAAAAAAAAAAAAAAAAAAAAAAAAAAACAATGAATTGTCATCACGATATGGGGTATCCTTGAATGTTTATTTTAGAAAATGAACTGCAATATAATACGAAACTATCTCATAAAATATTGAATATATGCATGTTGCCCTATCGTGAACTTTAATTATTGTAAGCGACACCGTATTTGTATCCTTGAATTATCAGAAACACTAAAAATATGTCGAATAGTGGTTTTTCTTCAGAATTTATATGTTCAAGTAATTCTAAACCGTTATTAAAAAATATACAGGTGAAAGTAGAACAAACATGAAATAGAAGAAAATTACTTTTCGAAAATTTCATCGTTACCTTGTTGTATGAACATTTGTTTTGCCTAAGGACAAACATATATATATATATAAATACAGTTAAACATACAGACAGATAAACATATATACTCTTATAATAGCAGAGATCAAAGAGCACAGTTAGAAACATGATTTCAGCACACTTAGTTTCAGGGTGAGGAATATATATATATATATATATATATATATATATATATATATATATATATATATATATATATATATATATATATATATATATATATATATATATAGACAGAGAGACAGAGACAGAGACAGAGACAGAGACAGAGACAGAGAGTAAATATTTCATGAGTGAAGCGGAAATACTATATTTTCACAACATTATAAAATACATTGTAAAATATTCCCACTTCGTGAGTGAATCATTTCCTTATGATTACTCATATAAAGCAGATTTTCCTTTACTAATATAGTTTGTAAGATAAAAACCTTTAATATACATGGATTTGTTTCTCCATGTGTCCATGCGATTAAGGGATGCATTACTTCATTGAGAATACAAAGCACCAAATTGTTTTAATAAATGTAGGATAATAATTTCTAACAAATTTTGGTTGTCTTTATAATACTTCCAGTTTTATATTATGTCAAACTAATGTCTTCAAACCAAAATGAAGAGATTTTATTTTGTTTTCTGTCATATTTCTTGCTCGGATTGTTTTGGGATACTGTAAAATTATTACCAAACGGTCCAACATACATGAAGCAACTTTATTATAATGACTGTAAGTTTATTTGTAATTATTTTGGGTTCTAGTTTTGTTTGTTTCTTGATTCAGAAACACGTTTTGTTTCCCGTGTTGGCAGCTAGCACTTAATTTATGTAAAAGACGTTACACCCGCATTTCCATTGTAACTAATGTCAGTCTGCAATCGAGATTAATCAGCGCATAATTTCTCCAACATTTTCAGATATGATTGTGATTTTGATGACGGATACAATCATTACTTATGCAATTATAATAACTAGGTAATTAAGATTTTTTTTTCTTAAAAGCGTATATCGTTTGCTATTGAGTTTAACAAGCATACGATACCGAATGGTTTGTTTGTTTGTTTGATTAGGATTTTTAAAGTAGCTTTAACGTTTTGTTTAGTCATATCGCTATGATGTCTAAGGTGAGGCAGTTTTTAGTGATGTCTAGCACTTGGGCGTCATGCCGGAGACATGTAGTATGATGTCCCACCCAGTCACATTATCCTGTCACCAGTTCGACCAGTCCTAATACTAACTTCTTAATGCTGAGCATCAAGCAAGGCAGCTGTTAGTACCGTTTGCAAGTCTTTGGTATGACTCGGCCGAGGATCGAACCCACAACCTCCCGCTTCCGCGGCGGACGCTTTAACTACTAGGCCACCGGAGCGGTTGATACCGAATGGGCGACACATAATATTGAATAGCATCATGTAAATTTTGCCACTGAATATTTGCTTGAGAAAAACTAATTATGAAAACGGTAATATTTGAAACCTATATTTGTTGTATACGGTTCATTTTATGTATTCTTGATGGCGACTTAAGTAAATATATACTAGATGGTCAGATAAAAATGGGTGTAGGGGTGGGGAATAACAATAAGGAAAAGAAGAAACAATGAAATATGTATCAATGTTAAAATATAGTTCTGAATAGCACACATAAGGACAGATATACCTCCTAGATGGATAACTAAAGCGGTTCCAAAAGTTATCTAAAGTGCGTCAATAAAAGTAGCATAGCCACTGTGGCGACATTATTTATCTGTTACATTTATATATCACGCTGTTGTGAAGGCTTCTGGTGCAAGTTCGTGGGATGCAAGGGTGGATCGCAGAATCATCAGTTATAAATAGAACTAGTCCAAACAGCACTCATACTGGAGCAAAGGTCAGTCCATTTTTTTTGCCTGTGCCGCCCTCCTCCTAGTAGAAAAACAAGCTGATTGGATCTCTCTTTTTGGAGCAATTTTCGAATCTTCTGGAGTGTGTAAATTTGATAGGTGGGAACCTAATTATTCTCAGAGATTTCAACTTTCCCTTTGACTGTCCTGGAAACCCATACACGTCAAAACGTCTAGATTCCATTCATGTTTTTAACCTTAAACAATCAGTTGTTAACCAACCCACCCATCAACTTGGTCACATTTTAGCCTGGATTCTTCATAGTCCTTATGATAATATCCTGCGACACACCCTTGTATCCCACGAACTTGTATCAGATCACCTCTGCATTACATGCCATCTCGACGTATAATCCCTAACACTCCACCTGTATTTGCTGCTAAGAAAAACCTTCGTATGATAAATAGAACGAAACTATTGAATGACATCCATGAAAATCTAACAACTTTTTTACCTCCTACAGCAGAACAACCCGATAAATGCCTGCATTCATTGCTTGAAAACATGCCCCAGCGAGCAAATGCAGAATATCAATTACAATGTGTTCTCCGTGGAATAGCAGTGTTAAGGACCGGCTTCGCACTGCTAAAAGACACCGGAGTAAAGCAGATAGGCTTTGGCTTTCCATCAGACTAATTATTCATAAACAAATCTATGAAACCACTAAAAAGAACGTCACAAACATAGTCCATTTAGCCAACTTATCCCACTACAGTATTAAGATCACGAAGAGATCCAGTTGCAAAGAGCTCTTCGAGATAACTAACAAACTAATTTCAAGGAACAAATGTACACCACTTCCAACTACCGTCGCTCCAGTAGAAATTCCGGACCTACTTGCAAATTTATTCCGTGACAGAGTACAAACTATTAGAAATAAGCTTGGCAACACAATTTCAATGGACTCGTCGTCACTATACAGTTACGATACAGAATTTCAACGACAACCATTATGAGCATTTGAATCTGTCTCTTTGGATTTAGTACAGACAATCGTGAGGAAGAGTACACCAAAGTCATGTGAACGTGATCCAATTCCAACATCACTGCTGTGTGAGTGCTTAGACCCAATATTGCTTTCACTAACTCATGTTGCTAATATCTCTCTCTCTCATCCGAAGAATTCCCATCATTTTCAAAACTGCCATCGTAAAGCCTCTGCTGAAGAACCAACACTTGACCATAACAATTTAAAGAAGTACACCCAGTTTCTAATCTCCCGTTCATATAACAAAAATCTTAGAAAAAGTTGTTCTAACCCAACTTGTATCTAATCTGAATTCAGTCTTTTTAGCAATGTACAGTCTGCATATCGTCCTTGCCACAGTACTGAAACTTCTCTTCTGAAAGTATTTAATTACATTCTGTCTGCTTTGGATGGAGGAAAGATTAGAGTCCTCGTCCTACTTGATTGTCCTCAGCATTTGACACAATGGACCCTGATATATTACTTCACAGTCTCCCGCATGTTTTTGGCAATCACAATACAGCCATACAGTGGTTCAAGTCCTACTTAGTTAACAGGACGCAAATTGTATCTGCACATGAAATACACTCCAACCCAGTTGATATATGTTGTAGAGTTCTACAGGGGTCTTTTCATGGACCTGTTCACTTCATTCTATACACTCAGCCGTTCTCAAGTGTCGTAGATCATCACCTAGTTTCTCACCAATTTTACGCTGATGACACCCAGGCATACAAATCTAGCCACCCAACTGAAGTTGATGCTACCACACAAGGAGTAGAGAAGTGCATTTCTGATGTGAAAAAAATGAATGACATGTAACAAGCGGCAGATGATTGATGATGCCATTTTGATCATAACACAAAGACTTTCTCATTCACATCCGTTACCTCATACAATAAATATCAGCAACGCCAACATTAAATTCACGCAGTCAGTATGAAACCTAGGTGTTATTCGAGACAGTACTTTCACATTGCACTAACATGTCATGAACATATGCATGGCTGCATATCTTGAGCTGAGACTCATAAGCTTCATTCGCAAATATCTTTTAGTTGATGCCACCAAAACACGTAAGTGTTCATTTGAACTTTCAAGACTGGACTATTGTAACTGAATTCTGTCTAGTTCGTTTCAATGTCTACTCCAGAAACTTCACAAAGTTCAAAATACAGCTGCTCGGATCATCCTTACAGTCCCACGATCAGGGCATACATACCCGCTGCACTGTTCCTATACTGGCTATCCATTCAATCCAGAATCAAACACAAAACGCTTACGCTCCTCTTCTGACAATCGTATACTCAGTATTCCCACTATGAAAACGATGTCATATGGACAATATTCTTTGCCTACCAGAGCCCAGCAACGTGGAATGAATTGCCCATTTAAATTATACACAAAGACACAGTGATCCCATTAAAGAGTGCTCTTAAAATTCACCTGTTTCGACTGCAAGAAAAAACTTAAAGACCTAAAACTGTTTCCTACCTTAAATATTTTCAGCATTTTTTGTTTTCTGATTTGATGGTGTTTTATTTTTGTGTTTTTGTGAGTCTTGTATTCATCTCATTATAGAAGTTGTAAAGCGCTTAGAGCTTCTAAAGATTAGGCGCTATACAAAGTCTTCATTATATATATATATATATATATATATATATATATATATATATATATATATATATATATATATATATATATATATATATATATATATATATATATAGTATACTTTGTTGTATTATGGAGTGTGTGACTGGTACCATCTTCAGCTACAGTATCTTATCTTTTCGTTTACATGTGCGAAAAGCAATTCCAATAAGGAAATAGTATTCTACGCTAAGAATAAAAACAGTCAAATAGAACCATTCACACACACAAAGGCACATACAAAAACCCATGACCGGTCCTAGGGCAAGGCAAAGCAGGCAACCGCTTGGGGCCCCACGCTTTCAGAAAATCAACTCCACAATACCAGTTGTTTGCTTGAGGGCCCCTCTCATCGCTTGCTTCCTATTGCCCCGCATGCTGCACCGCACATCCTTGGGTCGGGCCTGGAAAAATCCATGACTAAATCAATGAAAAGGAAGCTAGATCGTCATTTCATAAAATAAACATGAATCTAAGTCAATCAGAGCTTACAGCTCCGGTGGCCAAGTGGTAAGAGCGTCCGCCGCGGAAGCGGGAAGTCGTGGGTTTGACCCCTGGCCGACTCATACCAAAGACTTAAGCAATTTGTAATACAGCTGCCTCACTTGACGCTCAGCATTACGAGGTTAGTGTTAGGACTGGTCTGCCTGGTGTCAGCATAATGTGACTCGGTGGGACATCATGCTACATTTCTGAGGCATGATGCCCCAGTGCTAGGCATAACTATAAACTGCCTCACTGCAGACATCGTAGCGATACGACTGAACAATTGTTAAAGCTACGTTAAAAATCTTAATCAAACAAACAAACAGAGTTATAATATCAGAATAGTATATCCTCTCTCTCTCACTCTCTCTCTCTCTCTCTCTCTCTCTCTCTCTCTCTCTCTCTCTCTCTCTCTCTCTCTCTCTCGTGTTTTCGTTTTCAGCACATTGTTTTTATATAAAAACTTGTAGAATTTTAATCATTTTACGGAAACGGCAAACTGGAGAAAATATCTCATAATCAGATCGTACAAAGTTAATGTTGGCTTAGATTCCGCCTTTTCATCAAACATGAAACTACAAGTTAGTTACGGTGTAAGAAGCAAATGTGTCGCAAAATGCATAACGTACATACAGATTTTTAAATCTATACTGTACTTGCAAGTTTAACTGAAAAATATGTTTAAATCAGTGTGAATCAAATTTACTTTCAGTGAAAGAAATAATATTCTTGACTACAAGAGCTAAAATGACATACGAGAAACATTCTTTGGCATGGGATATCGGGCAGCAAAGTGGAGAATGAATAGGGTTACCTTGGTTTTCTTTGTTCTTTTTCATGTATGACCTAGCAGTTGCTATAAACTGAGAACACGAAACATAAAAAAAAGTTGTCTTGGTCCCATTGGGAAAAAATTAACTGCAATTTCAAGTTGTCATCGTTCCATTGAGTAAAAACTAACTGTAATTTCAATTTGAATTGTTAAAGCTCGTGATATTCTATGACACGTTCCTGAATCACCAGCTCAATAGAAAATTAAGATTCAGATTGTGATTAATCATTCGATAATCCCATTGTTTATTCACCAACCAGGTAATTGACTGCACCATGATACAGCATATATCCAATGAAATTTCCAGGTTGAAGGTACCTAAGCGAACGTTTTGACTGAGTCATTGTTTGCACAAATTGTTTTGCAGCTGAAGCTGATATTTTGCCCACTGAGGTCAATAGCAGAAGATTTTTAGCCAAACTTATGTAAGGTGTCTATACGTGAATCTGGGTCCATACGGTTTTCTAGATTCCACTATTATAATGGAGACTATGGGACACAATCTACACTCAGATTAATGCTAAACAATTGAAAGAAAGTACTTTCTCTGTTCTTTTTACAAGTGTATTTGTAATATCAAACTAACATTCAAGACATTCGTTGTAAATAAGATGCATTCTTTACAATCACTGTCTATTAATGTCAATGTGCCGTCTATACTAGATTATAAGGAGATGAAAACTGAGAATAAATGCGACGGTAGATCTGGATCTATGTTGTTTGTTCTACTGATTGTTTTAAAAGAATGCAGAGACCAAGATCTTCCGGCGTGTTATACAACTGTAGATTTAGTCTGTGCAATTTACAGAACGGGTCGACTTTAAAGCGAGTATACACGGTACATGGGACGCCTCTAATTGTCGAGAGAAATCCAGACTTAAAATTCAATTCAAATGTCTACAGCGTCTAAACTCGTTTGTTTTAACTAAAATTATAGAAGCGCAAACCGCATCTTAATTTTGATATTTTTATTAAGGGGGTGGGGGAGGGGTAAAGGGATTTTTCTATACAAAGGCCTGAAACTAATCCCTTATATTCTGCATAAATATTTTTAATTTACAAGCATTCTGAGAGTATCAACATAAACGTTCGAATCTCAATCCTCGTAGAATTAATCTCCATCCAACAAAGCGTGCAATGCTCGCATTTATTGCTTAGATAATTTCGCATTTATTGCTTAGATAATTTCGCATTTATTGCTTAGATAATGTTGTATAGTGTACAAATATTCAACACATTTCAAAATGACTAGAAACATAGCATAATAGCCATATGATGTGTACTATGTTTTATCCTGCATTTTTTTCTAATTGCCTAAGTAATATTGTAATATGAAAGTTAAAACAGGATAAGGCAATTTTATTCGGTTAAAAATAATTTATTGCAATAGTCAGAATGTATTTGCAAATAGATTTTTAAAAAAAGTAGCTTGCAAAATTCCATTGTAACGGAGTCAAATTTTGTAGATCAGTTCAAGGTACATTTGGTCGTGGTCAGGTCCGCACATAACCATTACGATTGACCTATTGGTTAGGCTCGCAGTAACTTGTTGGATGGGTGGCATACATTCATTTTAATTATGGTCCGTTTGATGACGGTCAGACAGATGGAATAGACCAATGTTAATTTAAGGTCAACTCGCGGATTATAACAAGTTGAGACAAGTAAAAGTAAATTTTGGAAAATCTTGGGCATTTGAAACAGGTGTCAAAATCGATGTGTCCCAGAACAGTTATTAATAAAGGCAGTATAGATAGATTTATTCTGATATATATGGGAGTGTTAAAATATTTGGCAGTTAGCGAAAATAATTCTGCTTGTCGTAGCTAAACGATATCAAATTGCAAACTGTCCATAGCTAAGTTCTATTGAATTACGATAACAAAATAATCTGGCGTGAAAAATAGTGGAAATAGTGTTTGATCCCAAGAGAATATAAAACCTGACACGTATTTAGGTTGGGCATGTTATTTATTTGAAGGAAAAATAACTCCACACCTGTACTAAATATGGAAGAAACAAGACGGTTAATAACCCAAATGTGTGTGTTTGTAGCAGTAGCTAACAAAATCTGGTCTGGGAAGATACGAACAGTAAATCTGGTATGATTAGCCCTGCGTGTGTGTGTGTGTGTGTGTGTGTGTGTGTGTGTGTGAGAGAGAGAGAGAGAGAGAGAGAGAGAGAGAGAGAGAGAGAGAGAGATTCAAACTTTGTTAAATACTATATACTCTTTCTTCCCAAAGGTTCCAAATAGCCAAATGGTTTAAACATCTTTATAAAATGGAAATGTTTGTTCAAACGACATATTTTCCGAACTATCTGTAATATTACAGCGAGGATTCGCGCGTAACGGAAATTTTAGGTTTCAATGGTTATTGGGCTCGTTCATTGCGGAATGCCTCTATAATATCCAAATACCTGGATGACCATCCGGTGATACTATAGACTGATATTCTCCAAGCCGGACAATACATATTCTCGTTAAAAAAACATTCTACGCTGTATGATGGATACTTCATTGTTAACGTACACAATCCCATATAAAGTCTCACTCAACAAAACAAAAAAATCACAATTATTTTTATATTGTTGAATATTTAGGTTTGTTTACTTTCCCAGGCTTTTTTTGTCATGTACATTAAATTAAATAGATAACTGCATAAAAGCTTGTTGGATAAATGCATAACGCATTAAAAGGTACTGTCCGCTTTTTGACGCGGTAATAAAGTCATCATATTATCAATTCTCACAGGTAATCAAAAATACGTTTTGATCTCAGGATCAATAACGTCCTAATTAGCGAGAAAAATAGTGGGCAATATGTAAAACCCGTGATACGGCTTAACTTCAAAGTCCGCCACAGCACATAGGAGTTGAAGCATTTGAAAACGCACGAGCCATACGGTGCGACGTTACGACTTATTGAGGATGGTCAAATATTAAAACATACTCCAAGTTTAACATCAAAAGCGACAAGAGAATTTATTAATCAATATATATCCGTAAAGGTGTGTAATTTATTTATGGGTTTACTGTCAAAACACATTGGAAGTCGGCGTATTAAGAACGCATCTTAATCAATTCTTACGCATTTATAGCTATTTTGATTTGAATTTTTTTTAACTTAAATTCTTAAACTTTTTAGCGGAAGATTTAGATATCAAAATCATATTATTAATTTTCTCTTATACTCCCTTCGTATTTCAACTTTTGACGTGCTCGATGTTTGATTTTTTTATGTCAGATCTGCAACAAAAAAATATGCCTTCCCAGCGCCACCCGCTGAAAAACTCAAATAAAAGGTATTAACCTGATGAAAGTTTCGTCTCCCACACACACACACACACACACACACACACACATCCCGGAAGTTGCGACGGATGGGGATATGGGCGTTCGCTACGCCATTGGCATTATGATAATCTAGGCATTGTAACTGATTAGTTATCAAGACAATCTTCATGTAATAAATTAACTAACTGGGATGTCTCTTTCTTGCCTATTTTAATTATCATTGTGCGTATCATGGGTATAAGAGAGCTGTGAATTCTAGTGAGTATCGTGTGCGTAAGAGTCCCATGAATTCTAGTGGGTATCGTGTCTATAATAAGGCGATGGATTCCAGTGCGTATCGTGTCTCAAAAAAAGGCTGTTTATTCTAGTGGGTATCGGGTTTGGAAGAGAGCTGTGAATTCTAGTGGGTATCGTGTCTGTATGAGGGCTATCAATTCTAGTGGGTATCGTGTCTTTGAAAGGGCTATCAATTCTAGTGGATATCGTGTCTGTAGTTGGGCTGTGAATTCTAATGGTATCATGTATGTAAGAGGGCTGTGAATTCTAGTGATTAGCGTGTCTGTAAGAGGACTGTAAATTCTAGTGAGTATCGTGTCTGTAAGAGGGCTATGAATTCTAGTGGATATCGTGTCTGTAAGAGGGCTGTGAATTATACTGGATGTCGTGTCTGTAAAAAGGATGTGCATTTCAGTGGGTATCGTATCTATAAGAGGGCTATGAATTCTAGTGGGTATCGTGTCTGTAAGAGGGCTATGAATTCTAGTGGGTATCGTGTCTTTGAAAGGGCTATCAATTATAATGGGTATCGTGTCTGTAAGAGGGGTGTGGTATCGTGTAAGTATTCGTAATCTAGACAAATCGCTTATGGTACTACAATTACGTGATAGTGGTAATGTAGACCAAACACCATAATATGACAGTTACATGAGAGAAGTGGACAATATATCCCCAATAAAACAGTTACTTTGCATTGTACACCATAGGTCCTGAAGGGGACGTTTTTTTTTTTTTACTGATTGGGTGTTCCGCTTACTTTGTGTTTCGTTATCTAGAGGTAAACCGCCTTCGATGTTATTGCCCGGTTGGGGTAAAAATAAGTGGTGAAACTTATAGGTGAAATATATAGAGATCTGAGCAAATATATGGAACAAACAAACACGAGCCCCCGTACAGGTAAACAAACAATTTAATTAATTACATAAAACAACTATGCGAAATCATTACATTAAGAACATACCCGCTTTTAGAAAACAAAACTTTCTCGAATTACAAAGGAAAGCACAAATGTATTCCAATAAAATAGCTGATCTGTTTACTGATAGACTTATTAATTCATCATTGGATCGAGTCAATAATCGAAGTCAACATCTTGTACTATTGTATAACGTGTTCTTCGGTTCTCTCTACTTTCACCGTAGCTATTCAGACCCCTGGATCTCATGATGCTACTTTCAACAATCCGTGTCAAACTACCTTTCAGCTCTTTTCTCCCTTTGCTTCAACGTCCATCCAGATCAGTTCGTCGGATTCCTTGGACAACAGTCCCTTTTCCAGAACAGTTTTTACGAAGGAATTTCTTGCAAATCCCCGCGAACCCTACTCTGATTTCCCTTGCAGAAAAGCTTAGACTGATTAAAATCTTCGATGATGCGATATTAAAACCTATTAAAACAAAATTGTGGTAAACACGCCCTTAATTAACTTAACCAAATCAGTCAAATCTCTCTGCAGTTCTTCTCGGGTCAGTTTGACCTGGTAGTTTGATAGTTACAGAGTTTCTGCGATTTTTCAATTGTGACAGCTTTACCCTGAAAATAACGTATACCGTGCCCCCTAAGAGTCCTCACAATTAAACACATGTTTAATTAAGAATAGCGTTCTCCCTTCGAAAGGACATTCTGAACATGGCAGTAAGACGATTGATTCGCGTCTATTCTCTAGAAATGTAATTAATGGTTATCTGGTTTCAAATAATGTATACGTGTTAGATCGACAGAAATGTGCCCCTTCCTAGGTCCATAGTACCACAGCTGTATACTAGGTGTAATGTACATCATATGCACATTATGCCACAGTTACATGATACGGGCAACGTAGGCCGTAGGCTTCTTACAGTTTCGGCCTCTTACACGTTGAATGTACACCATATGCCTCTAATAATTCAGTTACGTGATAGTGGGAATGTGCACCATAAGCATATATTAATGCTGTTACACGAAAGGGGGTAATTATAAATGTAAACCAAAGGCCCATAACACTACAGTTACATGATAGGGGTCATGTAGACCATAGGCCACTACAGTTACATAAGAGGTGTAATGTACACTATAGCTCCCTAATAATACAGTTACATGACTTTGTCAATGTGCACCATATGCACCTAATATTACAGTTTACATGATAAGGGTGATACGCACTTTAGCCTCCTAATTCGAGTTACATGATAAGTTAAATGTACACCACCATAGGCCCAAAACACTAAAGTTACATGACAGTAGTAATATGTCATTTACCCCAAATAGTACGGCTTACATAACAGTGTTATAGTAGCGGAAATCCGCATATTGAAACAAAATTAAGAGTGACTTCAGACACAGGGAACACCAAACAACCGCAATATTAAAATTGATGAGATTTGACGACCTCACAACCCCGCTATCGATACCGGGTATTAAAAACAATTAAAACACAATCTGAATTATCAATAAAAAGTTATAATACCTTTGCTGAAGTATCTACAGTTTTAAGACAGAAATGAATGCAGTTTAGATTCAGCCTCTCAGTCATTATAATTGACATTTTTTTTTTGGGGTGATGGACAATGATCAGTTGCGTTGGGATCTTTCTTAGTTTAAGTTCTAGCATCGGTCCGATTGCACAGTTAAGATTTTCTTAAAATCGACATCAGTCTTATCATATTGCACTTTAACTGACCAGAATGGCGTCATGGTACAATGCATCGCAATGTTAAGCAGCGTTAAACATTCATGGGGATATTTAAAATCTAATCACATTTTCAAGAGAACACATATTGAAAGGCAAAATATTATTTTAAGCTGTCCCGGACCATTTGTCTATAACCCAATTAAAACCGTCTTCTAGTTTAATATGCCACATAATTTTCACAAATTTTTCTATGAATGGTTTGTATTGTCTGATAAGTGTATTATATTGACTGACCTGACAAATATATTGCCATTGTCTGACAAATTAACTGTTATTGTCTGGCAATTATATTGATATTGTCTGACAAATATATTGTTATTGTCTCACACAATAAGTTGATATTGCCTGACAAATATATTGCTATTGTCTGACAAATGAAATGCTATTGTCTGACAATTATATTGATATTGTCTGACAAATATATTGTTATTGTCTGACAATTATATTGATATTGTCTGACAAATATATTGCTATTGTCTCACACACAAAATTGATATTGCCTGGCAAATATATTGATATTGTCTGACAATTATATTGATATTGTCTGACAAATTACCTGTTATTGTCTGGCAATTATATTTATATTGTCTGACAAATATATTGCTATTGTCTGACAATTGTGTTGATATTGTCTGACAAACTACCTGTTATTGTCTGACAATTATATTGTTATTGTCTGACAAATTAACTGTTATTTTCTGACAATTATATTGATATTGTCTGACAAATATATTGCAATTGTCTGACCTGACAAATATATTACAATTGTCTGACCTGTCAAATATATAAATATTGTCTCGCACAAAAAATTGATATTGTCTGACAAATATATTACTATTGTCTGACAAATAAAATTATATTGTCTGACAAATATATTGTTATTGTCTGACAAATATATTGCTATTGTCTGACAATTATATTGATACTGTATGAAGCATCATATGGAGGATAAAGTAAAACTTCAATCTATGATGAAGGTTTTGAAACATTAACGAAACATGGGCCTGACCCAGTTACCGCTAAACTCCTCAACTGTTCACTCAAAAGTAAGTAATTATCCTGCGCACAGATCCCTTTTTTTTATTTATTATTATTATGGTAGATATACTAATTAAATCTCTCTCTTTCCTAAAGGCTATATAAATCAGCATGACTTATAGTTTATGAGAAATGCATTCTCATAAAGCATGTAAATATATTTCTACTTTGAAATCTCATGTATTTTAGTTAGTTTGCTGCTAAGTTATAAGAGTTTTCCTTCGGGAGGAGGTTTCGTGTAAAAGAAACCTGATATAGTTTAGCTGAATTATTTGTACTTATAATTCTTTACCACGTGACTAAGAATCATTTTATTTACAGAAAGCATCGCGTATGGAATGGATAATGGCAGGGAGACGAAAATTACGCAAGTTTATACTTTAAAGTAAATTCGGAACTCTTAAGAAATATTCTCAAAGTTTAACAAAACTACTCCAAAGGTTGTAATATACCAGGCATTGTCAGAACCTGTCTATATTTGCAAATAAAAAGTGACTGCATGAATAGCACCCAATAAATGAACATCAGAAGCAAATAAACGTTTTGCTAAATGGGTGCAGCGATAATTAAGATTCATTCCCACACGATAAATCTAGCTAAGATAGCATGCATGTATCATCCGGAAAGCTCCCATGGTATTCATATAGCATTTTTAGAGTTCCAATTAAGGCCTTGTGTTGTGTTGCGCTCGAGTTTTTAGCATGTATTCATTCAATCTGATGTCTATGAATAGTATGTAATTTTGTGTCGTAATTACATTTTTACAATCAGCTTGTTGCAGTACAATAGCATGAATTATTACTACATAATTGCTGAAAGTTTCAAATATTTATTAATTTTTGGAATGTTTCTTAATTATTACTTTTTAGGACTTTTACTTACTGTATAACATATCTGAAATCATTCCTCGTTTTTAAACAGGAACATTCTGATACCTGTATAATATACGATCTAATAGTCAGGGTTATGACGTATCATTTTATAATATTAACTGTACTATGATTTCGCAATTTTTTTAATTTTATTTTTTATTTTATGTGTTTGTATTACTTCCTTATGCTGTTTTAAAACTACCATGTCTACGTTAATACCCATATTTAGTTTATAAATCTCGTCTTTGTTATCTTAGCTGTTTGTCTACCTCTTAAGTGAGTGTCTCTTAAACATCCTGTAAACTATGGTCTTAAGACTGAATGTTGTGTATGTTTCAATTGTATGTGTTTAAGTCAGAGATCATACAAAAAAGCGTTTAAGATCTTAGGTGGTAATATACCCGACTTAAAGTAAAATTTACTTGACTTTTCTTGACTTAACTTGAAACAAAGGAAGGCAACATTAGTCGCACCCATACAAACGGGTAAAAACAATAAAAAGTCTAAAGCGTATTCTTCATTTTATTATGCGGTTGTCTTACCAAGTAACTAGCACGAGCTATTTATGAGGTCACGAACAACATGGCGAAAGAAAAGGAATAAATTAAAATAACATTCCAATGGTTAATTCCCTGTTTACCATCTCCTATTATAGCGTAATATCTCCATTAAGAGTTAATGCGTTAAAAAAAAACATTTCATTGCCACTAATGAACGAATGTTTAGACAATGCAAATGCAACTGTTATTTTGAAGTTTCGTCTTGTATATTAACACTTATGATGACAGTTGTCATGTATATTAATAAGCATAATGACATTTGTCTTGTATATTAACACGTATGATGACCGTTGTCGTGTATATTAATAAGGAAAATAACCGTTGTCATATATCATATGTCATAATAATCAATGAATTGTATACCGTCCATAAATAAATCAATGAAGTTAGTCGATCGGAACTCAGGAATATATCACGTGATGTAGTAATACGCGTAACGAGCTGGGTGGATCCTAATCTGCCTCTGGGGGCATAGTGCTTTGAGCATCCGCCTCAGAGTCGGGAAGTCGCATGTTCGAGTTATACCAAAGACTCAAAGATGTACTAACAGCTGCATCTCTAGGCGTTCGGCATTAAGAGGTTTGTGTTAGGACTGGTGGGCTTGGTGTCAATATAATGTGACTGTGGGGCATGATGATATATGTCTGCTGCACGATGCCCGTGCTCAACATCACTATAAATTGCCACACTGCAGACATCGTATCGATATGACTGAAGAGATATTAAAGCTACATTAAAAATCCAGATCTTAAACACACACACACACACACACACACACACACACACACACACACACACACACACACTTTGCTTTTGAAGGTATCAATTTCGTTTTTGCTTTGAAAGAAGACTATCTTTGTGTGTGTGTGTGTGTGTGTGTGTGTGAGTGATTAGGATTTTTAACGTAGCTTTAACAATTGTTCAGTCGTATCGCTACGATGTCTGCAGTGAGGCAGTTTATAGTGATGTCTAGCACTGGAGCATCATGCCGCAGACATGTAGCATGAGGTCCCACTCAGTCATATTATCCTCACACTAGGCCGACCAGTCCTGACACTAACCTCTTAATGCTGAGAGAATAGCGAGGCAGCTGTTTGTACCATTTTTGTAATTCTTTAGTACGATTCGGCCGGGGTTTGAATCCACGACCTGCCGTTTTCGAGGCGGACGCTTTAACCACTAGGCCACCGGAGCGGTCCCGTTTTCAGATGAATAGGGTACTACATGAACTTTAACCTCAGACGTGGTATCTTATTGTAAGTAAAAAGAAACCCGCAAAACTTGTTAAATCTACGTTAAAAATCCCACCCACCAATCCGTACACACACACACACACAATCCAGCTCATGATACGACTGCAGATTTAAATCTATGATTCTCACACTTTGACGCGCGTTAGATATTAAATAATGAATAATAATAATAATAATAATAATAATAATAATAATAATAATAATAATTAGGGCATAACCGAATTTTGATCCGGAAATCGGATTCCACCGGATAGTATGAACTTCCGATTAATCGGAGTCGGACAAGGCAGGAACGACCGATTCGGATAATAAAAATACTAAAGTTGAATTTCTATAGCACCGTGTCTAACACTGCGTGTCATTCGATAGTGCGTTAATAAAGTTAAATAAGAAGTCAGAAAAGTCCAACATGGTCAACACAACCACGCCGTGAGGCAATCTATTTAAACTGGCGGGTAAAAACCGGATATGAAGCCGGATATGATAAAGTACTAAGTAACATGCTAGACACAGCAAAACCAGTTACCAGAAACCCGGAAACGGAAGATGAAATTTTTTAGAAAAAAAAAATACGGATTTAGCATTTCCGATTAATTGAATCGTATCCGGAATCGGAAAAATTTCATGCCCAAAATCCGGAATCGGAAATCGGTAGAAAAATGCTAATCGGTTATGCCCTAAGAAGAAGAAGAAGAAGAAGAAGAAGAAGAAGAAGAAGAAGAAGAAGAAAGAAGATGATGAAGAAGAAGAAGAAGAAGAAGAAGAAGAAGAAGAAGAAGAAGAAGAAGAAGAGAAGAAAAAATATCCAAGCTAAGACCGTTTAGGAGTATCACCATTCTTGAACTTTCATGTCTAAGGTGTATTTAAATATTATTGATATACTATGTACATATATGTCTACCATGACATGATGTAAGTCTTATTAAACTGTACTTTTGGGTCGGTGGCCTACAATACTACTACTACTACTACTACTACTACTACTACTACTACTACTACTTATTATTATTATTATTATTATTATTATTATTATTATTATTATTATTATTATTATTATTCCAATAGCATTGTGTACTGAAAGAACTTATTAACGATTTTTCTGCATACATACTTTGGCCATCTAAAAGCTAAGAAACACAGACAGCAATACAGATTATTTTTTACATTACTTATCAAATTACACAGGCATATGTCGGTCTGAGGCAATCAGTGATGCGAATGAAATAATTTCTTATCTGGGGGATAACATCTTATATAACGGTTTAGGGGAAGGCATTGCCTGTGTCATTATTTGGCTCCGTATTTCAAGCCTGTCGGTACACGAATCGGGTTATTATTTCAAATTATTAATAAATTCACGGCTGTTTAATTAGGTATCTCATGTATATCACCCTTAGGTTATGATATGCTTGTAATTAAAATCCCTTGAAAGAACAGAGACGTGTATATTTCAATTTCCATAGATACCTTTAACTATTAAAAACGTACAACCCGTTAGTTTGTCTGTACTTACCTACAGTTGGCTAATGGTGCATGTAACATCAGTATAAACACAATATTCATTAATAGGTATGTGAATTTAAAATGACTAGAAGTGCTGCCTTTTTTTATCAGCGGTTGATGAAAGATGGTAGTGGAATCGATAGACAGAGTACCACCTTCATTATAAATCAGAGAAAGCTTGCCATTTAATAAAACGAGTCATTTATTTGTCAAAAAAAAAAATTAAAAAAAAAAATTAAAAGAAGAATGACAACACGGCCATGTTTCGGGACGGTTAGCGTGACGTTAGCCCGCACATACATCATAGCTGGTTACAATCCAGGTATAAACAATCGGACTGTGTAAGGCCTTTCCTATAGGTTTCAATCTTGTTGTTGTAGGGTTTAACGCCATTTTTCAGCACAATATAGGCTATACATGGCGGCCAGTATTAATGGTGGAGGAAGAACCTGGCAAAAACCCCAGAAAGAACCACCGACCCACGAGAAGCTACTGACAAGCGTCTCACTAAACTACATTAGCCGAATCTTAGACTCGAACCCACGCAGACAGAGGTGAGATGGCATTAATCTTGTGTTATGGCATAGTACAACATATGGACATACATCACAAGTAATTTTACTACATGTTTTCTACATTTAGTTCTCAGTACTGACCTTTCCATCGTTTGCTAATCTAAAATACCTTCAAAGATAACTTCACGGTGAAGTTCTTGTCAAAGGTTCACCGACATGTGTTTGAGAGGCTGCACTGTAAACAGAGCATCGTGCAAACAGAACACAGATTTCACTTCCCAATCATCACCAAGGCCTTATTATTCAATGTGCACTGTCGCCAACATACACAAAGACAACCACTCTCTGAGCGCATATTCTCAAGAATAAACAATTACCGTTAAATCCCTACCAAAAATGCATAAATTTAATTCTTATATCACCACAAAAAAGAGAGTGGATCAAAATCTACTAAAATAGACTAGAACTACATTCGTGGGGGACTGAACTGAAAATACTAATTGTGATGCGATTCCTGACAGGCTCAACGGGTTTTGGCCAATTTTAGTAAAACGTTTATATTTGCATGCAACATTCATTTTATATATATATATATATATATATATATATATATATATATATATATATATATATATATATATGGAGACTTTTTGCAAACAAGACATGTGACACCTGTCAGAAAGTGTGTAGTGCTGGTGTACCACAGGGTTCACGTTTTGGTCCATGTGCCGTTGCGAAACCAAAACTAAATCTGCTATATCATCCTTAATTATAGAAATTTTCAATGCATTAAGAGCCTTAATTGTAATACTAGATAAGGCCTGTCTGAAAATATGTTTGAAATTTAAAAATATAATTCAATAAAATTGTAATGGAAATTTAAATAAATATTTACATTTATAAATTAAACTTTATGGAAAAAATAAATTTTCATACGAGTTTTAAAACTCAGTTCGACAAATTATAGACAGCGAAATTAACAAATGAATGGTATTCAAAACAAATGGTAGTTTGGGTCTGTGTAACTACTAACATTTTCCCCAGGGGTAGTGAAGCAACATAGCTCATAATCATTTTGGCAGCAAACCATAATATGCCCGTCCAGTGGCATTTAGATGTACACACTAAAGATAGTGTCAGGCATTTATATGTACACACTAAAGAAAGTGTCAGGCATTTAGATGTACACACTAAAGAAAGTGTCAGGCATTTAGATGTACACACTAAAGAAAGTGTCAGGTATTTAGGCAGTTGTTTGTACAACTAATAGCCCACTCAGATTTAAACTTCTGAAAGGTACACTACTATGTTTTATAGCAATTTTTTTATTTCAATGTCGATACCTACAAAATGCGACAATGAGATAGGAAAATACAGTTTCTAGACAAGCTCTACTTACTGAACAATGGTTCTAATCTCTCTCATGAAGACCTAAGCCATGTCTTTGACGTGCTATATATTAGTGTGGCTAAAGCAAATGTGACTATTTACTCAGTGAACTAATCGTCGTCACGTATGGCAGTACACTGCATATATCCTTATGAAACCTTGCTATCAACACCAGTCTACTGGATAGCTTCCAAGCTGATCCAACTCATAACACTTTGTTCCATATGGACATACGCCCCAATTAATTTTACTATATATTCTCTACATATATTTCTCAGTACTGACCTTTCAACTGTATGACAATCAATACAAATCATATGTTAATCTAAAATACATCCAAAGATGACTTCACGGTGAAGTTCTTGTCAAGGGTTCACCGGCATTTGTTTGAGCGGCTGCACTGTAAACAGAACAGCATGTACACAGAACACAAATTTCACTTCCGGATCATCACCAAGACCTTATTGCTCAATGTGCACTGTCACCAAAATACACACAGATAACCACTCTCGGAGCTCATATTCTCAAGAATAAACAATTACCTTTAAATCACTACCAAAAATGCATACATATAACTATTCTATCACCACAAAAATGAGAGTGGAAAAGATGTTCTAAAATAGATGAGATCTGCATTCGTGGGTACTGAACTGAAAATACTAATTGTGATGCGATTACATATGATGCGTGTTAACGTGTAGCGTTGACAGCCCTGCGTACCAGCTCGGCAAGTAAAGCATTGATGACATTTTCCTCCTGACATTAGGTAACAACTTCACTTTCAGCTATTGTAGAATCAAGATAGCAAAAAATGCAGTTTTAATTAGTTTAATTAGAGTGACGCAGTTATCAATGCAGACGTTTAATCCCGTGGCATTTTACCCCTAAATCTATGACAGTAAGGGCTTTCTACAGAAGGGAGATAATCTACTTAAATCGTACGGTCAACCTGTAGTTAAAATGCCATGCAAGCTAGCCCTCCGTTTAAAACTGATTTGTGCATGACTGTTTAATGTAGTGTTTCGCGAACATTTTTGTCTTGAGGCGCACCAAAAAGATCAAAAACATTTCACCGCACAAATAAAAGAATTTAACAATTTTGGTGGTGAATAACTTATTCATTTTACATATATATTAATTATAAATTTAATGAGAAGGATGTGTCTGCTTTCGAGAACAAGTCAGATTGAAGCGAGGCTCCAAAGTCGACAAAGAAAAGCACATTTCATCGTCGATTTTAAGGAGTCTCTCTCTTCGTATCGATTTGATTTTAGTCAATTCTGAAAATCCAAACTCACAAAACCACGAAGACACAAATGGCAGAATTACTTTGATTGCTTTTGAACTGATTGTAGGATATGACTTCTTGATTGAGATCAAAAACTCATCCAGGTTCATTTCGGGAAATGTTGACTGAAAACAATTATTCCTTTTTTAAATTAATGAGCTGTTCTTCCTCTTCATTTGTACGATTTGTAGTTTCGTTGTTTGGATTGTTGATTGGATTGATCACCCATCCATATGCATCGCTTTCATGTGACTTGAAGTAATGCTACAGTGTCGATTGTAGGTCTCTCAATGTGTCCAGAATTTTGGGGATGAATTTCTTCTTTGAATGAGATTCGTTGACAGTGGGAAAGCAAAAGATGACTCACTTCGAGTCCTTACTTTGCCACATCTTACTTTGCCTTTCATCAAATGACTTTAGTTTTGATGTTGCAGTGGTAATGTTTTCAGATGGTCATTGAGATGGACGAGACGCTTTAACACTTTTCCCCTAGAAAACCAACGAACATTGGTATGGTACAGCAGGCATTTGTAGTCTGAATCCATCGCTTCACAGAGTTGAGAAAAAAAGTCGCGATTCAAGCGGTCGAGATTTGATGAAGTTTACAACTTTAATAACTTGGTTCAGAACAGACTCCAAATCTTTCGGCAAAGATATGGAGACGAGAGTTTCTCTGTGGACCATGCAGTGAACATCTAACACGTTTGGATTTTCTTGGCGCACGTGCGTGACGGATTCCGTCTTTCTTCCCTGCATTGAATGACATCCATCGGTGCAAACACTGACAGTTTCTCCACTGTAGGCTTAATAGCAAAATATTTTCATTCACCAAATGGAAATAGTCCTCGCCTCTCGTAATAGTTTCTAAATATTTGCAAAAAAGTTGCTCGTTCACAACTTTTCCATCCTTTATAAATCGATTAAAAGCCAGCAGCTGACCTTTGCTACTAATGTCTGTAGATTAATCAGCTTAAAGAGACCACAGCAGAGACAATTTATCGTCATGCGTTTCGAAGTGTTCGCAAATTCAATCATATAAATCTGACGATAAGTCTTCAATTCTGCGCGATTTCGTGTCCTTTGACAAAGGAACTTTCTTTACTTTTTCGGCGGCATCGGTTCCAAGTTTAGTTTCAAAGATAATTGCTAATGCTGGCGCAATGACTAATTCGGCCTCTGTTTGCGCTTTCTTGCGTTTTGCCAACAACTGAGCGACCTTATAACTTGCAATCAATCCCTTTTCGAGCAGCTTCGTGTAGTTCGTAAGTTTCTAGTTTATTTTGTTGAGCCATGAGATTTTCGAAGTATTCGTTTGGTTTGTCCTTTACAGCTGGATGTTTTGTTTCCATGTGTCTCATCAATTTGCTGGGAACAAGCGCCTCGTTCGACAAAACTGCGTTGCAGATCAGACAGAATGGCAATCTTCATATCCCGAAGCGATGAAACCATAATCTTCTTTGTACTTTCGCTTATCGCTTCCTTCCTTACTTTTCATTTAACTGTTTCCCTTTCAGATTTCCAGACTTGATTAAGTATTTCTCCATGGCTAAACAATGAACAAACTTTTTTGTAAGCATCAAAGCTGGAATGGGACGGTCTGATTTGTTACGTCGTATATTTATTATTTTACCATGGCAAATACGTGAACATTGTATAGCTGCCACCCCTAGCGGACAAATGTAGCGGTCTGATTTGTTACATCGTGTAGTTATTATTTTAGCGTGGAAAATTCGAGAACACTGTATAATGGGATGCATGTATTTATTATTAGACAATTATTATGATTAGAGCGATCGAGTTCTCCCGAGATCTCAAACAAGTCTCGCATTACGAAAGGAACCAATGAATGACAGACTGACAGAGATGACGTGGTTATATATGTTACTTTTTAATTTGTGCGACATTGATTTACCATTTAATTAGTCGATATGTTCAAAGTTTCCAAAACGCAAACAATTTTAAATAGTTTTCAAAATCCCACGGCACACCTGCAAATAACTCGCGGCACACAGTTTGATGATCATTGGTTTAGTGTGTGTGTGTGTGTGTGTGTGTGTGTGTGTGTGTGTGTGTGTGTGAGAGAGAGAGAGAGAGAGAGAGAGAGAGAGAGTGGGAGTGGCAATATTAGTGGGATGTCTCGCCTGCAAAGATTAAAACAGACCGCAGTTAGAAACATTCAGTTTAATTAATAATTATCAATTATACCTGTTCAGTCAAATGCCCATTTCTTCACAAGTAAACCTATTTGCGTAATGGGACTTTTACCATGGTGTATATCACATCATTTCTAAACTCATGTATGTCCTATTTACAATCTGTAAAGATTTGTCAAGAAAATGCGGGCATATTGTTATCCTACTTATCTGATGATGACCGTGTTTGTGCGCTTGTTGATGTTGCTGTTGTGGAGGTGGATAAAGAACGAGGCGAATGCAAGGCTACTAGCAAGCATTGGCACATACCCCTTTTACCTATCCCGAGATTCGAATCCATGCGGACAGAGGTGAGATGGCAATGATCAGTAAAGTCTAGAACTTTAGACCACTCGACAACCCTTGTGCGCGCGTAATAATTAATACTGGGCAAATGATCTTGCAGGCCGGATCAGTTCAAGCGTTAGGGTCGATTTCAAAAATGTCTTAATGGTCCTGACTAAGGGCAGTAAAGCAAAATCAAATAATAATAACACTAATAATGAGGACTTTGTATAGCTCTTAATCTTTCAAAGCTCTAAGCGCTTTACACCATCAATAATGATATGGCTACACTACAGAACAACAAATGACAAAAACAATGAAATTGGAAAACATAAAAACATGCTGAAAATATATAAGATACAAAACACGATTAGGTCGCTAAGTTTGTCCCTGAAGTCGAAACAGGTGAGTCTTGAGAGCACTCTTAAAAGGAACCACTGTGTCTTTGTGTCTAATTTCAATGGGAAATTCATTCCACGTCGCCGGGCCCTGGTATACAAACGAACGTTGTCCATATGACTTTGTTTTCACCTTGGGAACAATAAGTATACGATTATCAGAAGAAGAGCGTAAGGATCTAGCTGGTGTATACACATGGGTGAGGCTGGATAGGTATGTTGGACTGGAGTCTGTCATTGAAATATAGCACAGAGAACAAATTTTGTGTTTGATTCTGTATCGAATTGATAGCCAGTGTAAGGTACAGAGCAGTGGTGAGGTGTGCTCTGATCGAGGTACTTTAAAGATGATCCGTGCAGCTCTGTTTTGAACTTTTTTGAAGTTTCTGGAGTAAATATTGTGATGAACCAGACAGAATTGAGATACAATAGTCCAGTCTTGAAAGTACTAATGAACACACAAGTGTTTTCGTGGCATCAACTGAAAGATATTTACGATTGGAACTGATGCGTCTCGATTCAAGATATGCAGCCCTGCAGATGTTCATGACATTTTGGTGCGATGTGAGAGTACTGTCTAGAGTAACACCTAGATTCCGTACTGACTGAGAATTTAATGTTGGTGTTGCTGATAATTATTGTCTGAGGTAAAGGATGTGGATGAGAAAGTCTTTGTGTTGTGATCAGAATAGCTTCAGTTTTATCATCATTCATCTGCAGCTTGTTACATGTCATCCATAATTTCACATCAGAAATGCACTTCTCTACTCCATGGATGGTAGCATCAACTTTTTGTTGGGTGGCTAAACTTGTATATTTGGGTGTCATCAGCGTACAATTGGTGCGACACTGTGTGATGATCTATGACACTTGAGAGCTTCTGAGTGTACAGAATGAAGAGAACAGGTCCAAGAACAGATCCTTGTGGAACACCACAACATACGTCAACTGGGCTGGGGTGTATTCCATTTGCAGATATAATTTGTGTCCTGTTGACTAAGTATGACTTGAACCACTGTAAGGCTATATTCTGAATGCCAAATACATGCTGGAGACGGTGAAGTAATATATCATAGTATATTGTGTCAAATGCTGCAGATAAATCCAGGAGAGTGAGGACTGTAATCTTTCCACTATCCAAAGCAGAGAGAATGTCACTAAATACTTTTAGAAGAGTAGTTTCCGCACTGTGGCAAAGGCGATATGCAGACTGTACATGGCTAAAAAGACTGTTTGAATTTAAATGAGATACAAGTTGAGTTAGAATAACCTTTTCTAAGATTTTTGATATGAAAGGGAGATTAGATACTGGGCGGTAGTTCTTTAAATCGTTATGGTCCAGTGTTGGTTTCTTCAGCAGCGGCTTTACGATGGCAGTTTTGAAAAATGATGGGAATCCCCCTGATGAGAGAGAGAGATATTAATAACATCAATTAGTGAAGGCAATATTGGCTCTTAGCACTCAAGCAGCAGTGATGTCGGAATTGGAACAAGTTCACAAGACTTTGGTGCACTTTTCATCACGATTGTCCGTACTAAATCTATAGAAACAGGTTCAAATGCTCCTAACGGTTGTCGCTGAAATTCTTCATCATACCTGTATGGTGACGAAACAGTTGAAATTGTGCTGTCAAGCGAATCTCTAATGGTTTGAACTTTGTCATTAAAGAAATTTGCAAATTGGTCTGATAGGTCTAGTGGAGAGAAGGTCGTTGGAAGTGGTGTACATTTGTTCCTTGACATTAGTTTGTTAGTTATCTCAAAGAGCTCTTTGCAGCTGGAACTCTCCGTGATCTAGTACTGTCGTGGGATGATTTGGTTAAAATGACTATGCTTGTTACGTTCTTCTTAGCGGCTTCGTAGATTTGTTAATGAATAGTGAGTCTGGTGGAAAGCCAAAGCCTCTCTGCTTTTCGGCGATATCTTTTAGCAGTGCGAATCTGGTCCCTAACACTGCTATACCAAGGAGAACACTTTTTTTTTAATGATACTCTGCATTTGGTGGCTGGGGCATGTTTTTCAAGCAATGAACGCAGGCAGTTATCAAGTTGTTCCGCTGTTGGATGTAAGAAAGTTGTTAGGTTTTCTTGGATGTCATGCATGAATTTGGTTCTGTTTATCATACGGAGGTTTCTCTTAGTAGCAAATAGAGGTGGAGGGTTAGGGACTGATACGTTGAGATGGCATACAATGCAGAGGTGATCCGATGCAAGTTCGTGGGATACAAGGGTTGATTGCAGAATATTATCATCAGGTCAGATGTGACTGTTTAATACCCCCAAAACATTCGTAACAAAACAATTTCAAAATTTCAAATGAAAAATGACTGTACGTTAGAGTATTATATTTATTTTTACAGCCTGGTTCGGAAATCCCAAACTCCCTCACCCCTATCAGGCCCTCTCTTTTACCATTTATGAGTGATACTGTTGCGTGCTTAGGCTCGAATAAGCAGCAACACAGAAAGAGTGAAAACTAACAAGCCTGTATAAATTGAACAATGAATTTATTAAGTACAATTATTTTCATAAAATAAATAAACTTACGGTTTTAGAGAATCAAATCCAACAAGTATAGAATTCACAAAATAATCCACTAATAGAATTGCAAGTCCTGATAAATAAATGTTCTAATAGTTCCAGGTTCGAATCTTGACGATGTAATCCAAAATGGCTGACAATGTCACGTGATGCAGTTCTTGTTTCGTTGTTCTTGTTTTGTTATCATCCAAATGAAAATCATAAACATATGTCCTTTTTCCAAATAAATAGAATAATTCTTCTTTTCCAACGAATTGACACAAAGTCCAGAACAAAATAATAAAATTTAACACTCAAACATGAAATACACATCTAATAACTTACAGCCCAAAGATTCTACTAATGTTAGCTTCCAAAACACAGCTATATATATATATATGTAATTCCCTCGTAAACAAGAGGAATCATGTGATTCTGGAAGGTCACAGAAAGAAGCTACCTTCTCCAAGTCACGTAATAATGGAATGATCTAGAAGGAAATCATTCACTTCCCACCCTCAAGAACTAAAAATAAAAGTTATCTTTGAAATTAACCAATAGTATTAAAGACCTGTTTACAATGTCTAAAGCAAGGTCAGATATTAAGGTAACCAAGCCAAGGTTAGCCTGTTTACAACTAGAGTGTAGGTCAGCTTGAATTTTCCAGAATAATTTCCCAATTAATGAATATTAAACCCTAAATGACAAATTTGGATTTAACAATTAAAAAATAAATAATTTAAATCCAATAGCCGTAACAATACTTAAACCTTTAGTGTATGATTGGTAATAGGTCCGTACACGACGGGTTATAAAAGACAATTTCTTAGGGTGAGGTAGGTGGGCGAGTTTGTGAATATTAGTTCAAATAACTCTCAAATAATGACAGTAACATATAATGTGTGTGTGTGTGTTTTGTGTGTGTGTGTGTGTGTACGCGTGCGCGCGATTACTAACAAGATTGTTCACCCCTTCGGCTTTGATTGGGATCCGTGCGACATGACGCCGGTAAGAACGATTGTCATACCTTGGAAACAATTGAAATTCTAAAATTGTTTTCAGAGATGCACTTTTGAGGGTATAAACAGACGAAACAACAAATGTAAATCTGCCTCCAGGGATTTAGTTCCGGCTTAGAGAATGCAAAATATTAACACGCACGCGCAAGCGCATATGCATACACACATATGGTACGTATCTGATTAATAATTTAAAATTAAAATAAATAAGCAAATAAATTTACATGCTATGTAAATTTATTCATTAGGGATGATGTTTTTTTTTCTTCAGAAAATCGGTTAACATGAATTTTTTTGGTAAACAAGTAATGTTGACCAAGACCCAGACGTTGATTAACGGTTAGTGGCAACGACGGAAACAGGTTTTATTTTAATTTTGAAATCTCAAGGTCAAAATGGGGAATTGTGAATTAGGAAGTTAACAACTTTTTATTCCTAAAGTCAAATGATTGGTTCTTGTCAGGGTCATGTTAGGAGTACGTGATAAAAACACGATCATGTGCCACCTTGCACCCCCTATTTCTCGATTTCGCAATTTGTGTTTTTCTTCTTCTCGAAACTTCGTATTAGAATACGATATAATCTATCTTTTAGTGAAGTATTTTCAGTTTTGGGCTTTTTACAGGTGATATCAAGTTTTTCTGTTGTAGCCAGTTTTTCGACTATTATGGACAAAATGGACAATTTTGACAAAAGGAAAGGTTAAATTAGTATTAAAATACCCCAAACATTACACTACATTTCTTGTCAAATAATAATGCATATATGTCAGTAAATAAATACTGTCCAATGTATAGTTTGCTTGTATGTTTTGTGGGTTTAACGTCATTTTTCAGCATATGAAATATGGCGAAAGGAATATGGAATCGGGTTACAGCCATTACTAACGGTTCAGCGCTCACGAATGCAGTCCCGGTCTATTCTTAGAGCCCTTTCCCCTCTTTCATATTCATGGTGATACACGAGTTAGATGTTGGCATTTTCGGAACTGTTTAAACATTTACTTCCGGCCTTTTCCGAATCACTATTGAATATAGTTAATCTCTCTCTCTCTCTCTCTCTCTCTCTCTCTCTCTCTCTCTCTCTCTCTCTCTCTCTCTCTCTCTCTCTCTCTCTCTCTCTGCGAAAGAGTATAGTTACATTGTTACTGATCCGAAAATGATCAAATGATCTCGGTAACCCATTCCACTTTGCTTTGCTTACAATCTAGCCTCTCAAAAGAATTCCGGATAACCTTTGACTAAATCTTCAACATCATTGAGTCATCTTTGAAGGTATTTAAATTACAATATGTATCATTAGAATGTCGGACACCGTGTAAAGTTCAGTGCTAAAAAGAAATTATAAAGACTGTTGAGGAAAACATGTGATCTGAGGTCAACATGTGATCTGAGGTCACAAAATCACAAAGATAACAAAAACATCCATTGACTCATGGGAATCAACTCTTAAGCTTTCTCACATGCCCACTTGGGCCAAGCCTAAGACTCGAACCCACTCAGATGGATGTGAGATGTCGATGATCGGTAAAGCGTAGCGCCTTCGACCACTCTGCCACCCATGGAACGACAATATAGAGGCAAGATTGACGTAATTTTCCCAATCAGAGCTTTTGCTCGATTTCATCAGAGTGCACCCGTCTTCTAGTTTGACAAGCATAAAAGAGATTCATTGAAAATGAAAACAACACCAGTATGTTTACCACGTCTGATGATACGGTAAAAAATAATAATCAGATAGTTTCTAAACTGGACAAAGTTATAATATAATAGTTTCAATAAATTTGTACATTCTTCTTACCACTCTTAATTGTTCGTTCACAAAGGATTTTTTGTGTGAAGCATGTTCATGTATGTACGAGTAAATCTCAGTACTCATAGATTTGTGTGCTGTGGTGGAACGATCTACATTGGAAGAGATAATTAAAATCTGATATCCGATAAAATTATGAATCTTCGTGATTGGATACATCTTGACGAATACTACAATCTCACCCAGAACTATAGGTCATTATATCCCATAGCTCATGCTTCACTGACTTTTGGTTAAAATTTGTATTTTAGGATTATTTCTGAAGCAATGTTTTTGACAGTCATCAAACCAGATAATGGTATGGATCGCAGCAAGTACTATTGCAAAGATAGGTCACTGTGATTTTTGCATTTCACACATTATTACGATATATTAAACTTTTTTAATTAACATATAACTACAGAGGTTCTTATACCCAGTTAGTAATCATGAAACGTGATGAGAAGACACATCTTGATCGAAATGCGGTCACTGTGTATATCTCTCACATTCCACTGACTTCAGTTACATTTTGTATTTTAATTTTATTCTTCAAATTTCACGCTAGAATCATCAAACGACATGATTGTGTAAGTTTATGTTATGCATGGATTCACGCAACTTCGATAGTGTATGCATTTGCACTCGCTTCATAAAAGTAGGCCACTGCAATCCACATTGTTCATGTCGTTAAATTTGGTCAAACTGTTTTAAATTGATTTCTTTGGAACATTCTAGAATTACTGAACTAAATGATTGCATACATTTTCATTAGTTCATCTCATATATTAAGCTTCTGCATTAACTAATGTGCAATTATGATATGAATCCTGTGTGTATACTATCATATCTAGAATAATGGCATTTGCGTCGTGGATGCACCATAATATGTACTATAACGGCATTGGTAATATAGGTCTATAGGTTCTGTGCTTTACGCTTCACTGACTGGTTACTTTTGTGGTGACTTTTTTCACACTTGTATCAATAGTTCGAGAAAAATACACAAATGTAAAAAAAAACACATTTATAGGTATATTATTGAAACAACTGTATTAGGGATTTTAAAGCAAAATTATTATAACGTTTGGAGCATCCTTTACGGAAATGCATAATGCCTCTGAAAATATCCTTTTTTTAAAGAATAATATAGTTCTAATATACACCAATGTAGTAAATATTTGACCAAATCAAGCAAGTAAAGCAATTGATGTAAAATTCGATGGGTCGGAAATGTTTCTATCATTTGTGATGTATTAGATTAATCAGGCCAACAGTCCAATGCAAGTCAGAATTTACATATTAATATTAAAAGTCACATGGAGATTTATTAGCTTTTGAATATATGAAAACTCGAAATTTTTGAGGTTATGGGTTCAACAAATGCGTATTGATTTCTCGACGTTACATTGTTTTGATTTTCGTCCTCTGTAGCGCTATCCGTGTTGCACATAGTAACAAATGGCATTTATTTCAATCGATATGCTGTTGTTGTCGTAAATCGTATTTATTTCAGTCGATATGTCGTTGTTGTCCTAAATGGTATTTCAATCGATATGTTGTTGTTGTTGTCGTAAATGGTTTTTATTTCAATCGATATGTCCTTGTTGTCCTAAATGGTACTTCAATCGATATGTCGTTGTTATCGTAAATGGTATTGCTCACAATGGCTATTTATCTGTCTTATTAACATCATTAATAACTTACAAGCATCGATTTGCTGCTTGTCTTTAGTATTCATTCTATGCTTTCGTTCTAATTTATTGTTTTCTTGTTGGTTTTACTAGCTGAAATAATATTATCAATGCTTTTGGACGTGTTCAACCGAACAAGACATTTTCTTACAGTTCGGTGGTTTTTACTTCTGGATCACAATCTCCTCAGATAAAAGCTCTGATTTGCTCTTTATTTTGGGAAACTTGTTCATTATTGCTTATCATGCAGCGCTTTAAAGTATTGAATTTTGATATTAGCTGAGAATGCACATATATTGTGTTCATGAGTATGATTTGAATATATTTTAAACAAAACTTAGATATTAAGAACTAATTCATCTGTATAGTAGTTATATAAGCATCTTGTGTACCTGTGATTCACAATATTTTTCTTTTCTAACAAAGAGACTATCTGCGTGTTACAACCTAAACTATGCTGAAATTTAATGTACCATGTTTAACAGATACCACATGAAACATGTCATGGAAATCAACTCATGGATGCACTTGAGAGCATCACAAGACACAATTCATGAAGACCAACTCATGGAAACAAGCGAGATTATCACATGACACAACTCATAAAGAATAACACCTGGATATATTTGAAACATTCACAGACCATAATTCATTAAGACCAACTGACACAAGGTGGCCATCACAAGATACAGTTCGTGAAGACACACTCGTCGATGCAAGTGAAACCATCACGATACATAATCACTTAAGAGCAACTCATCGATACACTAAGAAACCATCACAAGATACAATTCGTGAAAATTCGCTCATCGATACAAGACCATCAAAAGACACAATTCATGAAGACCAACTCGTCGATGCAAGAGAGACCATCAACAAAACACAATTCGTTGATACACTAGGAGACCATAACAAGACACAATTCATGAAGACACATTCATGGATTTCATGGATACAGCTGAAACTATTCCAAGACATAAGTCATTAAGACCAACTCATGTATAGACTAGGAGTCCATCACAAGACACAATTCATTAATAACTTATGGATAGACTGGAAGACCAGCACAAGACACGATTCATGAAGACCAAGTCATCGATACAAGTGAGACAATCATAAGACACAATTCATGTTGGCTTATGGATACACTAGGAAATCATCACAAAAAATAATTCATGAAACACACTCACGCATGCAAGTGAACCCATCGCAATATACAAATTTATGAAGGATAACTCATCAATACCAGTGAGAAACACCACAATATACAATTCATATTGACCATCCCAAGACCCAATTCACAAAGACCAACTAATCGATTCAAGTGAAATCATCACAAGACACAATTAATAAAGACAATCTCATGGATATACTAAGAGACCATCACAAAATACAATTTATGAAGACCAGTTTTTAGATACAGCTAAAACCACCGCAAGTTGTAATTCATTTAGATCAGCTCATCGATACAATTAAGATCATCAAATGATAAAATTCATGATGATCATTTCATCGATGCAAATGAGACCATCACAAGTGTTATGTATATTTGATTTGATTTATATTTGATTTAATTTAATTGTTTATATATTAGTTTTAAATTATTTTATTCCATTACATGCTGTTGTAATGTAACGTTATTTACTGGATTTGGCATTGTCCAGAAATTCATTTAAGATCTGTTGGACTTGACTGTCTTTTTTATAAACAACTAATAATATATACCATGTATCAAATATTGACATAGTTCCTGATTTTGATTCAGAACCAGTAAGACTTGAAGAAAAGAACTCTTTTCAGAGTAAGATTCATAAAGTGTAATCGATGCCTTGCTTGGAGTATGTGACAAATAACATGTATCAATTTGGTTTTTGCAGATGATTGACGCGCATCCATGTATCTGTTTTGCTAGATTATATTATTGTTGTTTTGAGCAAGGATAGTCATTATTTGTCTTAACATTTGAGAAGTTATTGTTTTATGTTCAAACCAATGTTTCGGCTAATTATTTTATTTTCTTCAAATTATTCTGTGATTCTTTTCCATGAAAATACTTGTTCTCTTAATTAATTTTTGAACAATGACAGTTAGCGAAATTTACACAGAATTCAAACGTTGGAATATAATGAAACATCAGTACAACGCAGATCACATCATACGTCATCAACTTCCATCTTGGATTTCATCGAAATTCGAACTCAATTTCATTAGGACTTTTATTACTCGGACATATATATTTTATTTTTTTATTAAGTATGTATTTGATTCGTAAAACAATGTTCTGTTTCTCATTTTGACTTGTTTGTTTAGGGAAATAAATTATTTGTTAAATTTTACAAAGTTTGCTATCTTCTCCTTTTCATGTTTACGTTTTGTAACAACATAAACATGTAACACAAGGCAAACTTCATGATGACCAACTCATGGATACACTAGACGATCATCACATGAAACAATTTATGAAGACACACTCTTGGATACAATTGAAACCATCACAAGATACGATTCATAAAGACTAACTCATGGATACAATATGAGACCATTACAGCACAAAATTCATAAAGATCAATTCATAGACACACTAGGAGACCATCATAAGACATAATTCATGAAGACCAACTCATGAATACCATAGGAGACCATCAAAAGAGATAAAGCATGAAGACCAACCCATGGATACACTAGAAGACTATCACAACACAAAATGCACTAAGACGTTTAAAATTGTTAGAGCAGATGATACATTTTAAATGTTATACCGGGCGATACCTTTAAAATTGTTAGCCCAGATGATGAATTTGAAACTGTTGTAAAAGTACTGAATGTACATAAAACACGTTTTCTTCATAACTACTGTTAAAATACTCAGTATGAGATTTGGATTTTTGTATGTTTTCCCCATATATGCTAGTTACATCAACAACATAGTTACATCTATATCAGCCAGATGCAACCACGTGGGATAGTCACATCCATTTCAGACAGTTACATCCAAATTAGTCAGTTACATCCATATCAGACAGCGCCATTTACAACAGGCAATAAGATCCGTATCAGAGAGTTACATCCATATCAGAGAGTTAGACCCATATCAGAGAATTACTTTCATATCGGACAAACACGTCCATATCAGACAAATGCATCTCTATCAGATAACCATATCAGATAGTTACATCCAATGCAGATAGTTACGTCGATGTCATACAGTTACAGTCATAAAAGACAATTATATTCATATCAAACTGTTACATTTGTATCAGACAGTTGCATGTATATCAGACAGTTACATTCATATCAGACAGTTACATTCATATCAGACAGTTACATTCATATCAGACAGTTACATTCATATCAGACATTTGCATCTGTATCAGACAGATACAACCATATCATATAGTTACATCCACAGCAGAGAGCTATGTCCATATCATAGTTACATTCATCAGAGACAATTATATTCATATCAAACAGTTACATTCGTATCAGACAGTTACATTTATATCAGTTACATTCATATCAGACAGTTGCATTTATATCAGATAGTTACATTTATATCATACAGTTACATTCATATCAAACAATTACATCAATATTAGACAGTTACATCAGTGTTAGACATTTTCGTTTCAACATTTACCGACAAACTCAAGTATGTCAAGAAACTAATGAACTTCAACATAGTGATCTCAATAACAGAAGGATTAAGAAAGGAAAATTCGACTTCTATTCATTATAAGATATCGGTATGAGTTAATTATTGATAATGTCATCATTCTCTCAACAATCGATATGGTTCTTTCTGTGCCTCCCTTATTCAACTTATTATTGCTGTGCCGTGTGTTTGTTATCATCTCAAAGTACAGGCCATTTGGGTGAGCGGTGTCTAGTTTCTTATTGCTTTCTAAGATTTACGGTTGAATAAATGGATCCGCTTTGTGGTTGGACGTTAACGCCGATTCTTGAAGATTACACATGCGAAAAGGTAAATCTGGTTATTATTATTTGTGGCGTGATAGCATTGAGTTGCAGAAAAACAGACTTGGTAAATGAATTGTGCCTGTCTATCAGGGCGTGTGTTGGAATGTTTGCCTTGATTTGCGACCTTTACGTGTAAATGTTAAATGCAAAGATAGATACAAACAAAAATACCTTTTCGGCTATTGATCCATGTGCATATTTGAAGAGAGACATGTTTTGATCAAATCAGTAATTGATTGATCCTTCGTGACAACTGCGGTTCATTACCAGACCTTCTATATTAAACGTCCTCTCCTTCACAGAGGTTACAAGCTAGCTATGGTAACTCTTTTCTGCCATGCTAAGCGGCATATATGTTTGGAATTCACTTCGCTAATTACTTTTTTTATAACGGTATAGACTCAGATCTCTGAACGTTCATCGGAACAGTAAACACTGGTTAATTATGATATGAATTGAGACAGACAAGTGGGTATATACTATACATAATGTACATCGAGTTAGATGGTAGACGGACAAGCGGGTATATACTATACATAATGTACATCGAGTTAGATGGTAGACGGACGTCATGAAGTGCCAAGGCAATTTCAGAATTAAAATAAATTGTATTTCCAAGTTTTGATGAATGATTGATCGGTAAACATCAAGTTTAAATTGATTTGCTTTGAACTCAAAGGTCATCAGGGAATTATTAGAGAGTTCATGGAAAATTGTTTGCTGATACTATCACGGAATTACCCTTTCATCCACAGCAATAACGGATCTAAAAGGTAATGAAAGTTGTCTTAATGGCGACCACTCTGAAAAAGTGTTTTGTATTTTCTTCAAGCTATATCTCTAAACAGGCTGCGTTTTATTCGGCTGGTGTTGAATTATTGACAAACGTTCATAAGTCAAAATCTCAGTAATTTTTCCAACACTAAATCATCAAAATGGCTGGGTTTCGGAATTAGCTTTATTATGAAGTCATGTATACAATGAATTTGTTTGGTAGTACGAAATAGCGTTTAATTGTGCTTGAAAGTTTAAAAACTAATGAAATGTATGTGATCCCATAATGTTTTGTCCTGGTAAAAATTTTAAAAAAAAGTACATGATTTAAAAGATTTCTGAAACAAAATTTTTAAATTGAGTTCTATAGTTTGTTCTCACAGTGAACAAAATCACCCTCGCCGTTGAAACAAAAAGTTACACAGCATACTGTATGCTAGCGTCATTGTGGCGGTTTGATAAACTATACATCGCAGGTCCCGTGTCCTCTTACAAACTTCATTAGTTCGGTGTTATATTTGGTTTTTTTTGCTTAAACCAACAACCTCCATTTGCTCAATACTGGGTTGCTACACGGGCAATTTTACATTTTGTCAAAGCACACTTTGAGGAAGAATGTTACTTTATTTAAATTACAATCTTCCGAATATTACTTTAATTATAGCAAGCCATTACCGGAAAGAACGTACAGGGGTCAAGGATTTGGAACTATTTTATTTGACTCCTAACATAATATGCATGTTAGCCGATCTGGTTATCGTAGGGATAATGTACAGAATTGCTTAGTGAATCGCCAGATAGCAAGGAAAATTACCGCCTACAAATCGTGTATAAACACGTGAAAAATTTAAAATGATTGACGACCCACAACTGCCAGGAACTTGTACGTCATTAGTATGGCAGCTGCCGCTACCAATGCAGGACATGCTGGATCTTGTAATATCTCATGTTATCAACCTAGCAAAATAGGATGTGCTCAAGGAGCGCATCGCCTTAGTAAAATACAAAGTACAAAATGTCGAAATAACGGAATCTGAGAAAGAAAAAACAATGAATGCATTGAGCGGCCTTAAATACGAACGCTCTACTAAACGGTATACGTAAATCAGGAGGCACTCCGCTCTCAGATCCATTCCATTATACAGCACATTGACAAAGATTCTCATTCACGACACAATCCTTCTAGGCGACATTCATATTTTTCACCATCTTCAGTATCCTAACTGCCCGTGGAATAAGTAGCAGCCATTGTTGCTAGCTATTATTGGTGATGGCGGATGACACGGACACCCTTAAATCCAGCGATGGACCGGGGTCTAACTATTATTACTGAAAATGTTTCAAAATTTATGCATACAAGTTCAGCGACAGCAAAAAGAGCGATAAATAAAGAAAGGGGCAGCATCATAGTTTTTATTGGATTTATGAGAAGCAGCGAAGAGGCGTGAAGTGTCGAATATTGAATAAGCATTGCACCTTCAAGTGCAATGCTTTGAGCATTAAGATTTTGTCACATTTAGACCGGAGGAGACTTTGTGAAGGGTCACTTTGACCTTTCTTCTTAATCTGTCGATGTGAATTTTAAACTCTAATGGGGCCAGTATTCCAGCTCAGTCAAACTGACCGGATATCGTAGCACATTTTTGAGATAGACATCTGAGAGAGAGAGAGAGAGAGAGAGAGAGAGAGAGAGAGAGAGAGAGAGAGAGAGAGGCTAGAAAAAAAAGAATAGTGCTCTCCTCATTAAATAAGAAAGTGACATAGTGTCTCTCATGTGAGAAAGACAGGATTTAGTGCTGGATGTACCAGTTCTAAAGTTAACAGAATTAAGGAAAAAGTATTCCGATAGAGAAGGAGACTCGACAGTCCGAAGACGGAAGTCGGGGAAAAAGGTGACGGGACAAGTGATGTCCGGAAAAATGAGAAGTGACGAGTGAAGTCCGAAAAAGGGGAAGTAACAAGTTCAGCGCAAAGGCCCAGGAAGTCCAAGAAGATTGAGTTAGTCGAAATAGAAACACTCAAGAAAATAGGAAACGTTGGAACACAGTCGAGAAGAAGGTGATGCAATCAGTCGTGGATATTGCGCTGTTTTCACCACTCCTATTAGACACTGCTATTAAATACTGTTGAATCGAAATTACCACTACGAATTTCTTTGATTAAAATTGTTATTTTTCTTGTGTAACAGGGCTCGTATTGCATTATTTCTTCCCAATATTCTTGTCCGGTTCTCTGTTGATATTCTATCTTTTCACTCACACCGGGTCATAATTTCGATGGAGGTCATTCCCTAGGTAACCTAACTAAATCTAGTTAAAAGAAACTCTCTTACTAACGGTGAGACATTACATGAGGTAATCGTCATTGTCGTTACATGCTGAGAAGTGAATAACTAAGAACATTAGAACTAAGTGAATTATACAGCTAGGTCGCACGTGCTATATACATCGACTGGTTCAAAACAGAACCAGTTGGAAACAATAGTATAATATCATAAATATTGACGAAGGGTATGGTGGTGTTGGAATGACCAAATTAAAGTATGGTCAAAGACATTCAGACCGGGTTATTATATGAAGGACGTGTGGTGGGAGGCAGCGCGTGAAAGTCGTGCGAATCAGCAGTCGTTGTGTTATCAGGGTTAATGGTGGTTATTATGATTAAATACAATACGTAAATCAGCGTTGTCTTACAGCACTATATTGTATGTTTTTTTGTTTGGAATAAACAAAATAACACATTTGTGTTATCTTGTAAGTTATTAACATTATTGACATTATGTCTTTGTACAGTTTCTTTCCTGCTAAATTTCCTTACAGAAAAGTGTTGAATTCATTATAATGTAGATTTTTTGACATTTTGGATGTGTGAAATTGAATTGGGTGTTATATTTTGAACTGATTGCACTGATTCATGGTCATTGTTAACAACAAATATCGTGATTTTCCATTACTCCGTCCAATTTTGCTTGTTTAGTGATTCTAAAATTTGGTATTTTCTGTTTTTATATCTGCATATCGGTTTCAAAACCAACAAACCGCAAACGTAAAACTGTGGTCAGCTTAGCTTTCAAAACGTTAATTCCAGAATTGTTTTGTTTTCATTATTTCTTCATATTGTTATGCTTATTTCGTGTAGCATTTTCCTTGATGTCTTCACTGTTGAAGTTTCGTTGCAAAAAATACTCTTTTCATGCACAACACAGCTCTGTCTTTAGATTTAATTAACCACAGTTCTTACGGCACTTACTTTCATTACGTCAAGACCCTAAAAGTCAATATTATTAGAGCCGAATTTCACATAGTTCTTGTTCATTGAGGATAAAAACTTTAACAGTTGCCTTTACATTCCCAAATCCAATTTATTATCTCAATCAGTGTATGTGACAGTACATCTAGTCTTCTCTGTCAGGTCTCAAAAGATAACCGATTAAAAAGAATATAATGTGAGATTTAATACTAATGCGTAGGTAGATTTAGAGTATTATCACATAAATTAAAATATAAATTTAACGTTTTAAAGAAGAAGCATAAAACGCGCGGCAATATAATAGTGTAATGTAAAACCTGTCGAAAATGAATATCATTTTCGATTGTTTGTCTATTGTGTTTTTTATAGGAAAAGGAGAAAAAAAACATTTACTGCGATATTATTTTTCTTCGCTGAATACAGTAAAATTGTAAAGTAACCATGTTTGCAAATTCAAAATGACCATTAATTCCAACACATATGTTACGTAATAAAAGCAGAAATTAACATGTTTTGTAAAAAAAGTATGATTCCATTGCATTAGAGATATGGCCGATTTGTCTAAAGCATTAACCCTTATGGATAATTGCTATCTCAACTCTGTGTGGCTTCTGGTCTCGGGTTCGATCATTGTGGGTATGTGAGAAAGCTTTGCAGTAGCTTCTCGTGCGTAGGTGATCTTTCCGTGGATTTTCCTGGATTCTCCCTCCACCACTTATACTGGCCGCCATGTATCTTATACTGACAAATAGCTCTAAACTCCCAACAACAACAACAACAATAGTAGCATCAACAAAGCATTGTAGAAATAATATGAATGACAATATATCTACATCCTAT
Source organism: Unio pictorum (assembly GCA_030141615.1). NCBI lineage: Eukaryota > Metazoa > Mollusca > Bivalvia > Unionida > Unionidae > Unio > Unio pictorum. The sequence goes on from JARLTB010000181.1 coordinate 790,529, forward strand.
TACAATAGTAATTTTTCCTCTCTAAATGAAATTGCTGTTTCGTTTAATACTCAGCAGAACTATGTTTAATATCCACTGCAGAAAAAAATTTGCGCATCCTCACGTCTGTAACTCACTTGTTCTTCCAGTTAATGGCCTAATAAATAACGGAGTGTCTGTGCATTTGTGCGTTCTATTGTCATCAGTGAATATTGCAGGCTGTAGGTCACGTGATTAATCAATATTTAAGTTGATTGACTGAGGATGAATCCCTTGCAAGGGTTAGAATGTGTAGGCTGACGAAGATTTTGCAGAGGTTTTCTTTCAAACGTCTGACCCCTTATCCAAATATAACAACCACGAACATACTGATTCTTTTCTTTTTCTCTCATTCCTTTGCTTAATTTTGTCTCTTTTACCCAGTTATGGCTAATTTCCATCACAGGCCCTAATGTCTCCTGCGACGATGGTGTACACCAACTGGAAAAGACCTCCCTGATTTATTGAACTCAAACATTCTTTCACACAAATCAATATAAATATTAACTGAAACACGTTTACATTTTAAAGCGAATAGCTGTTGTAGGTAATGTCCCACAAAGAAGGACCCTAATTTTGTGTTTCAAGTCATGTTGATAATTAAACCAATCTCTTTATATTTTATCTTAAGGGTATTAAATGATCAAGTGGTGGGTGGTTGATGCATTGACGTTGTATCATATATTCACAATACGCCATTTCGACTTTATTTCTCATTTTCGTTGAGAGAAAAATCCACAACTGAACTTTAGGGTATACTGTGGAAATCTGCTGAATGATTTTATGGTTAAGACACGTAAGGCTGGTTCTCAATAACATTCTTTAAATTAAAACATGATGATATTGGCTTTTGACTTAGGAAGTGACACAATTTTTTACACGAACTTAAGGGAAAATAAAGTATTACTACATATTGTTTTATAAATTCATTTTCACAGTTTGAGGTCTGCGAAGATCTCATTGTCCCAGCATAAATCTGACGTCTGTGAAGATATCATTGTCCAAGGGTAAATCTGACGTATGTGAAGATCTCATTGTCCCAACGTAAATCTGACATCTGTGAAGATCTCATTGTCCCAGCATAAATCTGACATCTGTGAAGAACTTCTAGAAAATATTTTATTGATACGGAATTGTCTTCTGGCAAATAATGTATTGCAACGTTTCAATTGTTACCATGTGTATTGCAGCAGCGCTGTGAGAACTATCAGAACGGACGGAGGTGCACCGAATGAGTACCTGTAACATGAAGTGAATGAAGAAACTATGAAAGGTTTTGACTAATCTATTAGCTTAAAATTAACGAAGGAAACAAATAAACACAGTCCCAACGTTAGGATCATGTGGTTATTCTAAAGCAACAAAGGCACCCTCCTTGGGAGTGTTAAGGAACATTATCCCTCCATTCATAAATCTACACCAAACATATTTTACACTATTTATGAATTAATAGGTTGCCTCAGGATAGAAAAGTTAATCACATAGACAATTTACATTCTAAAGGCGAGAGGGTTTTAAGTACAAAAAATTAATTCCAGAGGAAGAATCTTCATTCATTAGTAAAGTACAGAAGCACAAGCCAAACACCTTTCGCGAAAATGAATTTATTAGAAAGAATTGAAGCTCAAAATTATTTGTGATAAATGTTACGTCCAGAATTTTCAATTGATGAAAACTGAGCTGCCGCAAAGCTAGCAAAAACTAGGATTGTTATTTAAAGAATATAATTGTGCCTATTTTTAATCTACATGAAATATCTCACGCTAAAAGTTAATGCTGAACTTTGGAAATGTTCCCAAATTTATTAAATGAACCATAAACGGTTCTAAATTAATTAATGTTGCATTAAAGGTCAAAGTAAGACCAGTTTCATCATGAATAATCAGTTTTTCGTTATCCATTATGGAATGTAGTTAGTAAAATTTAAATTTTATTTTGAAATGGTCATGCACCTTGATAAAACCGTTACTTGCCCTACGGTGAACGAATTTTTGCGTTCTGAACTCAAACTCTACAAACCCACCTACCAACCGAGTTTCTGAGAACACCTATGTTATACAGTGCATTCTTCGCAGAGTCATTAAACGTCTGAGTAAAGCATTGATTCCACTGTAGAAATGTGCTGCGAAGGCTTAGATTGATCACCCTAGATTGATGTATTTCCTCTAGCGTTCTTTCTTGTTTTTGGGTGGGGTGAGGTGGGGTTTTTCTCGGGGGTGGGGGTGGGGGGTGGGCTTGTTTCTTATGTGTTTTTTTGTTTGTAAATATGAGTGTATGTTCTAGAAATTAGTGTCACGTGCCACCTAATGTATTATTACTAACACTGAAGGAGGATGAACAATTAAAAGAATAAATTGTTTCGAACCCCCAAAGCACCAAGGTCAGCGGTCTATGTGTATAAATTATAAAATTAAGAAGATGAAAGGTATAACAATTTAATAAACTAAATCATGGTGTTCAACAATTACATGACAATTTTTCAGGCCAATTTCTCTCAATCAATACAAAGTCCTGTTCAAATTGTCAGTTATTTCATCACAGCGAAATTAAAGGTGAGAGTGTGTCCTCCCATGTGCCTTCTATGTTACTCATCTGCAACGTCCGCCTTTGTATCCCGCTCCACTACTTCCGGTACCATTCTTTCTGTTCTCCGGCCCCGTGCCTTCGCACTACTCCTTATTCTCCTGGCCCTACGCCTTCGCACAACCGCGTATTCCCCCGGCCCTTTGCCATATCACAGCTGTTTATTCCCATGTGCTCTCCACATCTTTGCTCTCTATATTTCGGGTGACGCCCAATCCCACCCGGACAGCTTGCTATTTATTAGAAGAGAGATAAAGTTGTGTTCTTGCTCAATCACACGAGAATTAACTCTTTCACAGACCTTTCATCAGCATAATGGCAATTAAATTATTAGGTCGTCTAACACACTCATTTCTAAATATTACAAACACTTGTTCTACAATAAGGCTATAACAACAACAACAACAACAACAACATTATTTCTGATATATACACACACATCCCTAGGTCGTGATATAGTAAACTATCAACATCAACAATTATTCCTACGCATCTCCTACCTGACAAATTGTAAAGTCTCATGCAACGAGAAAAATGCCTAACAATATGTGCGCAAGGCCAACAACGCCTAACTCTGCATAATCCACAACTATATATTCAAATTCAAACAAATACAAGTTCTAACAATACTCACTATTAAATTTGTATGCACCGCGATGGAACTTCGTAACAGATTAAAACATCGACTTCGAGTATATACTTACAACTACATACATTATTCTTGAATATTAATAAATCGCTATACGCTTCGTTAGGACATGTAGATAATTCAACTATACATAAAAGATTAAATTTCTACTAAATTAAATGCACATAATAACGTATAATCTTATGACACTTTGTTGCGAAAGTGAGAAAGATGATGGCGAAGATATCCTACCTCAGAAGCCTTTGTTCCAAATCTCCTCCGAATTTCCTAAAACCTTTTTCTCTCTCTCCTTTTAACGAATGCATAATTATAGCACTGATATGTTATAATGTCGGGTTTTCCAATGTCTCTCAGCCTAAGCCGACCGTTGACATCACTGGATAATGGCAAAACAAACATAGGTTGGCAACAACGTGGCAAGGAAGGCTCTCTTTGAATTAATCGCGAACTTGACTGTGACGTAATGGCTTATTTGTATATATATATATATATATATATATATATATATATATATATATATATATATATATATATATATATATATATATATATATATATATATATATATATATATATAATATTAACCAAACCTTTGTAGTTCTTTATTCACATACATGTATATGGTTATGAAGCGTTTAGGTTTGATTCACGTAACATTTTATTTCTAAACTGCAGAGAAACAAGGAAGGATAAGGCTGCCAGAACAGACTTTCAAATCTTATAAAGTGTCATATTTCGGGCACTATTCTATTAAATTCGAAAAACAGAAAAGCATTGTTCTCTCGTTCTTTCATGCGTTTTCCGGTCGAAGTGTGCACCGTGTACAAGACATGGCTCCGGATATTATTTTACATCATATTTAGTCCAATACCCCGAGAGTCGAACCAAACATCAGTATGCGAAATTTGAATTCAGTAAACAGCCCAACTCTAATGAATTAATTAAAAAGACAAGAACAAAATCGTGCAAGGTTTAATTTAAATCAATAAATCATATGCGGATATGGAGTCGCACACGTTGTGACGTCACATGAGACCAACGGATAAGTTAATGTTTCAATGCTCTATCGAGCAAGCACATCTATGATAGCTAAACGCATCGTCGACAAACGTCACTGTTAATATTTTCCTGCACGATTTACAAAAGGCATTGCGATACATACGCAGAAGATGGATGTATGAACGGCGTTTGGGGTTAGCAAGTGGGGCAAATGCCCCAAGCCCCGCGCTTCAGGCCTAAGGTAGTCCTTATGAGTTTAAAACCGATAATCTGGCCCCGCGCGGTCATGGTCGGCCCCAGGCCACACCTACTCCAAACGCCGTTTCTGAATATATATATATATATATATATATATATATATATATATATATATATATATATATATATATATATATATATATATATATATATATATATATATATATATATATATATATATATATATTTCATTCCAAAATGAGAATGGAATCCAGGCCACATGCTGCTGCACCTCTCGCATCAATACCCATATTATTTTGATTAAGCGCACTTTCCCAAAGAATGATGGAGCAAAGTCGTGATTATACGCATTTATTTCCAGCAAGCGCTTTTTCCCAACGAACGATAGAACTATGTCATAAATATATGTATTTGTTTCTATTAAGCACACTTGCTTGCCGACCCAGTAATTATCAATCCTCTCAAAACACATTCACTCCAGATTCTTCAGACAGAAATCAAGGCATATAAATGTGTACGTGGATATATGCATGTACAAGAATACTTAGGTATGTGTGTATATATACATAAGTATATTTATCCAATGTTTGTATATTCAATATATTTGATTTGATGTGGGTATTAAACATGTCACCAGAGACGTAGCTGGGGGGTGGGGGGCCAGATTCTCTGGGCGCCAGACTAGTGGGGGCGCAAAAATGGGCTTTGAAATAGGTTGTATGTGGAATTTTTGCTGCAAATATGCATTAGTTTTTTTTTTTTCTCTTTAATAGCCGTTGGCGTTACTTGGTGATTGTATTGATGAAAATAATGGGTTTCGGAATTGAGTGGGTGGGGGAGTAAAAATGAATCTTTTCCACTGGCTCCAAACACTCTAGCTACGCGTCTGCAAGTCTCACCGTCAATATTTGCAAGAAATTTATTGTATATGAACATATACTTGTTGATGTACAATCAACGAAATGTAAACATTCTCTCTCTCTCTCTCTCTCTCTCTCATGGTTTTGCTCACTGAAATACGTCCTCTGAGAGAGAGAGAGAGAGAGAGAGAGAGAGAGAGAGAGAGAGTGTATTTTAGTGAGCAAAAAATTGTTTTTTGTTTTGTTATTATATTAGATTTAACACAGACAACTGTAAGAAGTCAAACATCGAATCTACAAAGGTAGATTTCCTTTATATTTCAAAACAATTTATTTATTTCGAAACATTTTCCTAATCACTTGTTAAAATTGTTTTAAGACGTTATTAACATAGTATCGAGGTCTTTGCACAATTATATGTTTTCTCTAAGTTAACTAATTCATGTGCATTAGTGTCAACACTGACTGCAAACTATATTATTTATCTAGTACTATGGACTACTTAAATAGTCCAGAAAACGATTTGGACATGTGACTTTCCTCCAGGTTGTATGATTTCTCCAATCTACGGAAGTTAGAACTTCTCATGCAGTCTCATTAAAGCCTGTTTATCACACAATTTACGTACGAAATCTTGTTTAATACTCGCCGCAGCCTTCAAAGGACGGCGGTAACTTGAAAGGGAACTGTACAAAGGCGATGTCTACAATCTTTTCTTTTGACCTAATCTTTTAATACGTTAAACAAGGTCCAGTCAAGATTTCAGGCCTCTGTTTACTTTATAGCTCTCGCTACCGAGGCTTAATGCGACCCTCCCAAACACGGCAAAGTTTATTTGACTGTGAACGGTACAAGCAGTGCTGTGGTAATAATAAGACACAAGGTGAATTTACACCTGTGCGAGTCGCAGTCAAGTACGATTTTGAGGCCTCACATAGATCTGTGATTGATATTTAATCTACGATGCATCTGCTATGTTGTCATTGTTTGTAGTTCAGAAGATACCTGTGTTGCCGGAATACGGACGGCGTATTTGGCAGTCGACGATATCACTACACGGTGTTGACTTATTCATTATCATTCAACGTACCTGATACTTTTATGGGTTTACGGTCATTTATGAATGATTCCGCCGCTAATTCGTGGACAGCCAATCAAATTTCGTTTTTCTGAACTGGAGGATCACTGATTGGTGGAGCATAAATAATGTGATAATTATTGCTCTGTTATGGCAATCAGCTGAAGGACTTTTATGTTCGAGGTTTCTTTGATTTTTCCCGACGAGTGTATAAAACTGATAAGGGTAAAGGATTGTTGATAGAATGTCGACTGGTAACATTGTGGACGGGTGTACTGTGCTTTTGTCGTCGTCCGTAGTATGGAAATTTAAATATCGTCTGCTTGTCGAATTTCTTGTTTATTTTTTGTTTGTGTAGATCCTGAAAGATTACACGATCTGATCTCCACTCTGGAAAACAATTTTAATTTGTGTTGTTGTGGTTTCGGTATATTGCCAGATGTGTGGACATTGCATTTGGTTATTACAAAACGGAATGTAAATACTGACATAACTCTGTGCCATGACAATAAATTCTCACCAGAGCATTGCATCTGGATAGCAGCCTGGTATCAAAATTAACAGCATTGTGCTACACTACCAAAAAGCGTTACAAGTTAATAGCGAAACAATCCAACTGTCAGCTTTCCTGAAGTGGGCATTTTTCAAACGCTATAGGCAGACTCTGAACAAAATGCTTCCATATAGGAGAAAATTACCGGCGTTCTGGAAGTGTAAAATGCATTGAAATCCTGCTTCCTATTTAAGTCCTGGCATATTTGATCTCTTGAATTTTTCTCATTCATTGTCGCAGGGAAGGTCGATACGGAACAGAAAATGACTTGCAATTTGTTTCGCAAGGTTTTAATACTGTTCATCGAGTTTTTAACTTTTCTATCAATCCACGGAGTTTCGTTTATGCATGATAACAGTTCAGAAAGAAGAACAGGGATATATGAACAAGCTTTCAAAACACGTGAGGACAGGTGGGCAACTATTGCATACGACTATGTTCATAATTTAAACTGCAAAGAAGTATTCTTTACAACATTCAGAGAGTGCAAAGATCTCGTTGAAATTAAAAAATCCAAAATCAACATTCACATTGCCAATCCATCCAACTTTGGCGGAAAATACCGAATGACTCTTCCTGACGAACAGTTGACTGGAGCAGATACTCATGATGCTGTCCTCGTCATTGATCCATACCCAAACGCCAATTTCGGACACTTGGTGATTGTTTTCTATATAGATGAAAATGTTGCGCCCTTGGATTGCAAACGAGAAGACGGAATATATCTAGGTAAACTCATGCTTTCTGTTTCTCATCTTGGTCACATCCAGCATCCAATCCTTATAATTGTTTCTTTGCTTCATTCACACGTGATACTATATTTATGACTTGTATATGTAAATGGGTCCTGCATGAAAAGTGATCAAGTTTTGTCAAAGCAGCCTCTTTGCGCTTCATGAAGGCCCCTGTTTGCTCTTGTGGGCGAAAAGGCCACATATGAAGTGTATGGTAAGTATATCCCCTAGGGCGAAAGACTGAGAGTCAAACATCCCCATTGTGTCATAATTGGGGGTCAGACCGAGTCGAGTAAAAAACAAAATATGGCATCAAAACTGGTGGTAAAATGAAACGGTTTAGGGTCCCTAAAGTACAGACGAGGGTAAAGGCAAATACGGATGTTGGTATTAAAATGGAAATATCTAATGCATGTCAGTGATTGACAGTGTAAGTATTTACTGCATTTCATTGACATAAGCATGAAGTACACTGGAACGTTTGTAGATCCTATCCAATTATAGTATCTTTATATTTCCATTCTCATTGTATAATATACTACATTCACGATCTTAACAAACCGCTTGTATGTTCTGTCTGTATTTCCAAGACAGGATGATTATCTTAATTAACAAAGTTTTTTTTATCACAAAGTGTAGTAAACAATATATATATATATATATATATATATATATATATATATATATATATATATATATATATATATATATATATATAATACCAGTTGATTTGCGCGAAATCCCCCACCCCACCCATCATTATAAAATATGATTGTGCCTCCCTCAGAACAGAAAGGTTTTAGACGGAACCTTTTGGTCCCCACCGAGTCTGCCCACTCTCTAACCCCGCCCGAATCTCTGGTTGCTGTGGCTGTTGCTACGTCGTTATAATATTAGCATTATAGCAGCGATTGTTGTTTTTATCGACTCTAATTGCTGTGTTTCGTCGGATGAAATTCTTACGGCTAAAAGTAAGTATAGAAATGTGCCGTTTCGGCAGTGCAGTTAGCTGCATCTGGTAACATAATGTTAATTAGCAAAATGCATTTCGGTAACCACTCCAATCTCTCGAAACTGGATACTTGACCTACATTTGACGGACTTCTAATTTGCGTGCTGTGTAAAGTACTCGGAATGTACTACCAAACCCCTATTGACACCGCAAGAAACGGTTGCCAATTACTGATTCATATGCTTTGACAAGCTGGAAAGATGGGTTAGGTAAATATACGTGTTGCCTTTTTTTGGGATCAGTGAGAGAGTGTAAACCCCTTGAATTCAATGATTTAATATAAAATACACAGGACGGCAGTTGAAATAAATTACATTCATTTGTATAAACAGCTACAAAAATAAACGACGCAAGTTATACCAACTAAAAGAAACACAAAGGAACCAACAAAAGCTTCCGTTTCAGCAACACTAATTGATACAATGATTGGATTTAATCAAATCTATAGAGTGAAAACGCCTATCATAGATTTAAATCAACTTACAGCCAGTGGTACGATACTCCTGTGCGGATAGAACGCTGGTCCGTGCATTATTGATAAACTATAACAGAAAATTGTCTCAAGAACAGGCAATCTGGAATGGGTTAGTTTCTTTTGCTTTTCATTTATGAGTGGCATATAAAATGATGCACGTTTCAAAAGGAATTTACATAGAGATATGAAGAAATGTTGTAGGAGATTAAGACTTCATAAAATATGGTCATACTTGTTTTTATCAGATGCATAATTGTCTGAAATTTAAATCGAATACCGTACACTCGCTTTTAAGTCGTGACAAACTGCAAATAACAGATGTGTGTCTACCGTAGCATATTGCGCCCGCAGATCAGGGTCCATGGTGTTTTTTTTTTCTCCTACTGATTGCTCCTAACAAACTGTATAGACCCAGATCGCTGGCGCATTATGAAGTTTGCAGTTAGCCGACTTAATAGAGAATATATACAGTATTGCTTCAGTGATCCAAACATGCATCAAAATTGTGTCGAGTTTTAATAGAGAATATATACGGTATTGCTTCAATGATCCAAACATGCATCAAAATTGTGTTGAGTTTAAACGTGCATTTTAGGCACAATAAAGAAAAGGACCTGTTTCTTCTTATCTATGGGGATTTGTGGGTTACTAGAAACACCGAATTACACTGAAAAAAACGAAATACACCGAAATACACATATAATTACATGTTCTCTCTGTATATATCGGTTTCCACACAAACATTATTTTTGTTTTAATTTGTATAATAATATAAAGCAAAATAAAATATGATTTATTATATTTTTATACAAATTATTTACTTTTTCCTAGTTATAGCACGCGTCTACTGGTCGTACTGTATTGGATATGTTGATAGTTCCCGAGGGGTGGTGGTATATACGATAACGACTGATAGTTCCGGAACGAATGTAATCTCCGGAACGGACGGTGTAAGCCGGCTTCATTCATTTTGTTTCAAGTCGCTTAATTAATGTTCTAATTGACTGCACTGCACATTATTACATTTATTGTTCTCCCTTTGATCTCATTTCGTATTCAAGTTAAGAAACAATTTTTTTTGTGCAATTCGCTTAATTCGGAACATATTTCCAAAAATAGACATTTTTAACACCCTTACAATCAACTGTCATATCATTATAACCCATATAAATATGCCAAATAATGTCAGAAAATTCGATCCGGTCTGTCGAATCAAGTACGACCAAATGACATCGTTACATGAATTGTGATATAAATAGGAAAAAGTAAATAATTCGTATAAAAATATAATAATTCATTTTTTTTTGCTTTATAGTATTATTCAAAGAAAACCAAAAATAATGTGTGAGTGGAAACCGATATATACAGAGAGAATATGTAAATACATGTGTATTTCGTTTGTTTTTTTTTCAGTGTATTTCGGTGTTTCTAGTAACCGGGGATATGTGTATCAGTGCCATATAGAGGGGGTAAAGGTTTGGGGGAAATCTATGATATTGATCTTGTCCGTCCATCCATCACGTCACGTGGCGTCCATATCGTACCTCATTCCTGCTCAGTAACGGCTGCAAGACTTAATAAATCAAAATATAAATTTGTATAATGGTTTGCATTAAGAATCTTTGGGTCTTGTTAGATCTTCACACTTTTCCGAGAACTTTTACTAGAAATGTGGTCGCTAGTTTACTTAAAACATTGCCCCCACCCCACCCCCTTGCATCAACATTGGCTGTGTATTTCATGGTGTCTGACGTGTTGAAGCATAACTTACACATGTCACTAATCTTGGATGTGGCGTCTCCAGAAATTGTAAGCGGTGGGTTGGGGTGGGGCTCAATAAGTACGAAATGGGTCTGTGGGACATTTCTAGAAGCTCCTGTATTTTAAGTGTTTCCAGGTTATCATTCTACACTTCTAACTGTAAATACAACTTACTGCAGAAGGAGGGATATAGGTATTTCATCCCCTCCCTGATCCGCCCTCGCTTCCGTGCACCGTACATTGATACGACCAAGAGTTTTACGTTTTTATTGTTTGCATGTTTTATTTTTATCGCTCCCCTTCTCATTTATCGCATAATTATTGCAGAAATAGTCCCTAGTTTACGACTTTATTCATTCAACTTGAGTCGTAAATGAAATAAAATCCCATGAAATTGAGAATAAATTTACAACACGCAATATACGCCGTGAGACTACAAGATAAAGCGCCGTTGTATGACATTTCACCTCAGTTTATACGAGTTTGAAGTGAAAGGTTATGTGACAGACTAGGGGGAAAACAAAAAATCATGGATTATATTGTCTTTTGAAAATGTACGCGTCCCATTCAAGAACACCTTTTTATGCTGACTGTTTCTTCATCTGGCAGGCAAATCAGTAATATTTTCATATTTTATTCCATCAAGCATTTTAAGATAACCGTAATTGCCGTTCTTCACCTAGGTACATTATGTAATGATGAGATAGCGCTTCACTGATTGAAAGAAATAAGAACATACGACTGATTTCATGTTGAATTAACGAGTTATTCTATCTACAAACCTACAGCTGGACTCTCTCTCTCTCTCTCTCTCACACACACACACACACGCACACACACACACACACACACACACACACACATATATATATATATATATATATATATATATATATATATATATATATATATATATATATATATATATATATATATATATATATTCAGGATAAACGGTCTCTGCTATCAAACATACATGACATATATTATATTGCTATAAACAAGAACTGGAATATAAACTTTCAACAGTCATGTATTCCAATCCCTCGCGATCTGGTTATGCAAGGGATACAAATAGTATGCCTTTTGCTTTGGAAAGGCATTATGGTGCCATTGTTGTTGATAATGATAATGTGATGATGCCGTGGTTGTCCTCTCAGCATAGCATACTTCTCTCTCTCTCTCTCTCTCTCTCTCTCTCTCTCTCTCTCTCTCTCTCTCTCAGTCGAGGTGGCTCACTGGCTATCGTGCCTGAGTCAAATCCGAGTTGATTGCATGCTTATCTTTTTATTACTCCACGGAGATCCTTTTAAAAAGACTTTCTTTCGCTCCAGCTGATATCGGTCGAGGGATCGATTCAGTTTGTTTCATGCGACAATTCAGGTTGTGCAGTGCTAAAGAAGTTCAGAGATCTATTTTCAATCAATAAAGTAAGCACTGGGCCTGAACACACTCGCACACTGTGACAAATTTGCTCAACTTCGCTTTCCGTGTTCTATGGACAATCTGTGGTGTGACAGCATTTGACAGGTGAAATCACCATATTACAGCACCTTTAACCTTGTGGCAAAACTCTCATTTAACTTGTCATAAAGTCGACACGAGTGGAATAGTATAATCCTATCGTAACTCCCTTTATAACACATTTGCTCTTCATTCTTAGTTCACACCATCGTGAGATTTGACTAGCTTCAAAATGTATCGAGCGATGTGAAAGAATGATGTTACCTAAATCCTACTAGCATCGAGAACAAATCCCGAGTTCCATGGCCACAAAGCGATATGTATTAACATTGCGCTATTAGGTTCCCATTTGTGAATTCTTCTGCAATTACACTGTAACTAGTGCTTCGCTTTAAGCATGTCTACATTATTTACCTTTGAAATACAAATAATGTATAAGAAATATGCTTATGTAACCATAGCACGATACCAGTTTACGCAAAGATAATACTATGTAAACATTTTCATACACTTCTTTAGCAAGCTGAACGATTATTTTATGCTAGATTGTTCGCAGATATTAGGTGGAGCTCCTCCCCCCCTTTCCATCCTGCCACCTAAAATGGGCACAAAACAACCATGTTTCATTTCACATATGTTTCCGTAGCTGATGCTTAAAAGGAATTCCTGGAACCCTAACGTGCACGATGTTCATGGAGTTTTTCCACTTGGGATTCACGGGGGGTGCGGGTGGGGAGGGGATTCTTTCCGTTCTTGCCTCACCCCAACGAACGTTCTGGGTTAGACATTGGCATACTGAGCAAATTTCACTTTAAGAAAAAATCTGTCTTTTTCCTTATCTTATTCCATTACCATAGTCGAAACACCAGTATTTAAATACTACGCATGGAACAGAAAGCCTTCCAATGTGATTATAAGAATTCCTCATGGCCTACATGGATGAACATTGACAAGATATATATATATATATATATATATATATATATATATATATATATTAAATTAATGAAATTATACTCAAACCGTCTATCAGACTTAGTAAACGTTTTGGAACTGATTTTATCGGAAGATAATTGGAACTGATTTATCGGAAGATAATTGGGACTCATTTTATCGGAATATAATTTTGTTCTGTTCTTGTGTACGTATTTTTGGAAGTGTCTATCGTCATAAATGTATTTCGTTTGCAATTTTTGCCTCTTTAGAACCCACCATTTAATAAGCACCATTTGCTCAGTAAAAACTAGGGACGTCATTTGGGGGGTGGGCTGGTGCGGGACAGGGCATTTGCTGTAAAATTGCTAACCTATATACGAAAGTTAACAAGCACGCCATGTTTTGCCTCCCCCCCCCCAAAAAAAAAAGAAAATGGAAATGAAGGCATTGGTAAAAATTGTACATACACACATACGTACATATATTAATGCATACACACATATATGTCACTATCATCTGCAGTAAATTCCTTCAGTGTTAATTTGACAATGACAGTATCGTCTGAATGCAGAATGAACGAATGTCAGTTTTCTTCCAATGCCTCGATATGATGGTCACTATTGAGCACAGTTTGTATTAAAAACGTCAGATTAATAATTATATTTAAATATATTTTTCACGGCGTAGATAATGGCATAAAATCGGAATTGTAACTATGAAGCAATTATATTGTTCTGATAATACAATTAAACTTTGAAAGCGCGATGAAAGATCGGAGCCAGTTATTTTTCCAACAGGTGGAGCCACATAAAATACCGGTCACGAAATGCTTTTATCCTAGGAGTTTATCGTTAGCAAGGACGTTAGCCCGGACAATCTATTGTTGATAGTCAAAAGGTACATAATTATCAAAAATACAATAATACATGATATATTATTTTTTCTTCATTTCTCTCGGTATTACAATATGTATTATATTAGCACTACACGACACTAAAATTGTCATTTGTCTTCTTTTTCAGTTTAACTAAAATGGAATATCTTATTACTTTTGAACTCTTTACGTTCAACATTTTACTTCCAACCTATTATATATAAATTCGCAATGCTAATAACTGAATTTAATTATCCGCCGATTAGCGTGGCTTTAATATAACAACACACACAATGAGTAATGTGGCTTATTACAAATCTATTATAAAGTAGTTACAAATGGTATGCTGCAATTTATAGTTATGTACATGGAAGAAAAAAATCTTGATAAATAAAGACAAAAAGTGCAACGTCTTGTCTTGTTACCTTTATTCATCCATTACAAGATAATTAATGTAAAACATGAAAACAGTTCGTATTTAAATCTTAAACGAAAATAAAACTAAAACGAAATATGTGGTCACTAAGAGGTAGTTAAACTTGGCATGAATTTATAATAATTACCTCTACGAACACGGTTCGGTCTTGTACAAATAAATAAATTCAGAAAATGAACAGGTGTGTGTGTTAATCAGAAACGATTCCCTTTTAAAATATTATATCATAGGTTTTATTGCGACAAAATCCAATGTACCTTTCTAAATCTTATTGCATATTGTCATTGCAAGTCTGAATTTAACACACCAAGAACTTTATTTAGATCAAACTAATTTATATACTTTTATCTCTTCCAAGTACTATTTTAGGTATAGGTTGCCTGAAAAATAAAATAAAAAAATAAACCAAAAATTAGTTTCCGCTGGAGAGCAGCGCTAACCTAGCATACTTTTTCCACTTATATGACTTATAAAATACTTGTCAACGACGATATCTTTGAAAAAAGTTGTTGCCTTAGACCTCGAACGTGAGAATAAAAATAACATTTACACTTGCATACAGCTGCATGTAATGCAGCTTATGATATTAGCTTAATAATATACAAAATATATGTTAGCGTAAAAAAAAATGTTCAACGAGAATCTTGTATATTTCTTTAAAAAAATAAAGTTACAATCGTATCAAAGAAAAGTACCCTACCAAGTAACTATCTGAAAAAGTATTCTGAATAAATTGCCGAATTGTCTTGAATTATATATGATTTACGGATATGAATCCGTTGAAAATTAATTTCAGAAAAGGATCACAAAGTTAATTGTGTCAAAATTGTATGCATTTTGGAGAAAATGTGATTTTTCCACTTGCGACTGCAATATTCCGATCATGCTCTATTATTTATTGCCTATCGATTGATATTTTTTTCTCGTAAAGATAACTTAGCCTTGTCATTTGTAAGACACCGACGTTAACGACCATTGTCCATACCATTGAGACCTTTCGTAAGCAGAAAAACAAAACAAAACAACAACAGATGCTGCCTTGTTTTTCTTGGTTGTTTATTAAGGAAGCCAAAATAATCTTGGACCGCTCTTTGTTCAATGCTGCCACGTATCGGTTTAATGGGAAGATAACTGGCTATGACCCGTCATAGCTGATCTTGTCACTTGTCGACACAGGGGACGGTACCTGTTACTGCTAAGGTGCAAAGCGGGTGGCATAAATACCGCGATATCCAGAACTTGTTTGTTTGTTTGATTTTTTAACGTAGCTTTAACAATTTTTCAGTCATGTCGCACCGATGTCTGCAGTGAGGCAGTTTATAGTGATGTCTAGCACTGGGGCATCATGCCGCAGATATGTAGCATGATGTCCCCACTCAGTTACAATATCCTGACACCAGGCCGACCAGTCCTAACACTAACCTCCTAATGCTAAGCGCCAATGGAGGCAGCTGTTTGTACAAGTTTTGTAAGTCTTTGGCATGACTCGGCGGGGGATCGAACCCACGATCTCCCGCTTCTGCGCTGGACATTCTAACCACTATATTTCCAGAATTAATGCAACATGGAGCATTTTTGGCTTTAAATTATTATAATTTTAGCTGACATCTTGAGATATGTAAATGTATTTGCATTTCCATTTTCTCATGATGTCAGAACATTGTAAGTTAAGGCTTTCTCAGTACTGATGACGGTGGAGTAATTTGCGTTATGATCTGATGTTTTCAGCTCGCGAAACATTAGTTGGCCATAATTGTCATATCTCTGTTCAGGAAGATTGTCAGTACACCACGTATTTAGAAAAAAAATATTGCTCTCTGATATCAGACGAGTACCGTGTTTATATATATATATATATATATATATATATATATATATATATATATATATATATATATATATATATATATATATATATATATATATATGTATGTATGTATGTATGTATGTATGTATGTATGTGTTTTTAGAGAGAGAGAGAGAGAGAGAGAGAGAGAGAGAGATTTGTTTCATCTAAAGCAAAATCACGTGCTGTATACTTTAAAGTACACATACATGCATTTTTCATGTTGTGTTTGGGCATGGATTTGAACTTTCTTCAAAAAGTATCTAAGTTACTTTGATATACAGTACATTCTTTGCTATATAAAGATAAAAGCGTGGCAAGAACGACTGTTCCGGTGTCTCTGTCATCAAATGTACGAGATAAATAAATTAACCTAAACATCAAAGCCGCTCTGCACTCTAGGTGTGTTTGAAACTCGAGACTTTTATGTAATACGACCCTTGTGCGTAATGGGGTGTCGTCACCGTCTTGTCTTAGGTAGCAGACGACAAGCTTGAAGTCAAGTCTCTTCAAAAGATTTGATAGTTTTATTTTTTGAAATATTTTTAAACGTTTAAATGTAACGGCAAACGTAATACTAGCATGATTTATTCTGTAAAATTGCACGTTTTAGTCAATATTCGGCAAAGTGTCCTTGAATATTATTGTACTATCAGACAGATTGCATCGTGTTCTTCTGTGATTGAAATAAAATCGGTATATGTCACGGTTATTGTCCATGACATGATCAGTCGGCGCTCGAGTCATTGATTCTTAGACAATGCGCTTAAAATCTTGGATAAAATCAACTCGTCAGTCAACAAAAATCACTTGACACCTAGTTGAGACAGGAATAAGTGTTGAAAAAGCAAGTACACCACATCTAATACAATGTGTCATGTTAATAAAAATGCTTTAAACGTGTATTTAAATATTTATCAAATTTTAATACCGTTCATACATTATGACAAACTCAAATGTACACTAGAGAGTTCATTCTTATCACCCTATAATGGAGACCTGTTTAAATGAAGATAATGAAAATTACAGCATTCAGATATTATTTTATTTTTTTACCGAAATAAGTAGATGTCTTGTTTTCATTGATTTTGTTCTCTCCATGAAGTGAACCTCTCTCCATGAATGTGAACCACTCTCCATGAAGTGAACCTCTATTAACGTACAGCATAGGCAAATTAAAGAGTTCAAATGCAACTGAATCTGGTACTCGAAGATAGATGCACACATACACAAACACACATACATCAATATAGTTTAATAATAATAATGATAATAATAATAATAATAATAATAATAATAATAATAATAATAAGAATAGTAAATAACAAGGAAATACAGTGCTCAGTTTGTCGTAATAATTTTAAATATGTTGTTTGAAGCCTTTTCTATTGAAAATATTCTACTTAAGTATATTTCATATAGTAAACTTGCTTTGGCAACCTTATAAAACGAGAGAGAGAGAGAGAGAGAGAGAGAGAGAGAGAGAGAGAGAGAGAGAGGTTCCCATTTTCAAACATTTGAAATCCAGCCTGTCAAGTTTTGCTCCCCCCCCCCCACCGATTTAAAAAAAAATGACATCCTTGCTGAAAGACTGGTTAAATGTTTGTATCATTTAAAGAGTTCCTTATATTTCGAATTCTTGTTATGCAATGTGCTCTTTGCTTTGGTAGAGCTGAAAACCACTGGAAAAGAATAACGAAAAACACACATCAAAGGCGTTGATTTTGTTCATATACTATGCGGTTTCCAACGTTTGACCCCGACTTTTCGGACTTTGAAGATTTATTTGATCGATTCAAAACAAATCTTCTAAAAATATTTCTTCTTTTTCTGAAAGATTGGCGTGTACAGTATTAATACAGTTTCGACAAATTGCTCAGATAAACTCGTACTGTATCAAAGGCACGCCGATTCGCTTATTCCTTAGTGCATAAATGTCGCCCAAATCACCGTTATTATAAAACTGATTTAATAATCATACGTACAATTTTTTAAAATATTTTTTTGATAAATAGTAAAAGACATAATTTTTTCCCTAGTTTCGAACGAACTTGAACTCATTTTTTGCGTGCTCTATATTTTTAATTGTATCGTTCCAAGTACTGTTTTTCTTTCAAAAAGTCTTGACCCTAAGGTAGAAGAATTTATCAGAAAAAAATTCACATTTCCAAACAGAAGCACCTACGCACAAAAGTGAAACCGGCAAGAATACATCTTGGCCCAGATTGTAAATTGTTATCTAGCATTTTTTTGTGTACGATATTTTATAAATTTATCGGAGGTGGATATTTATATAGAATTAAAGGTATCCATATTTTCAACACTTCACATCAAGCTTTTTTATGCTTAGAAACATACATATACATATGCTAAATTTCTTAAGTTAGAGATTGTGCCCAATGAATGCTTGTGATATATGGCTGACAGTCAAGTAGTAATACGGATATTTTGTTAAATGTTGTGTAATGTTTTTCAATTTATATTTTTTTTATATCTTTTTTGTATATGCTTTTACAAAATTGTGACATCGTGACACTGACATTTATGTCAAAGGTGTTATCAAAATGTTTTGTTCAATCTTTCAGTTCTGCGTTTCGAACTTTGCTTTCTAATTGGCAGCATATACATGCAGTCTCTACTTATCTGTCGTTAAACTCTAGAACATACATACTCAGTGTTGAGAAAAAAAAAATTTTTTAAAATAGAGAAATTGAGATTGTAGTGATCTGAAAAGGCATCACCTTAGTCACACGAGAAAACAATCATACAATTTCTTCGTGCTCGAAAAAAATTCCTACAATTTCTCTTCATGTTTGAAAATACCCCTTCAATTTTTCTTCATTCTTGAAACAAAAGTCATGGTCCAAAATATTTATTTTAAAGAAGTGTAAGGTTCGCATTACGGACAAAACTTTGTAGTCTTGAAGATAAAATATTTGTTATTAATTGTAAATTATTATACCTCTTATCTGATATAAATTATAGTTAACATATCGTGTCTCAAACTTTGCTCAAAGTACCTGCTAAATACAAGTTAACGTTTAATAAGCGGAACAATTGTTGGCGGAGAGTAATGAAAACGAAGTTAACTAATTTTCCACATCAGTTTCCCAATTCAATGTGGTTACCATTATCATTCCGCAGTTATTATGTGTGTTGCAAGGAGACCTCGGTGACCTTTAGAAAGAACTTTGTGGTAGGTAAATCATGAATAATATAAACGTTGTGTTAGGGTAAGAATGAAAAGTATTTGCTTGAAATATTAGCGAGTTATTCTGTCAAACGCGTCATTAAACTGTCGGCAAGTTTTCTTTATTGCTCCTTTAATACAACTCTAATCTTTGCGTTGCTCAAATATGCGGTCACACAAACGAGACATTAGCGTACCTTGAAATACAAATCTTGAAAGAGAAAGAGACTAAGATTAGGTTCTTGTTTACACATCAAACTACTGCATTAGCAGATTTTTTTCCCCCACTACATCCTTGGGTCCGCACTTCTGTAGTTCAGTTCGGAATGAGTTTTATAGGGATTGGCACGTCTGTAGATCCATCCAAAATGAGTTTTCGAGCTATGCATCAGACGTCTGCAGGTCCGTCTGAAATGAGATTGAGAGCCATGCATCAGACGTCTGCAGGTTCGTCTGAAATGAGATTGAGAGCCATGCATCAGACGTCTGCAGGTTCGTCTGAAACGAGATTGAGAGCAATGCATCAGACGTCTGCAGGACCGTCTGAAATGAGATTGAGAGCCATGCATCAGACGTCTGCAGGTCCGTCTGAAATGAGATTGAGAGACATGCATCAGACGTCTGGCAGGTCCGTCTGAAATGAGATTGAGAGCCATGCATCAGATGTCTGCAGGTCCGTCTGAAATGAGATTGAGAGCCATGCATCAGACGTCTGCAGGTCCGTCTGAAATGAGATTGAGAGACATGCATCAGACGTCTGGCAGGTCCGTCTGAAATGAGATTGAGAGCCATGCATCAGATGTCTGCAGGTCCGTCTGAAATGAGATTGAGAGCCATGCATCAGATGTCTTCAGGTCCGTCTGAAATGAGATTGAGAGCCATGCGCCTGTAAGTCTAGGTACAACCGGAACGAGTTTTGGAGCCATACCTTCGTATGTCTGTAGGACCATCCAGAATGATCTTTATAGCCATCCAGTTTTTGCAAACCTTATCATACTCTCTGTGTGTGTGTGTGTGTGTGTGTGTGTGATTTGAATGTTTAACGTAGCGTTTTTACATAGTAATATTGCTAGGATGTCTGCCGTGTAGCAGTTTATAGCGATGTCATGCATTGGGATATCATGCCGCAAACATGTAGCAATATGTCCAACTGACACGAATTTTTAATGCTATATTTACAAGTCTTTGATATGACTCGGCCGCAGTTCGAACCAATTACCTCCCGCATTCGATGCGCACGCTCGAACAACTTAGGCCACCGGAGCTGTTCACTCTCCACTTTATCATGGATATATGATTCTCGGACCATTTCAGTAATTTTTCCACTTTAATACATTTTTATAACTATTCTTATTTTTGAGAAAAAATTGTGAATATGATTAACAAAACTGCTTAATGGCCCCTTCTCGATCAACCTTGGAACGATAAACACGATTAAGTACAATCGATTTTTCAGTTTCATTTTGATATGCTTTTATTAATATTTAACCACCCAGATGGCATTTTGGCTATGAGTGAAATCAGGAATTTAGGCCCTTTGAAATAATTTTTTAAAAATATTATTGCATTTCTTTTTATCATCTCTGCAACTTTTAACAATTCTTTATAAATCAAGGCTGATATTGCAATGCATTGTATATATTGACATGCGCATCACACACGCAGGTACACATGTGTTCTTGCGTAAAAAATATTTTGCTTGAAAGTATGATCGTTTTTCTAGACTTGTTACTTTCACTCCTAAATTGTATACTTTACGTGCCAGTCGTGTGGTCTTTAGATAAATATACTTTTTTTATTTTAGATTTTGAACATATTGCATTGACGCAACTTTCTATGTAATATTCAGTGCAATTAGTGAACTGGGGGAAATAGAAAACCGTTCTGCATTTATGAAATGGATTGATAACAATTGGAATTTAATATACTTTCAGAGACTTGAAGAAATATTTAAAATGTAATCTGACATTCAAATTTTCATTCACTTTGATCATGTAATTATACAAATATTGTTGGAATTTTTCAGTCAACGGTACCCGGGATATGTATTTAGGAATTCAACTGTCTCCCTTCAGCGAGCTAGAACGTTTCAAATTACTCCAATTTTGAATACCAAATGTGCTGATAAAAACTGAATTGTCTGTTCAAGTGCTTTAAATGGTCAAATCATGAGTCGATTATCTTGCTAATTGGTGAGACAAAAAGACGATACCCAAGTCAGAGTAAACGTGTCGAGGCGCCATATCTGTCTGGTAAACGATTAGGAGATATCTCTTTTATTCAATGTCGTACTTAATTGGGAGGGTTCGTATCAGAATACCTCAAGAGATAACTTATCGCCTTGACTAACACCTCGTAAAAATATTACCTTACTCTTGTGAACATTGTGTATCTTTTGAACCTATTATTACGAGTTTCATTGCATGCTTTAAACACACATAGATTTGTTTGAAAACATCGTTAAGTAACCGGGGTCATTTGACGTATAATATGAATCAAAGAAATGTTTCAAACAAGTTTTTGTACATGTGTGTGTGTGTGTGTGTGTGTGTGAGAGAGAGAGAGAGAAAGAGAGAGAGAGAGAGAGAGAGAGAGAGAGAGAGAGAGAGAGAGAGAGTGAGAGAGAGAGATTGTTTGATTGGACAACGCCATATCCCAATGAAGGTGAAATAACTATTTTAGTTTATATGTACGGGAATGAACTTACGTTGTGTATGGTCACAGAGCAGTAGCCAACACAAGCTGGTCTGGGAAGACCCACACCATAGATATATGCTTCAGATTTAAATGAAGTGAAATTTAAAGTTAACATCAATCTAAGTTTGCAAATTGGGGTAACTAGGACACTAATAATTCGTATAGTACTCATTTCATTTGGATACATCTGTCGGCAGTTATCACATTTTTACACGATTGATATCAATGATGCACGTTGTAGACTGTAGCAGTAATGCCAGGGTTTAGTGGTCGAGGCGTTTGACTCTTGCCCAGAATGATGCGCGTTTAGTTCCCACCATCAGGCATGTACGGATTGGCCACAATGATGTGTTCGTGGACCAGGCATTTTGTATTGCCTGGACACTATAAGTACTTAAGGTGTTGCTGTGTTGATCATTTAAGAAAGCGGATCGATCTTTATTACATGCTTTATGGAAATTCTGCGAAATCGATTTTGGATTTTTTCTGCACACAGAAAAGTTGATATATTTAAAGGTGTGGGCTTGGAATGGGTGGTAAAGAAGCAAAATCGATTAACAAGTGATGTGCTTGTAACGGGTGGCAAACATATTTCCGATAGATTAAGATCATTAACACTGACCATTTTAACATTTGTTTAACTGTTAACCTTTGTCTATTTTTAAAATTAATTTGTAAACAGGAATATTTTATTTTTAGCGGTTTCAAACACTTATATAACGAAGCAAGTCTACTTCAGCATCTAAAATTTCGAACAAAGTTTTTATTATCAGTCTCACAGTAGATCACTGCTAATTCTCCCTCCTAGTAAAAAAGGTAGTTAATTGGATTTAGCTACGTTATCTAGGTAATGACCCCACTCAGTGTTATAATGTTATGACCCGGTGTGAGTGAATAGATAGGATATCAACAGAGAACTGGCAAGAATTTTGGGAAGAAATAATGCAACACGAGCCCCCTTAGACAAGAAAATAAGAAATTTAATCAAACAAATTAATAGTGATAATTTCAATTTAACTTGAGTGAAGTCAACAGGATTTAAAAGCAGTTTCTAATTTGGATTAATTTCATTGTCATAGCGATTGGTGAAAAGAGCGCAATGTCTACGACTGATTGCGTCATCTTCTTCTCTACCGTATTCCAACGTTTCTTATTTCATTTAGTCTTTTTATTCCGACTGCCTCAGCCTTCTTGGACTTCCTTGTCCTTTCCTCAGAACTCATCACTTCCCCTTTTTCCGGACTTCACTCATCACTTTTCTTTTTTTTTCTCCGGACTTTCGTCTTTGAACTGTCGAGTCTCACTCTCTATCTCTCGAGAAACTGTTTCCTTAAAGGACAAAATTATCCCTTAGGCTCAATATGTACCACTTTCTAGATGTACATAAAATTCCTTCACTTAAGTTACTTAGAACACTTTAGCTATCCCAACACTGTAAACTCGCGACTTACTACGGTCTACGGAAATGACCGTATGCTACATGTTCGATTAGTATTGCATACAATTCACAAATCCTAACCCACTATAATCCTTGCTCTACAGGAGTATTTAACATTACAAAATATAATTAGGAAACTATTGTTAACTCACGATAATCAGTATCATCCCAACAGAGGACATTATTTATTTCATATTTATTTCATATAACCCAATGAAATCCTACACATAAAAAACGTGGGTCGTATGCTATCAAATCTACCAATGAACTAATAACTGCAAAATTAAAAAGATAACTTGCATAAGAACTCCAGCATCAACACATGTCCATGAATTTGAATACACGATGCATACAATTGAACCTAGTCATATCGAATACATTTGCATAAAACAAAAAAGAAAATATAATATTAGTTGAAATTAAAATTGCGTACCTTCATGATGTTATCTTTAGAACTTGTGCGTCCTGGCACTGAACCCTGTCTTCTCTCACCAGACAGATACATTGTCCCTTGTTTAACTAGGACTGCGCTATTATTTTCTTTTTTCAAGGCTTCCTCGTAGTCAAACCTCTTTCTCTCTCAGAAACGTTCGGACCTAAGAATTTCGACCATGGATGTCACTTTAAATTCACATTACTTGCAAGGTAAACGACTTATTTCACTCCGACCAATCATAAGCAGTGGTTTATGAAAACAATTCCAAACACATTCGGTTCTTTCGTCAGTCAGAATCTTTGAATTAGGTTATATGACCTTTGAGGAATGGCTATTTGACATGGATCAGAAGTTCAGCTGTCTCTTTCTCAAAACCGTGCTAAGATATCATGTCAATTGCATTGAGCCGGAACTCTTGCCTCTCTGAAGTTTAGCACTGATATGTTGTTAGACGAAGGGGAAACCTCGAAGTGACCCTTCACAAAGACTTTTCCGGTTCAAATGGGATAAAATCTTAATGCTCAATGCATTCATCTTTAAGGTTCAATGCTTATTCAAAATTCATAACTTCACAATCACAAAGATTCCTAAACAAAAAAGCAGGAGTATGTGACATAATTTTAAAAAATGTATATATCGATCACTAGTTGTGTGTGTGTGTGTGTGTGTGTGTGTGTGTGTGTGTGTGTAAACAACCAAACACGTCTGTTTGGTGTAACGAAAACATCCATAGAAATGTTTCTGTACTGCAAGAAGTATTAGCATTCTCGTGTTTTCCTTTTGCAGGGTCCAACGAATGTATGACACTAGCCCTGCGGCGTCGATGTAAAAATGCATTAGAGAGGAGGTCACGCAGACGGAATTTTGCGAGAAGGTGCGAAATTAACTTTCTTCCCGTGGTGCATTTTGACAAAGATGTGAGAGATGATATGTATATGGTAAGGCGTGAAAACCAGTTACAGTGTATTTCAGATATTCCTGGTTTTGCCAGCTGTCCTGAATTAAGAACAGTTAATGAGACGGCGGAACTTATTTGCAACCCGATCAGAGATAACACTCAGAGGTGCTCCACAACTCACGAGACAGTGCATACGTCATGCCGGATATTTGAAGTATGTGACCAGGCTGTGATTTTATCCGGAGGATGGAATAGGCAGACCACAGGTGTCCGTCATTTAAAAAATGTTGAATTGTTTTATTGGACATTGAGAAAAAATGGATTCAAGAGGAAAAATATAAAAGTATTCTTCGCAAATGGCGTGAGTGGTGTAAAAGGTAACTAATTATGTATAATTTCACTTATAATTTTAGTAAATATGGACAGTGTCGTATTGGTGCAGTATTTGAATGACATTTGTTATTGTTAAATTCAGCTGAACTTTTTAAATATATGCTATAGTTATTTTAAAAGTTATATGGCAACGTTTTGTTTTCATTTCGCCTTCATAATCGGCCAACGTATATTAGAGGCTACTTGTTCGGTGTCTTTCGATGTCTAACTGCTGATGTAATGCGTATTTTAAAATTATTTGTCAGCAATAGATCTCCATAATATGAAACACACGAATTCTGTCAGATCTTGTAGGATGGGATTTTACAGTATATATAAACGCACATACACGTGGATAGATGTGTGTGTGTGTGTGTGTGTGTGTGTGTGTGTGTTTGTGAAGAGGGGGTAGTTATATACGGAGTAACCTAATGTAGCTTCACTGCTTATCTTTTCTAATGTATAAAGAAAGAAGGAAGTTCTGCAATCCTACGAGATCAATAGGTTTTAAACGTATTTGTGTGATTTTGATACAATTAAAATCAATAATCGCTTTGTTATGCCCCAAGTAATGAATACCTAATACAATATTGCTTTATCTAATGTACTACTTTATGATAAAATGGCACGCAAGGAGCCAATTCCTTTAAATTTGCAAATCAAAGCCTCAGTTCTTATTTATGTACCTACCTAATGTACACGTCCACTCTATTTATAAATACAAGAACTGTGCTCTAGGTAAGCTAAATGTATGCCATTTAAATCGACTTAACCTGTTACAGCTATCAAACCAAGTACGTTCCATCAAGATTCTGTTGTTTGAAATAGGCGCCGCTCGCGATTCACGGCGACTGATGAAAGGGACTCGGGACGCGTATATCATTTTATAGGAATTGTATAGTCTTTCCTGTTTGCAATTCTATGCCGGAACCCCAGGGGGTGGGGTGGGGATGGGGGAGATTGGGTCACGTGGATTTGAAGTATTTTCTGGGATATGTTTTTAAAACGTTTGAACAGCACGATAACATATATGTACTTGGACTAAAACTTGTGAATTTCCAGTGTTTGAATGCTGTGGAATTCCGATGTTTGAGTGCAGTTGAACACCTCGACGTCATGTATAGCTTTCGTCACAAAACGCTTTAGTAAAACAGGCCAGACAGGCCCGATCGTGTAAACATTCTTTGGTACATTATCAAGTTAGGGTCAGTTTTTGATCATCTTGCCGAATAATCAAGTAGCGTATTTGTATGGCACTGTGTCTTATGTCGTTCGTCGTTCGTGAAGATGACGGCATTGTTTTCTGTTTTTCGCTTTGCAAAAACCGCTCGGTGAATTGGGATTAAACATGATCCTCAGGACATTCTATTCCAAATTTATATTCTTGGTGTTCTCACTGATAACGAAGTGGCTTCCATAGCAACCAACATGAAGAAAAAAAAAGTTTTCGACCTCAACGACAAAAGGTGTAAGTTTTGATCAAAATAGTAGGAGTGTTTCTTAGCATATCCTGTAACACACTAGAGTCTCAGAGCGGCTCCCCATCAATGCGCGATCAAATTATTTCAAGAAGTGCCCTCCCTCCTCCATCCTAATTAACGGAATTTCATTTAAAGCATCCAATTTAAAGACATTTTAAAAAAAAAAAAATGAGCAAACACATAGGACTCTTTCTGAGTATATGCTCTGTAAAAATGGTGCCTGGAGGTCGTACTTGGCAATGGTTTGCCTTTTTTAGAAAGCTTGTTTAGTGGCAGAGAAAGGCAATTAGTGTAATCTGTAGCGATGTAATAGATGTAAAGTGCTTTTCCCGAAGGTACACACTGAGCCACCGCGACCCCTGTTACAGTTGGTCGCTGTTTCTAAAATGCAGGAGGGAGTAATGGGCTCGTTCTACATCCACGAGCATCCATCGATCAAATTTTCATAATTATTCACACAAAATGATGGTTTAGTACGTTGGTATCCTTATATCTCCCACAGGTTGTACGATAAAGATTTCTGGACATATCAGCCGTTTTTCTTTTGACAGAGCTCTTTGTCATCGGAGATATGGCATTTATGTTCCAGATTTGCTGGGGTCCACGGTGGTAGAGTGGTCTAAACCGCTTGCCTGTAAACAGACATAACAAATTATGGGTCAACGTAGATATTGGGATAAAAGGTGCAAGTAATTTCCTATGGGGCGTCGGGTTTTCTCGGGTTCTTCCTCCATCAAATATACTCGCCGCCATGCATAGCCCATTCATGGCGCCAAACCCCTTAATAACCGAGTACGATTGTTTTTGAGCTGTTATTCAAATGATTGAGAATTAATTAGAAATGAGGATGAGGGCATAAAAATGGAATGATTTTACTTGCCTGAAATTGATATCAGACATGTATGTCGATCTGAAGGTTAACATGATAAACCCTCAACTATTATTATTAACATATTTGTAAAAGTCAGGGACGAAAAAGATTGGTTTGCACATAGTGACGCAGGCAACTGTTCAAATGTCACCTTTCAAATATTGGCGATAAACCGATTTTTACTGTGGAATATGAATTAATAAAAAGGCAAAAGTATATGTTAGAGACAATCGTCGAGAAAGGCATTTATTGCAGAGGGAGCATTACAGAGTACGGTGTAAACACTATTAGTTTCATTTATAGTAGAATAATTAACGAATTGTTGCTTTTTTCCAGCAGGAGCGGAATATTATATTAATTATTTATTGCGGTACGTGAAAATATCTTTCTGACCTGACAAGTTTCGGCGAAAACAGACTGGGCGAGCAAAGCGGATCCAAATTATGTTTTCATCCGGGGAGGCAAGGTCCATGTTTCTACCCCCCCCCCCCCCCCCCCCGTCCCCACCCCGTTCGGCCTGGTCACTGGGATGGACATCATGCTACATGTCTGCGGCATAATGCCCCAGTGCTGGACATCACTATAAACTGCCTCGCTGCAGACATCGTAGCGATATGACTGAAAAATTGTTAAACCTACGTTAAAAATCTTAATCACACAAACACCCCCCTCCTCGAAAACGCGCCCACATCGGCAAGACGAAACAAAACTTTGTTCTCTAGTCGCCAAAAATATTAGAGAGGTTACGAATGACTTCCTTTTACCTTTCTGAAAAGATAAGCCAATCATGTCAAGACTAAAATAGCACGCAACGGAAGGCCGATCACACAGTAACGTCAAATGACATACGAATCAAAGGCGACAGGGCTAAAGATTAATGATGTAATCTCATGGTAAATAATTTAATGGTCAGTAGCTTTTATACTGATTGACTTTTCATCTTTTTGAAATCAAAGGAAGCATCGTACATTTGATCACTTTTTTTTTTATTAGCAATGGATCAATGAATATGCCCAAAGGCATTAGAATGAAGATAATATACGTAGACCGTTGAAATTCGGATTGATTTGGCGATTGATTTTTCCTTATGAAAAACATATATGGTCTCCTCAAAGTCTCTACACATTTAATTTGGTCGGCCGTTCACGTGCTTGAGTTCAGTTAACAATGCAATGTTGAGAAGATGAAAGGAATCAAGTTCTGTATAAAACAAGTGTAACTACACGATTGCTCGTCAATAAAACCAGTAATGAACAGATCAAAAGGCAAATATCAATGCTGTTTGCTTTGTTGTTGGCCGATTGTAAGTTTCGGCCTTTGAAGATGACAAAAGTCTTTTTCAACCCAAGGGGTAGTATCCCGGATGCTTGTTAAAAAATAAATAACTTTACTCTTGGTAACGCTAAAACAGTTTCAGTATATAATCCGCATTTTGTAGATTAAAGGATTTAAAACAAAAATTATTATCGAGAAGTTAACTGCGATGAGAAAAGTTACGTTGCTCTGAGGACTGGAGAAAGTAAATAATACATTGTGACATTTATGTATGGGTGATTTTTAAACTTCGGATAAGCTTTGATCGAATTTTAGCTGGTGATCGCCATTTTGTCTTGCAGATTCAGCCAACGGCCACCGCGCAACAGGAAAGTAAAATTAAAAAGAAATAGTTTTGTCAGTAATAATTAATGATACAGAGCTATAACATAAAATAATGTTAACAGAAAGGAAGACGGACCACTAAAAATGTGAATCTTTAGATGCCTCAATCTACTCGGTTTATTCATAATCGAATAAAGATATCATGTGCTGCATGTCCTGTCACCGAAATATGATCACCGTTTCTTAATAAGGGAAAAACTCTTTTCAACAAATTGTTCTCGAAAACTGCAACACAATGTGAGCAGATTTAGACGAAGAAAGCTTGGCATGCACCTATTTGTTTAATTGATGTCCATCCACCATTAAATACAGCCACGTAAAGATTATAACATCTTCTGAGATCTGCTCAGCTGAACATAACTAAAATGTAAAAAGACATATTCTACCTTGAAGCTTTTAAAATTTGTTTTACTGACACCAATCTGGTATCAAAGTTGGCCCACCATACTAAAACTATGAAAACCTTTCAATGAACGACTTCTTTTTAAGTTCTGCCCAGCAGAAGTAAGAAGGCATTCCAGCAGTAAAATATATTAAATGTATTCCGATGACGCGAATCAAACTTCAAATATGGCAGCAGTTACCAAAAATATAAAAACTCTAATTTCAGCATTATTTTATGAAAATATTCGTGATAAGAACATGTTTGAACTTTAGAAAATGAGGCAAATTCACAAATAAAAATAATTATAGAAACTTTTGAAATGTCTGATTCTTCTTTTTCAATGAATAAACAAGTACATGTACCCCCCCCCCCCCCAAAAAAAAAAAGCAATCAACAGAACTTACTAATTTGAAGGAAAGCTACCTGGCTTGGAGGTTTTGTGTAAAATTGATGCCGATTTGCCTTTAAATATGGCCACCGGGAAAAAAACTGGAAAAAAATTAAATTAAAGTTTTCTACAAATTATTTCGATTCCACTTAGGGACAACGCCATCGTTACAAACAATACAAATAAAAATCGTTTAATTGCTTTTGTACTGAAAATGAGCTCCAAGAACATGCCCACATTTGATGCATTTTGGAATAAGGAGCTTTCAGCTTTATACAAATGATGCCTGTTTTCCGTTTTATCTTACCGCCTTTACTATAAATATAAGATAGTTGCAATGACCTCGCAAAATCCACTCAACAGAATTTTGACTTAAGTTGACTGAAAGCATCCCTTTTGTATTGTCTGCTGCTGTTAAAGGCAGACTAACTTTAAAGACTTTTTGCAAAGAGTTACTTAACATAGTTTGATTAGATTTAACAGTGAGCGAATTTGTTTGACATTCAATCACCTTTATAGAAATGTTATCAATCCCTTATCAGATATCGTGCTGGTTACTAAAAGAAACCCCACAACTTTACATGAAGAAACTGATTTACTTAATTTAACCTCCCAGGAAAGAAGACACCCAGGCATAGAGGACTTTCAGATTTGTCAAATGATCTTGAATACCATCACATATGGATGAATGTATAAATAAACGCTCGAACTTTTAAACACGTGTGTGCCTAGCGTGCAATCAATAGCGTTGGAAGACATTTCTCCAGAAGCCACATCCCTGGTCCAGATTTGTTGGACCAATCACGTTTGCATTTGGGTGTTTGGCCGATGTCAGGCAGGCGATCGTGATGGAGATTTATCAGCAAGCGTTACGGTAGTTTGATTTCTTCCTTTGATTAATCATATGACGTCTATTCCTAAAGCGTCCGATCTACTATGTCATTTAGTCTGTTGCCAATTCAGGTAATGTGACAATTCACCCTACTAGAACTTGCCCGCTGTGCAAAGTCGTTTTCTCCCATATATTATCAACTCATTTTGTTCCAACGTAGCTACTGTTTTTATTATTTATTTAAATAGTAGGGATACTTTTTACTTTCTTATATTGCAAAACATTTTTAATAGTAAAAACATCATGTTGCACATGTGTATGCATGAGTTCTTGTTACGGTTTATTTATAAATTGTATTATCAACATTTTGAAAAGAAAATCACATTTAGTCAGCCAAATTAGTATGTTACTTAGTGTTCGAGTAGTTTTCACTCCGATCATCGAATATACTTTCCAGGGAATTAAGTACCGGAAGACTTGTGCGTATACAACCCTGCAGTGCCTTCTGAAAGTTTGCGGCATACTTCTTTATTCCGAGTCTCCCATTTTGAATTTTCGAGTATCTGAATCTACTAAAGATAAAAAAACAGTAGTTGAACACTTTGATGTTCACACACTGCATTCTTTATTTCCTTTGTGTAAATTGTTATAAAGCGTTGATATAGTTTTATTTAAAAAGTTCGAAATAAAAAGATTGATGTGTTAGGAATAGGCAAACTAGACTACACTCATCTGAAGTATGTTTCTTTCCTTGCCCTTGCATACGTAGTTGTTCAAAATGACGTTTGCCTTAATTAATGCATTTGGTATCGAATCTAGTTCATCTTAACCTACATTACCTATTACCTCCATCCCTCTCCCCAGCCCGCAAGCAGTGTTGAGAGAGAGAGAGAGAGAGAGAGAGAGAGAGAGAGAGAGAGAGAGAGAGAGACTACCGTAGTATTATAATCATTGAAATTGAGGTTGAATTCAACTAATTTGTAGATTATAATTACTGTTACGTTTCATGTTGTCATGTTATTTAGTAATTGTACAAAGTTGTGCAATTATTCCTTAACTGTAATATAAGTACATTATATGAAGTTTGAAGCTTTGGTGAATTCTGTCAAACACTGCATCCTTTCCACAAACTTTCACAAACACTGCATCCATTCTGTCCAACACTGCATCCATTCTGTCAAACACTGCATCCATTTGCAAACAGTGCATCCATTCTGTTAAACACTGTATCCATTTTGTTAAACACTGCATCCATTCTATCACACACTGCATCGATTCTGTCAAACGCTGCACCCATTCTATCAAACACTGCATCTATTCACTCAAACACTGCATCCATTCTCAAACAGTGCATCCTTTCTGTTAAACACTGTATCCATTCTGACAAATACTGCATCCATTCTATCAAACACTGAATCCTTTCTGTCAAACTGCATCGATTCTCAAACAGTGCATCCATTCTGTCATACATTGCGGCCATTCTATCAAACACTGCAGCCATTTTGTCAAACGCTGCACCCATTCTATCAAACACTGCATCCGTTCTATCAAACACTGCAGCCATTCGGTCAAACACCGTACCCATTATATCAAACACTGCATCCATTCTGTCAATCACTGCATCCATTCTATCAAACATTGCATCCATTCTGTTAAACACTGCAGCCATTCTTCCAAACACTGCATCAGTTCAATTAAACACTGCACCCATTCCACAAACATTTACAAACTTAGAGATCATATCTCAGCTAGCTGCTTGATGGCCAGTTGGATGCACGAACTTGTTCTTGTTACAAAACATTTGGGTGAATGAGTACTTTCCTATACCTAGTTTTGAACTGTATGTATTTATTCAGAACTTCGTAAACAAACACCAGACCTAAAAGCTTGCGAGAAGATTTGGCTTGAGGAGAAATGTTTCAAATACATGCAACTTGCGTGCATTAGAGGATATGTGTATGTCGTTTTTAAGACTATCAGTGATTTTTTTTTGGGGGGGGGGGGGCACCAGACAGATGCCCCCCCCCCCAATAAAAAAATTTAAAAAAAACGTTTATTTGTCTGTGTGTACCCCCCGATGTTTTTTTATATTATTCTTTAATACTAAAGACCATTTAATTTTTCCCCATCGGGGTTATAGATATATGACAAGGGGTATTTTTTCAATGCCCTAGTGTATTTCTAAGTACTCCTTACTAGTTGGGATTTGACCTACCCACTCTAGTAGGTTACTTTTCACTTTGTTGACCATGGCTAGTGGTCCTTATTATCCTGGTGTATGTTATATGTATGGTGCTATTTGTGTGTTTGCTATAAGAGTATATTATATACTCGTATTTGTGTTCAGGATGGCCGTATCTTTTTTTCAAATCATTACCAGTTGCCTTGTTTTGTTTTTATCCTCTCAAATATGGAAGATAAAAGATTTAAATTGAATTATTTAAATTTTATTGTTTTTTCGAATTTAGAATAAATTGAGGTGTGTTATTTTAAAAGGTTACGTGTGTCTCAATTTATCTAGTTTAATATGTGATAGGTCCGTTTTCCTTGAGGCAGAAACTGTACAAATTTATTTGGCTGTACAGTTCCTGTCTCAATTTGCCCGGCCTTTAATTATTTAATTTAATAAAAATTCCAAAATTAATTTAAGTCCCTTAATTTGGGATTCATGGCTATTATGGGATATAGCCATGAGAGATAAAGCTAGGATATAGTATCCAGAGAAAAAACACTTGTTTCTATGGAGAGAATATATAATAGGATATGCATATATTAAATATATGAAACTTGGGTGGTGTTTTCTAAACTCTTCCACAGGCCTGTGATTTAGAGCTTTAATAAAATGCTAAATACTTGAAGAAATAGTTTGAACTCTCTAGGTCTTTTTCGGTTACTCAATACACCTTTGTGTTCTGGTAAGCATTAATGTCTACCTATAGTGCATACACCTTGAGTTCAACTGTTACTAATATTTGGCCATAAAGTATATTTGTGACTATTTTATTATGGGGCTGGATTTTCTGCTTTAGTTCCAGGTGAAGACCCTCATCAAGTACAACCTGCCGCCCTCAAACTAGCTTTGCGATACCATATACAGACCTTGTGTAGCTCGCGCCATTGTGTGGATTCTCTGATGTTCTATCTCAACAGCCCGTCCAAGAGTGATGGAACGTCACTTCTGTGGGACATCAACAACGATGGTATTGTAAGTAATAACACATTACAGATATTTCCTAACAAAAGTCACTCGAATGTTCGATAAGACGCGAGGGAAATTGTTTTGCAGTCGTGTGGATCCAGTTCCATACTATTTTAGGTTTGTCTCCACTATGGTGTTTATATGTCACACATCTCAGGTAGGTAGTACAAACGTGTCTACAGGTGCTGATCACGGTTTTCTCACGTTCCCTTTGTTCATTATATCTACTTAAAGACAGAATTATGAAACTGGTCGCATGTACCTATACAGGTAAGAAGTCTGGTTTGGCTATCAAAAGAATCGAGAACATAATTGATTTGGTAGATATTTAGAGATTTATTCGTTCTGAATACGAGGAGAAAATAACACAGCTGAGTAAAGCCTACATTTTGTACTTTGATCGAGTCTTCAAAGGCCGTGTTTCCATTATGAAAGGACCATAATGTCTTTTCCAGGAGGCTAAATTCAGCTGTCGTGTAGACAAGTTGCTTCTTATCGAGGTTTAATTAGTTGTTAAAGGCTAAGGTTCCAATTATACAAGTAAGCGGGCTATCCTTTCTTTCAATTCAATTTGCGCATGGCTGAAGGAGCGAATGAAACTTAAAACCAGATTAAGTCAACCAGTTTCCTTCGCTTTGTATATACGTCTTGTCCAGCCCGTTTGCTCCTTATTGTAATTTGATTGGCTGTTTTCTTTGGCAAGAAGGCCAAACACAATCATTGATATATCCAGCAGCTTCTCATTGGATTAATTACCGATGCATCGTACATTCGGAGCGGCTCATGATAAGGGCTAGAGCTTCACGTTCCAGATCAGGTAACCAATATTAGGTTGTTTTATTTTACCACTTGTTTAACATGCGTAAACACTCAATCTGAACTTGTTTCACTAGATAGAGCTAGGGAGCAACATGAGCGAATTCTTTCTATCTCTGACAGTATAGCCTATTGCGTGCTGAAAATGGCGTTAAACCCTACAACACTTTAGAGGGGCCCCGAGTGGCGGAGTGGTCTAAAGCGCTGTCCGTTACGGATCACTGCTATCTCACCTCTCTCTGCGTGGGTTCGAGTCTAAGATTCGGCTAATGTAGTTATGTGAGAAAGCTTGCCCGTAGCTTCTCGTGGGTCGGTGGTTCTTTCCGGGGGTTTTCCGGGTTCTTCCTCCACCATTATTACTGGCCGCGATGTATAGCCTATATTGTGCTTAAAAATGATGTTAAACCATAAAAAAATATTAAAAGAAATAAAAAAAATAAACCCTACAACAACAGCAGCAGACATCGTAGCGATATGACTGAATTTATTTTTTAACGCTACGTTAAAAATCCTAATCAGAAACACACACACGAAACAGAGATTACATTTGTACTGATATGAAGGTGTTTATAAATCAACTGATTTAATATTTCGATATACAGATGAAATTTTACAGGATGCACGACTTTCATAATCTCTGAGGGTGTGCCATCGTAGACGGTGGCGATTAATGTAAAAAAAAATATAATCGTGCGTGGTCGTGGTGATTTGGCCTGTGGGATTTGTAGTTGGATATGGACGTGGGAACGAATGAATGGTGCTTGATCGCACACAATCATGCATCACTGCAGTTTGTAGTTCATTAATATAGATTTTCTTCTCTTACACCTCTTGTTGATTAGTAATAACAGTACCCGGCAACGCCTACGAATCGTATAATAGTAGTTTTCACGAAACTATATCCATTGCAAGCTAGATGTACATGAGATTTAAATAGGCCACGCTTTCGGCGTGATTATTATGAACAATGCCGGATTAGGTCAAAATATTGTCCGGGAAGGGGGGGGGGGGGGTATGTGTAAAAAATTGCACAAGGGCCCTGATTTCTTTAAAGTGTACCAAAGCAAAAAAATCCTATGTGTCTATTTATTCAAAGTGTGTATTATACATATTAAAAGTGCGCAGGGATAAAACGATGGTCAAATTTCAAGTGACAAGTGACCAAGTTTTTATACGTGTGTGTGTGTGCGTTTCTTTTATAGCCAAGATAGGTTTTCGGAAACATCTTGATCCTGCTCTAATTAATGTATTTATTATGGAATCTCTGTCTGTCTGTCTGTCTGTCTGTCTCTCTCTCTCTTATATATATATATATATATATATATATATATATATATATATATATATATATATATATATATATATATATATATATCGGAATAATGCAAAAAAAATTGTTGATGTGCCTCTGGATACATTTGGCACAAAATCATGTACAATACGGAATAGCTGCATGAAGCGAAATCATTTTGTTATCACATGACATTACTTCCATAAGAATTTCGTATCACAGTTCACATGTGTTACATATTATCTGTAAGACATGTGAAAGACAGCGAAGTGTCGTCAAATTTGTATACTTATTTTTCCGGTTGAAAATTCACGATAATTTGGAAAGTCACCAAATGTTGGCAGGATATAGTCATATTTCATAACGAGCAATATCAAGCTGACTTCAAGTGGTCACATACTTTGGATAAACACAGTTATAACTCAATTACAAAGTGACCAAATACATTCATTGATATAACAGTATATTTAATATTTGCCTGTCTCACGGTGGACTAAATCCAGCCTGATGTGGAGGAGGGGTATGAAGTGTTCGAAAACTTGTAGCAGATTTGAGAGTTTGTCTGTCTATCATCCTTTGTCTGCATACATTTTTAATTATGTTTAAGCAGGCTGGTGCAAAAGCATCCATGTCCTGGGTAATGACTATTATAGTGTAATTAAAAACTTGCCACGATCTGATTCTATCTCAATTTTAAAAATTACCATTGGAGTTGCGGTATGTTAGTTACTCAAGCATGTATCGGCTAGGAGGAACGATAGCTTGTAGGATATGGCCTATGCAAATAGTACGAGAAGTTCATGTACATCTTCGCAATGAGCATGAAATCCATTCCAAATGAAACTGGAGAATTATTACATGCGTAATTATCTCACCTCTGTCTGCGTGGGTTCAGGTATCATATTCGGCTAATGTGGGTAAGTGAGAAAGATTGCCAGTAGCTTCTCGTGGGTCGGTGGTTCTTTCCGGGGGTTTTCCCCGGGTTTTTCCTTCACCATTAATACTGGCCACCATATATAGCCTATCGTGTGCTGAAAAACTGGCGTTAAACCCTACAAAAACATAACATGTGTAATTAACTGTTTGTAATATATTCACCAGGCGGATGATGCAGAGAGGTATACACTGAACGAAATAAAGAGTGACTTGGCACGGTGTGAGGCACGCCAGGTCCATCTTATTGTAGACCAGAGCTATGCAGGAGAGATTGCAGCTGCTTTCCAAGGGTCCAGTCGGCACAAGAATGTGGTCGTCTTCGCCAGTGGCAGTGATCATGAATATTCATTTGATGACGAATACACCAATCACTGGGTCCAGGCAAACCACAAACGGACATGTACCAATGAAGTCCACGAGGTAATTGTATGAATCATAACGCATTAATTTATTCAAAACTTTCAGTAAAGAGCAGCGTATGTTTGTTGGTCAGATGGCGCAGATAATTTGGTTGTCAGTAGTGTTGTCATGTTTTCATGTTTGTCAGTAGTGTGACTTGTGTAATATTCCAATAGCATTTATTTACATTAATATTTTTGTAAGACTTCGAGTCTATCAAATTACAGCATATTATCATAAAAAACAGCGATCTTTACCTGCAAAATATTTCAATGTCTTTTATTTGCAGAGCAGCTTGAACAGCATCAAAAACTCGTCCCCAGTCATGCAAGAAGGGGAACCTGGCACAGTAAGGACAACAATTTTCGGAGCACCATGCAATGTCGTTCCGCCATTTACGGAACATGAATTACGAGAGAACTATTACGGATGTCAAAACCTACCGACTGGATTTTGGCTAATGAAAGCTGTGGAGGAAAGAAAAAGAAGATGATTTTTGTATTAGTCTTGGAAAACAGTTTATTGTGTAAACTAAAGTTGACAATGGTTGACTTTTGGAACCGTTCCTTACAAAGTGGCTGCTTTCTTTCTATACGTTGACATAGGTGCAGGGACATCTTAAAATGTCATAGACGAGTGCAGTGCTGAAACAGAATTAGGTACGATATACCTCTGTACATATGCGATATATTGTACACTGTTTCTCCAAGTTATGTTCTGCAGGCTTGTTTGCCCCCTTATGAACATGGACACTTGATGATTGCAAGATAGGTCCGC
Source organism: Unio pictorum (assembly GCA_030141615.1). Taxonomy (NCBI): domain Eukaryota; kingdom Metazoa; phylum Mollusca; class Bivalvia; order Unionida; family Unionidae; genus Unio; species Unio pictorum. The sequence goes on from JARLTB010000181.1 coordinate 829,091, forward strand.
GTGTTGATATTTGGAGTCGGCACATTGAATTGCTAACGTTTTTACGAGTGCTATCCACAAATTTCAGAAACATTGGTCACGCGTGTGGAACGATAATTATTTACCGAGAATGTAATTAGCATGTTCATCTGCTTACACAATCTTTTAATTTGAAAGAAGCATGCTGCCCGGTAAATAAACATGTGAAAATACAATGTTCATATCATGTATTTCTACTATTGAAGATTATTTTACATTTTTCTCCTTTATTATATTTTCATTTTTTTTAACGTAAACGTTTGTTTTTGTTAATTGTTTTTCTTCTTTATGCCATTGTCGATTGAGGAGCACGAGAAAATTATCCTTCTAGGTAAATTAACAAGTGAAAGGAATGGATAAAGTCTCGCTCAGTTATATAAATTTTAATGGTACAGTTTCTGTCCACTTTGGAAAGTGCAGAGTCCACCTTATGTTGCATTCAGAGATCCTCAGTGAGGCGGATGACTTTAAAGTGGACTGAATTGCATGTACGCTGCACTGAATTGTATTTACACTGCACTGAATTTTATATACACTGTACCAAATACTGTACTGAATTGCTAGTGTGCTGTATTGTGCATGCAAATCGTATACAGATTTTACAAACTGACGTTTAAGTAGTTTACAAGATGTTTCAGACTTCCACATAAATAATGAAAAGTTGCTTCTGATGTCATATACTTTGATTAATGGTGACGACTTGTACTTTGATGGCATATTTGTTTCATAATTGTTTTATTTCGTAGAAAGAGAGCGCAAGTCGTAAAATGAAGCACTGTCTTTATTTTCAAGTTGTCTTGTAATGTAACTCACGTTCGACATATATCAAATAATTGTTCATTGTTTTAATAAATGTAGATTTCATGCGATTTAAAAGGGAAAAATCATTCAATGACGTTCTCGTTAACTAGTTGTCTGGAACGAGCTTTCGTTGGTGCAAAATACGTGACTTGAAGACCTGGCCTGGGATTCATTAACTATGAATAAAAAAAGACTGAAGTCTTTACAGAAAATTCAGTTACTATAAATTGTAGATTTTACACGAATGAAAGCTTTAAACCCGTTGAATAAACAGTGCTAACGTTCCGATGAAGTTCTTATTATTGATGCGTCAGCTCTTTGCGAATTGTCACGCATGTATTAATCATGCAAATATCCTCTCTTGCCTGTATACTGTGGAACATTCGCTTTCTTTGCATCTCGCAAAGATCTCGGTCTTGACAAGTTAGATGCATGTAGTAAACAAGATCAACAGCTTTGGCCGTATGTGTGGATTAGTCCTTCATTGCAAATGCCTACCATTTCAGTCCTATATTTTTTTCTTGACTTTAGGAGAAAAGTAACCAATGCCTTTCTCATCAGTAGCTTCAGTGACACTTGCTCTCGAAGGTCTGAGAAATCAGCCACAATCTTAAAGATTTAATAAAGTCAAGATATGTACAAGATTTAATTAATTTAAGATATGGAGAAGATTTAATAAAGTCAAGATATGGACAATATACAATAAAGTCAAGATATGGACAAGATTTAATTAAGTCAAGATATGGACAAGATTTAATAAAGTCAAGATATGGGCAATATTCAATAAAGTCAAGATATGGACATAATTCAATAAAAATTTCAAGTAAAATACCTAATCAAAATTTATTCCTAACAAACTAAAGATCCGCCAGAACAAAACACAAGTTTTCCTCGTGTAAAATGATTTTTTATTGGAGTGGAAAAAGTAATCCAAGCTAACACTTTATGCAGTTATTATTGCTACATGAGGACAAGTTTTATCCCAAAAAGACATGTACACATTCGTTCCTAACAATCTAAAGATCCGAAAAAGCAAACGCATCTCTCATGTAAAGTGATATTTTATTTGAGCGGAAAATTGACGGGTGTGTTAAGTATTGTATATAGGCTAGAGCAATTTTATAGCACATGCAAATTCAGCGAAGGGGCATTTGCCCCTTCCCCCCAAATGACGTCTTTGCTTGGTATATGACTCTTGACCGGAACAATAAGACAAACAATCAGATACAAACAGCGCTTGCAGTGAGAAGTGTAACTCCTTGGCCGACGGGGGGGGGGGGGGGGGATGGACAACCGGAGATTTATCCCCGGGACCCGGTCTTAACAACGCTTTAATTTTATAAAATAATATTTTAAAAACAAGAACTAGGAGAGGCCCAGGTGTTTCTTACCACAGCCTCCCTGGCCCCGGATCATTCTATACAGTCCAGTTTAATCGAGACTTAGCGAAGGTACTGTTTGTCTCGTTTGAGTTGAACTCTTGTACATGTCAACCTTAAGGTTGTCTTTTAATCATAAAATTAAAAATATCATTTTCGGACATTGTGCTTGGAAGATCTCGCTACCTGTATTCGTCAGGCTTTATTATTATTATGTTGAAATGGCAAATATGATGGCGTGGGTTCGAATTCTGCCCAGACCAGGCTGTGGCGTGTTCTGGGAAAGCGCTATATATATATATATATATATAAGAGAAAATATTGATAATGTTCCCGTGTGAACAAGATAGTACGCTGATAATTTACTCGAAAAGATAGGAAGTGAATTATCAAGTATTCACAGTCGCGTTTGTCATAAAATTTCCTTGCACATGTCAATATTATGGTTGTCTTTTATTTATAAAATATGTGAATACAATTTCCTTGTTCATGTGCCGGCTTCAGAGTTGAACTTAAACTTACGATAAAATCCATTCCATAGGCACATGTGATGATGTAATATCACTCTGAAAAGATTACTGTTCAATCTGTGACCAATATTTAGTGTTGAAAATGTCGTTTCTAAAAGAGATGGCATCTTACTGAAGTTTTCTTGTATTAAAGGAAAACTTCGTTGCCGATTATTACAGTAAGTTGAGAAATTTAGTTTAAATCGGAGAAAATTGTTAATGTTGCAAATATAATCTACCGTATATATATATATATATATATATATATATATATATATATATATATATATATATATATATATCCAGTTGTACACATCATAAATCCTGATCAATGGACTCGACTGTACACAACATAAATCCTGATCACAGCATACATTCAGATCAACAGATTCGACTATACACAACATAAATCCAGATCAATGGACTGAACTATACACAACATAAATCCAGATCAACGGACTCGACTATACACAACATAAATCCAGATCAACGGACTCGACTATACACAACATAAATCCAGATCAACGGACTCTACTATACACAACAAAAATCCAGATCAACGGACTCGACTATACACAACATAAATCCAGATCAACGGACTGGACTATAAACAACATAAATCCAGATCAACGGCCTCAACTATACACAACATAAATCCAGATCAACGGACTCGAAATCCAGACCAACGGACTGGACTATAAACAACATAAATCCAGATCAACGGACTCGACTATACACAACATAAATCCAGATCAACGGACTCTACTATACACAACGGACTCGACTATACACAACATAAATCCAGATCAACGGACTCTACTATACACAACAAAAATCCAGATCAACGGACTCGACTATAAACAACATAAATCCAGATCAACGGACTCGACTATACACAACATAAATCCAGATCAATGGACTCGACTATACACAACATAAATCCAGATCAACGGACTGGACTATACACAACATACATCCTGATCAGAATCTGTGTTGGGTATACTACTGATTACTCTTAACAACCTGCATAGATCCAGATCTGCTGGTGCATAATGCAAAATCATGATCTGGGTGCTTGCATTTTAGCTACACATTGTGTATTACTGCATGTATTCCAAATGCACACGGCATATTGCTACCCAGATTTAAAGATGTAACATTTCGCATTGCCTTCATAGCTTATGACGAAATTTTCCTTTCAAGTTCACGTTATAGGTCACTACTGAGTATTGGACCCGACACGGACTTTGCCTTATGTTTCGAATCTTTGTTTGCATCTCAATATAGTTGTTTTCCAAAATAATAACTAAAAATGGAAACCTTACGGATCATGTTTTTCCTGTTAGGTTTTCACGCAACAATCGAGCACCAATTGCCCTTATGTCAGTACATAGCATTGTAGGAAAGGTATAATTTATTTAATTGCAACTTCTGATGTGACATTTTGTGTTAACACACATGCATATATATGTATGAAACATTTTGTTTGATCAAATTAAGCTGGAACACCTATGATTAATTACTTGTCAGATGTTAGGTGTGAATAACTGTTTTGGCGCATGTGTACAACATCAAAAGAAATTAGTGTTTGATAAAGAACACAAATTAAACCACATAGTATGTTCTGGGGTTATTTCTTGATAATCTGCTGCCTCAAAATAATTTGGTTGGCGGCCAGATAGCTAGGAATTAGCACTCTTGATTGTGAGAAAACGACACTTAAATAACGTTGTGTAAAATTCCGCAATTATTACTTTCTGTATTTATTTCACACCTTCATTTGAAAAGCAGATACAAGAAAACGTCGAGATTCAACTGCATTTATCACAAATAAGTCGGCATTTACAGGACTATAAAAATAATCCAACATTGTAATGAAATTTAGATTTGTTCATTTTTGAAATGTGCCTCAAGGGTGAGAATGGTTACGGCTATATTGTATCTGTTGTTTTATTTGTATGAATTATTTTGACAAAAACAAGACTGATCAACTGTTGCAGCTTTGAATAACTGAAATAATGAAATGTGCCCTTGTTTAATCTTACACTATTTAATCTTGCATACTTGATCTGGCGTTCAGTACAGTTGTTCAGTCCCCATATATGTTTCACATCCAGATTCGAACTACTAATTTGCATTCCCTGAAGCCTGCGTGTAGCTGTCGTGAATCAAACTTGTATAAATCCCAGTTTGTTTTGAATTTCATTCATACAGTAAAGCAAAAATATTTAGAAGGCTTGAAAGGGGGTATAACTTAAATATCAAATATTATTATGTTTTGTGCTGAGCCAGACGAAATAACTCGTTTGATATGGCATGTGAATATCTCTCAGCCTGACGACCTCGACATATGAATATGTCTCATCTAACTCGTATTTTCTGCCGGTTAACAGAAAAGCACGTATACAGTTTTGTGATAGATTTAGTGATGTTCTTGCATTGCAAAAACAAGAACCAAGTGATCCTTGCCTCAATTGAACACAAAACCTACACTTAAAATCATGGAAAAAAAATCATATTAAATTTAATAAAGCACGCGTTGCAAGTATTACCACTAGGGGTGTGCTGAGTGTGTGGATGACTAACAGAGGAAGTTGGGAAAGGGTTCTGTGAATGTTGAAGAAGTACAACAAATATGACAAGCTAGATACACAGATGGAGAGATGAATAAATATTTGGAATACGACATCTAAAATCACAACAAAAGCTAGTTCACAATGTCGAGATAGTGTGCGTCTATATGTGTGTGTGTGTGTTAGTGTTAAAATATTTGCATGCCACTTTTGGCGCGAGTTGAATGTGCAGTTGTTTCAAAAGAAAATTGAACTAACTTGTTCTAAATTATTTGAATGAATCGTAGATTATATGCCTAGTAAATTAAGTTCCTATCCATAATTCCTTCCAACTCCTTTTAGACATTCTTGCACCTTAAAACCAACACGATACTGACTATAGCGCCATATCTGATCTCACCGCCAGTGGTTCTACGGTCTCACTGGACAGTTGTTTTGGCAAATTTTTGTCCGAAAATGACCTATAGCAGAAACATGATAATAATATTACATTAAAGACGTTAATAAAAATGAACTTAGGATTTTTGTTGAAATGATGCTGGTATGATTCTGACTGAGGAATCAAAAGTTAATTCCTCATGCAACTAGTGGCTCTTATACTGAATCAAAACTGCCCCCAACCCCTCCTTTTTACATTCAATTTTTACAGAAAAGGGGTATTTTGTATATTTTCCTGTGACGTGAGAGCTAAAAGAATCAGTATGTGCCTTATACATGAATACAGTTCACTAGTACTGTAACAAATTAGCATACTTTTCGTCCCCCCTCAACCATCAAGATTTTTATATATTTACCTCTGTAGCAGACACATGTAAATACGCAAGCTAAGTCCACGGCTCATTTGAAGCCCAAGGTACGCATTTGATCTCCTGTACTAGTCTAACTGTGACAGGAAGTCACCAAGTCAACCAGTTTCCAGGCCTAACTCAAAGTAAATGTAACCCACATTAATTTAGCTTATGTGTAAAGTGAAAAATGCTAGGATGGTGATAATCAGGCCCATGCCTTCTACCTTAAATATTAGGAGGTGTCAAAATGCGAAACTATCCAGTGAGATATAAGCGTCAGTTACAACAACACACAATATGCGTACTTGTTAACTCGCTTAGAATGGTTGATAATGGTTATATTTGTTCGGTTCATTTATTGTTAAAGAAAGAACTAACAAAAAATAAATTATTGATACAGTCTAGTGCTGAGTATATCACATTGATATCATTATCTGTTGAAGCTTAAATGATGTACACAGAAGCAATACAGTTAAGAACAGCTGGGTACTATACACTCGAAAAATAACACATGATGATAATAGTCGTAAAGTTTGATATTCAAAGAGTAACAGACAATCAACCGTATTTACACAAGAGGTTTGTATTGTTATTATGAATATTTTAACAACATATTTAAAGACCCTAACAACAATGACGAAGACGAACTTATGACAACCACGGACTTGTTCTGATAATACTAAACTAAATACAGATCTAGAACCCAGCAGTAGGATAGTGAGGCTGTTTAGCAAGAAGGGAAATCCAATTCAAATAGGTGGGTGATTAGCGACAACGGGAATTTAATATGGGTAATACTGCTGTGGCTGTTTAGCGACAAGGAAAATTTAACATGGGAAATATTGCTGGGACTGTTTAACACAGACTAGGTTTTGATAGGAGCAATATGAATGATGAGGTCAGCGTTCTGGACACTGACAACAATGTCTTCCAGGCGTTATATAAAGTGTATGTTCCGCTCCGCCAAGCGTTATAAAGTTTCACGGACAATGGGAAATATCATTACAAAACACCATGGGAGGATTTACGGACAAGATTTAAGCGTACAAAAGGCCTGCATAGCGACAAAAAATTGGGCTTATTATATGGACAATATCAATGGAACAGGTGGGGTGACGTTGGCAACAATGTTGCAAGTGGCTGCCTTCAATCTGGCTAAACAGACAGCGGGGATAAAAACGTCTCGCAGGACCGGAGCACATTTCCGTGCGGTACTGACCAACAAACACAACATCGCCTGACGGGGCGGTAACCCGTACCGTTCACACAAAAATTAAAAAAACATCGCCTGTGGGGAGGGGGATATAACTTTATATACCTGGAATCACCTACCAAACAATCCACAGTGATGACAGTGCTGATCTAAAATCAATTTATATAGAAGACAACACACCCATAGTAGCAAAATCCACGTTATATACTATCAATACATTGTGGAGAAGGACATTTTTTTTAAAATCTACAAAACACACCATTACCTACAATCACCTAAGCAAAAGAGAGTGGTCATATTCTCACTACTCCACATTGACACAAAATAAACATATCGAGCAGGGACAAGGATTGTTTTGTTAAGGAAAAACAAACACCTACACATACGTAAACATACACACACGTACACACTTTTTTGTTAAGGGATATGTGTTTTGCTAAAGGAAGAAAACAAAATACACACGAACTTGTGCACACAAAATCACATACACATACATACGAACGAGTGCACACAAAAACACATGGACAGATACAAACACTGTGTTTTGATAAGGTAAGAAAACAAACAAACACGCGGCTATGTTGATTGGGGAGTTGTGGCTATCTTTAACGACTCAGATTGCATCCACGTAATGGCGATAGACTTTCTCACAGGATAAGGTCAGCTTCTGCGGACATAGAAGGAGAACTCTTTCGTATCTACCCGGTAGTCTACAAAACCTCTGCCTGGCTCCTGCCTCTGTTGTTACTGATGCTGCTGCTGCTGCCCTCTGCTTTTGAAGCCTATACTTCTCCGTCCATTCTTGTTCCATCTTGATTTGGTCTTTAGCAGGTCTTGGGTCACAGTCATCATCCTGATATTCTCCATCTCATCAGTCTTGGGTGTCAGGTTTACTAACACAATGTAACTTCACGTAGGCTTCGTTGATCTTGGCTAGTCATGAACACATCTTCATAGGTGGACGAGTCAACAATGGATCGTCAGACTGGATACTGCCACACTTTAAACGGCTGAAGCCAGGACGCGATAATAAACATTTATACCATGTTTAGGGTAGGAACGCTTTATAGCGAAAGTGAAAAGTCAAACAGCATGTATTCACAGTGTTCATGGTTTTAAAACAAACCACAAACAATGTTTTCAAAAGAGAACATTATTTTCCCTAACCAACAATTAATTAACATACAACAATTCATATAACATCAAACTTTTTTTTGACAAGGTTGACAACGTTGTGCAATCAAGTTAGACTTCCACTGATGGACGTCATTGGGTCATTGATGTAGACTACGTTTCCTATCTAAAGATAACATATATCCATCACGGTCACAATACCATAGATATACATTGTATCATTTTTAGAAGAGTTAACAAAACCAGTCACTAAATCTTCTATGTGATATCAAAGACAACGATGAAGAAAATACACACAATATTGTCCACACACCATGAAATCCGTGTCTGTAATTTCACATTTTTTAATCGTGTCGTCTGGGATTGTCTTCTCATAAAGTCGATGATGTCTTCCAAAGGCGGCAATCCATAAGAATCAAAGTACTCCATATAACCATCATCTGGAAAGTAGAAGACTACCTAGTGAGTTTCTGGGAGATGACTGTAGTCCATGTTGATTACTTAATCGTGATGGTCTTAAGGCACGCGATGAGGAAACTCATCTTTAGCGCACACCACATGATTCCAAAAAGCGGTGTACGAAATGTTCCACAAAAGGTAATAAAGGTTCCAGGTATTCATTTTTTGTTTTCTTTTTTCTTACCTTTCACAGGTCATGATACGTCGTCAATTCCATCCTGACATGTTGCTTAAAAAGTGCTGACAAGTAACGGTTTCTTGGCTTCGTCTCCACACTCTGAGCCAAGAGAGCTTCGATGTGATGGATCTCTAGTGAAACCAGCGGAGGCGAGGAATGATCACGCAAATCTTTATACCACTGATTCAAGACTGCTTCTGAGATGAGACTCCAAGCGTCCTCCAGATACTCGTCCAATGTTTCTTCTCGGCTCATCATTAGACATTTATCGTTTTGAATTTGACAGGGATGATCGTTTTGACATCTAAGGCAAACTTTCTAGGTTATTTCCGTTCTTTTATTCGTCCGGTGAAAAGGTGACTAAATCTTGTTCGTGTTTTGGCCATCTGGACCTTATCTCTATCTCTTACAGGATATCCTCCCATTTCATTTCCAAAGAGTCAGCACCATTCAAAGGTATTATAGTCTTCCATAGTTTCTAATAGTCAATATTGACTTCTCTCAAACTGTTAATTCCTATCGTATTATCGAACTCAGCATACAAGAAGACGTCCACCGTCTCGGTTAGTGCTTCTGTAAAATGGAAGTACCACAAGCAGTTGATCGGATTTTATCGGGTGAAAATGTCTTTAGTATCCGCCTTGGTCTGGAGTGAAATCAACGGCCCACAAAGTGTAACCTCCTGCATAATCATCGTATGAAATTACGCGGCTGGTGTTGGTCGCAAGCTGTCTAGTGGCTTCTTACAGGACAAGTACAATCTCAAGTAATTCTTTTGGGCAAAGATAGGTTGGAAGGGTCTGGTTGAGGGATGTATTAATAACAAGACCAATTACTAAACGTTTGGGTAACTGTCCTAGGAACAGCTGCGCAGCGATCTTGGATCGGAGTCCAGTGGCAATGATAAATGTTGTCACTTTCACGCGCTGTATCGGTTACTTGAAAGTCGTTCTGATCAAAGTGTGGATATGTTTTCAAACGGCGATCGTAAGCGTGTTCCCACATTTCCACCACTTGGTATCCTTGCTGTTCTAACTTCAAGCACCGTTGACGAGTGGCGTGGTACAATTCTTCCATGGTATGTTGTAAGAACTGATTTTAGTGTCGAGTTGAGCGTAGCAGATGGGACATTTGTGAAATAAGCAACCGTTAAACTTGTACGCGATTTAAGGGTTTTCTAAGTCCCGACCCATCCAAAGAATACGTTGCGATGGTCTTTTGCATCGTCCTTTTCAAGCATGTTGGATCCATTTGTCTTCCTTGTCGTTTAGTAATGTAACCAGCGTAGGGCTTTGACCGAGTATTGACGTTTGACAAAATTAATCGTTTGAAAACTAATGACAGGCAGATGTTTTCCGGCACGAATCGTTTTCATACACTAAGGAATACATTTTTCTGGTCCCTATACAGGTGCAATATTCCCATTATAAAATCCCATTGTCCGTAAAGAGCCAGACCTGTATTCCCCATGTTGACCTACTTCATCCAATAATAATAAACGTGCATCTTCTAAGACACCAGTCACACCACCTGACCGATCTATCCAATGGGAAAAGGTCGAATCTTGAACACATGTTTACTAATAATTATATTATTAGTAACAGTCAAGAAGTAAATAAGCATCTATTTATTGATCCGACCCAATTTTGCGTTCTATAATATCTGTAAAACAGACCCAAGTCACCTATGCAAAATCAAAAGATAATCTAAACAACGTATAGCATGAATACAATTAAGACAACTTAGATAATATCAAGCTTAAACGGAGACCTATGAAGACGAAATTTCGCTCATCTAGCAGCAGTCCATTCTGAGCCTGCGTGGCGTATTTTTCAACCTTTTCTATAACTTTTGCAAAATTTTGGCATGGGATTTTTAAAACATTATCTTGTTACGAATCGAGGCTTTCCGTGGATCAAGTGGACCCTCACCAAGAGCGATGTCCACGTTAAACACAGATATTATTACCTCATGCTGTAATACTCACTTGATTTCCAGTGGCATGTTCAAGAGAAGTTTCACAGTATCATTGGATGAGCCGTATTCAATTGATTGCCCAGTAAATATTAATTTAATTAGAGCGACTGTATGATGTAAACTCTGGAACTTGGTCTAGTTGTGCTTCTATTGCTGCCTCAGTGTATAAAGTAGCTGCGATACGGTGGCACCTTTTCTCATCATCAGCAACTTCACTGGCGATTTCGGCCCGTCCGGTTCAGGGAGGAATTTAAATATGTATAACTGTGCTGCTGCCGCACGGATCTGTTTCAAAGTCTGATGAGGCTGATCATGATGAAGTCCTAATAGCTTATGTATTCTACATTACTGTTTTGTTTTGTTTACACCGATTGCATCCCAATGTCATTGGCTTGTCATTACAGATGAAGATTGTATTCTTGAATAAGATTTTTTCAACCAATGTTTACTCAAACTTCTTTACCTTCTCAGCTGTTGTTTTGCTGAACCACCCACGCATTGTTCTTTATTTCAAGTCGACATTTATGCTCCAGAATATATTGGAGTGGATAGCATTTTATTGTAGGGTCATTTACCGTAATGTAACTCTCATGCAGAATAGTAATGTAAATAATCATGGTAACGTCTAGTAAGAAGACAGTGCCTCCAGGCTGAAGAGACTATACTTAAGTTTCAAAAAACTTTCCTTGCTCATATGTCATATTCTTAAAGCCGTTATTTAGTCAAATCACTAAATGCTTGACACTATCAAGTTGTATACCAACTCGAACTCGAATATCCCCTGGGAAAATGAAAAAATACTTTTCCATGCGTATGTTCGAAATTTTCTTTGTTTGGCTGATACTCTTTCTCACTGTTAGTGAATGTATCGATACCAACTTGGAAGTTCCATTTTTCATTTAATATATTAAATGCCAAATATATATCTCTAATTAATCTTTTCTTGATTGTGATTACGAAAATATTTATTCTCCTTTCTGTCTTTGTCGTCGCTAACATCTCGGCTGTTTTCTTCAAATGTTGATCTGCCTTTTCATTTTTTCCCCCTTAACTATCTGCAAGGATAGGATTGGTTAGTTTCATTTGCGCCACTAATTCGGTTAACTTCAGCGATTGAAGTTTTCTTGTACAATAACTTGCATTTGATTGTATTCTTTACCAATTGTTCACTTTGCTCGTTTCCCCGCGATTTCTGTTCCTGTTAATTCATCAAATTGCTCCAGACACGTCTGTGATAAATGCGTGGCCTCTTTGATGAAGTTAAGTAGGGTTTAAGTCTTTTCGTTGACGTTACAGACACGGCATGGCTCTCGTACTTTAATTCCTGTATTTTCCGCAGACGTAAATCCGTTCACAATACTTGTTTCTAATGACATTATGCAACAGTTTGCTTTAATTCTCTAACAGTGTATCACTTACGTAATGTTGCCCTGTATGTCTCAGTGATTAGTATCACAATGGACACGTATGAGATCATGCTTACGTCTCATACAACCCTTGTACTCCGTACACAGCTTCAACGCGATCTAATTCCGGCTAAAATCGCAGACGCACATGTATGCAATAAATTCCCGGTCGGATAAAAGTCATGGGGATTTAGATTTAGTTCTTGGCTGTAGAGTCGTTTTAAGTCTGTCTTATTTGCCCATAAAGATACTATTTCTATTTATAAAGTTAAAATTAATTAAAAAACAAATACAACTTTCATTATTCAAATCAAATAAATACTTAGACTCATGTTAAAGCTGTATACACACTCAAAGAAATATAAATACAGCCGTTTAATTCATAGCACACGTGCGCGCATACTAAAACTCGTAGTTTTCTATTGGACTACGAGGTTTTAGAAGAAAAAGATCCGATTTCACTTTCATGACTACATTTACCTATTTGGTGCATGTTTAGTGATAGGTTCACTGAAAATATGCAATTTAAATTCTTCTCTTTGTCTATGAACTAGGCTAATATTAAAAATGTCCATCTGGAAAAGTTTGTCTATTTATATTACCGTGTATGCTCGAGTATCAGTCGAGTCAAATCGGAAACCAAAAAGATATTGATTTGCTGTAGTATAATGCGCCTGCAGATCAGAGTCATTGTTGTTTGTTCTACTGATTACTCCTAACAAACTGCACAGACCCAAAGTTTTCGCCATATTATACGACTGCAGATCTGGATCTGTGGAGTTTGCTGTTGAACTCGTCTTATAAGTTAGCATATACGGTAGTTAATGCGGACTGAGCTATCAACCATAAATTCACGCATGTTAAATTGTTCGTTATGGGATTTAACGCCATTTCTCAGCACAAGATAGTCCATGCATGGTGGCCAGTATAACTGATGGAGGAATAAACCGGAAACCCACGGGAAGTTACTGGCAGGCTTTGTCACGTACACACATTAGCCGAGTCCGAGATACTGACCCAAGAAGACAAGAGGTATAGATGGCAGTGATCTAGAACAGTGAGAGCTTTATTTAGAACACTACTCTTTTGAACTGTCTGTGGGAAGAGTAAGCGTATATTTTTTTCAAGCAATATAGTAACTTTGTGCAAAGTTATCAATCTCAATTAAAAAAAATAATATTGCAATCGACAGTGATAACAGACTAAGAACAGTGGGTTGTGTTTTGTCGTTATCTTGCATTTTAGGTTTAAACTTATCTTTTCGAGATTCTTTCTTTTTTCTATTAAAGGGAAATAACAATCTTAGAATTGAAAGACCGTGTAAAGAGTTCTTCCCCTTAATTAGTGTACGTACCATTTGTTATAATAATAATAATAATAATAATAATAATAATAATAATAATAATAATAATAGTAAAGACTTTATTTAGAGAAGGTAACTAATTTAGTTACAGAACTAATCTACATTGAGGCCTTCTATCTGTTATGTACAATATATACAATATATACAACATGATGCGAAGAGTCTGGCTCGACGCTAAATAATTAAGGAATTTTAAATTTCAAAGTATCAAGCCTGGAACACATGCACAGGCATCTGTAAAAATATAAACATATATGAAAAAAACCCACATAAAAGATCATTCTGCGTTGAAACATTCAGCTTTGAAAATGATACAAAATTACAGACAAGCAGGCAGTATTTTGTTTGGTACTAGCACTGTTCAATTTTTTAAAGATTTCAAGTAATCATTCAGAGCCTGCATTAAGGGAACTTCGCTAAATGTCAAATTGCCTAGCGCCGACTGACCGGCCGACAAACAGAGTAATAGACGCAGTACTAGCGTTGCATTCTGAAAGATAAAATAGATCTTCGGATGATGACCGAAAGTCAATATCAGTTTCGGCCGAAACCGAAAGCAAACCGAAAGCTAACTTTTTGGCTTCGGCCGAAACCGAAACTATGCCGAAAGTGGTCATTTGCCAACTTTCGGCGCCGAAACCGAAACCGAAACCGAATTTCGGTCAGCCTCTAATGTGAATAGACCAAGTAAGATTGTTATCTACGAATACGCCACGAATTCTATCTTGAGAGGTCATATTAAGGCTCACATTATCAAAAAAACCCATTAAATTTGTCGCTATCTAGTCTTGCTCGTTTTTGTTGTGTTGTAACTTGTAGGGCTTTCGTTTTTTCTGTATTTATGATCATACTGTTTTCCTTGCACCATACTTGAAGTCTGTTGAGAGCATCTTGTAAGTTATTTTCAAGTACCGTTTTAGTTTTACCAATCTAAGATATTGTAGCATCATCTGCATAGAGGTCAGTGGAAGAAATTGAAGTTCCAATCTTAAGAGCTAAATCGTTGATAAATAGAATGAATAACATAGGTCCAAGGATAGAGCCTTGTTGTACTCCACAATTAATACTTTTACTTTCAGAAAGTTGACCATTTAAAGATACGTTTTGCACTCTATCAGTTAAGTAAGAAGTAAACCAGTTTAGAGAGTTTTCACTACATTGATAAATTTTTAGTTTTTGAAGTAAAATTTCATGGTCTACAAGATCAAAAGCTTTAAGAAAATCAACCATAATAGTGCCTACCATTTCTCCTTGATCTAACGCTTTCAGCCATTTATCAATCAAAGATACAAGTGCAGTTTCACAGGAGTGATTCTGGCGAAAGCCAGACTGATTATCATGAATAAGATCATAAGTGTTTAAATAGTTGAGAAAAGAATCATGTACATGTTTTTCTAGTAATTTGGAGAGACAAGGAAGGATAGAGATGGGTCTGTAGTTATTTACATCATCTTTTGTTCCTGCTTTATGCAATTGTATAACCTTGGCAGTTTTCCATGATTTTGGAAATTTATTAGACCTAATACTTTCATTACAAATGAAAGCTATACTCTCTACAATTGCAGGTGCAGCCACTTTTAGTAGCCTTGGTCCAATCATATCAAGTCCTGTAGCTTTACAAACATCTATTGTTTTAATATATTTCAACATAATTTCTGGACTCATTTCAGGAATTTCAAATTTTATATTGTTTTGTAGTTTTTTAGCACAAAAATGTTTGAGTTCCGGATGATCAGATGAAGTTCTGGGTTCTTTAAGTTTTTCAGCAATTTGAACAAAAAAGTTTTTAAAAATACCTGAGATGTCCTTTGAATTATCAGTATAAATGCCCTCATGATTGAGGGATAAAATTTCAGCTTTACGCTTACATTTGCCTGCACCAAAACCTGCAAACAATTTCCAGATAGCTTTCGGGTTATTTTGGTTTTCATCCAGCACTTTTTTGTAGTGTGCTTGTTTGGCTTGATGTATCATTTTGTGAACTTTATTCCTCCAAACTCTATATTCGGTTTGATTTCCTACTGATTTTAGTTGGTCTCTTTGCTTTATTGCTTCTAAAATTTCTGGGGAGATCCAGCCTGGCTGATGGTCTTTCTTTATCCTGTGTGTTTTTAAAGGGGCATGCTTGTCCACTATACCGATGAACAGATCTGTCCAAGTATCTAAAACATCATCAATATCCTCAAAGATTTGGACTGTATGCCATGGAATCTGTTCTAGATCTTCTAGGAATTTAAAAGTATCAAAGTTTTGAAAGGATCTATAAGTAATGGATTTATGGATATTATCTCTTCTATTAATGCTCTATTCCATTCCTGAAATAGAGAAAAGATAAAGAAATATTAAAACAAACAAAGCGATTTAAAACATACTAAATCAGAATACATAAAAATACCCAGACAGAAAAATAATTCAGTTCTCATAGGTCATACTATTCAATATATCTCAAAATTACCACATTCTCAAATAAGATTGGTAACATTACCACATTCTCAAGTAAGATTGGTAACATTACCAAATTCTCAAGTAAGATTGGTAAAATTACCTCATTCAAAAGTAAGAGTGGTCAATCACGTTTACATCTAAGGAATCGTCTTTTTAAGTGGAACATTTTAAAACTATGAAAATAATACTCTGCGAGCAAAGTATCTGGAATACATATTTGTGTCAGTGAGCATTATAAAAATCCATCCCGATGAGATATCCAAGTTTATATCTATTAGTACCAATGTGGCTCAAGCGTACTAATGTGTACAAATTTACACATACATGGAAGTCTTGTGAAAAATGAGGTTAATTTATTCCATGGTCCTTACTGTCAGACCTTCATTCTTTTTCTTATACCACCAAACATAGGCCGGTTCCGAAGGTCATACAATACTTAAAAGCTTGCGATCTAAACTAAATTTTGTAATAACTACTAAAATCAACAGCATTGTTCCTTAAAGGTACCAGGGTGTGCATTTTAATATGAGAACCTGCGAAAATAATAAATTGAAAATACCCCCCCCCCAAAGTTTTCTCTGAAAGCTCCTAATGTATCTATAAAATGATATGTGCATATCTTGAGCAGGAGTATACTAGTTGGAGTTTAAAATTTGTGTTACCGATACGAATTGGAACCTTTTCAATCCATGCCCAACTCCGAGCCAATAACAAGCCCATTGCCAGACATGTACGTGAAAGGACCTTCAAAATGTATCTAAGCCCGTAACCGAACCAGAACATGCGCATCGAAGCGACGACACGGGTACGCGCGTTTAGTTGATCTTTATTGCATGCAAATTAAATTCATGTTTCGGTTCTGTTTCACGGTTTCGTATTTGTGCGTGAAGGCGTCTGAAGTTTCAATTTCCGCCAACACGGTCTCGAAATTTGTCAAGGTAATGGTTTTAAATTGGATGGCTACATAATACAGCTTGGCAATCGTACTAAGATGGCTGGCACTGCATCGATACTTTCCGAATGTAAATTTTTTCTTGCGTGCAGCCGTAGCGAAATTATTTTCTCAGTACCGCCTTCTAAAACGGTTACTATCGATATAGTGCCGACATAAAATCCATTTGGAATGCTTTTGATTCCTGTCATAAATATGTCAACTGGTGTTGCCAAAGCTATGAAACGCATCCGTGGCAATATAAGCGTTTGTATTTCAAGAGTACAGTAAATACAGCGCTTTTCTTGGCGATCTCATTTCGTAGCAATTGTTCCGCATCAGTTAGGTTCTTTTCACTTGGTTAACTTTGAGGGTAAATTGATTATGTCAACGTGAATTATAATTGATTGACGGGCTGGCGTTGTCTAGAAGCATCGATGTCGCATGGAATATGCACACATACTTCTAATTTTTTTGTTAACTGGTAAAACTGTAAGGAAGTCGA
Organism: Unio pictorum; assembly: GCA_030141615.1. Classification (NCBI taxonomy): domain Eukaryota; kingdom Metazoa; phylum Mollusca; class Bivalvia; order Unionida; family Unionidae; genus Unio; species Unio pictorum. The sequence continues at coordinate 846,770 of JARLTB010000181.1, forward strand.
AGTATCCAGGGGAATAATTAGGACACCAGCTAGTGTTGCAGGAAGCCATTTCCGCTAGAACTAAATTGATTACACCCTGACTTGATGTCCTCATCGATCGTACATGTGTGTCTTCTTTGACTATTAGTCGAGATTTTTCTTTTCTTGGCAGAGTCAATATAGGTCAATAATTTTAATATAATCTACGGAGAATATTGTCGCAATGGATCTTTCCGTGAATTCCATTCCACTTCATCATTGTAGAATCAATCCCTGTGTATTTTCAAATCCGGCAAAGATGAAATTGTGACCAGACGATTTCACACGCAAATAAACGATTCAAAGCTGGCTTCGAATACATCAGGTTTGTTCCACAGATCGATTTATATCTGCCCCTCGAGTAGACGATATTTGAACGTATATGAGGTAATGGCAATGCCGATTTCAGGCACATAGTTACTGAGAATCAGCATAGATGTTGGCATGCTCTCTCCATCATCAGCGAAAGTTTGTAACATCGTGATCGCGGACTGGGGGTGGTGGGGTGGTGTAGGACTTGTAGCAGTTCTACAACCTTTACATCGACGTATTGTTTCGTTGTAGAATCGGCATCGTTGATGATACCTAGTAAATATTTCCATTCATGATTAGATCTCCGCCCTTTGCATTGCAGAAATTTCCAGTTTTCGATTCCTCCTTTTTGTTAATATAGCCATTGATAAATGCAACCAACATTCTATAGTCTCCGATTCCTTCGTTCAAGATGATCTCGGTCATGTTTTGCGAGACGACTCCTCGTGACCTTTAAACACTTTGTTTGGTATCAAAGTTGGACGCTAGACGTTTCCCGACTTTGTCTTAAAAAATTACAAACTCGTTTGGGTCAACACCAGCAGTGACTCGGTTGCTCAGCTAGGCCAAACGGGCTTGGTGGCATGCCTGATTGTGATCGACATCAACGCCTCCCTCAAGCACTCGTAAATGTCAACATGCATTGTATGCTATCAGGTGTAGTTTCTAAGTGATACCAAGGCTACAACAAACCCATGCGGTGTCGGTGAATGCTAGAGTGAAATCAGCGCATTAACATCGAGATATCTACATATTCCTAAAAGTAGCGGAAGAGAAATCTATCCTCGAGTGGCAGAGACAAGATGTAAATACTCAACATCTTCGAAATTAGCGATATCGGTTTGTCATCGCGAATAATTCAGAACTGGTCAGCGGACGACCTGCGGTCATACACTGGGATAACACAAACGAAACCCCGTCTGCTTCCAGTGCGCCTTGGTAGTTGAATACATTTAATTTCTTTTACAGGTTGTAAGATCCAAAAAAACGCTTTTAGAGCCATTACGGATACAGTAGCGACTCCCCTAAGATAAGGACATTTGCAACAGAAGGATCCTCAGGGTCACCAACAACATATTACTCGCTGCTAGAAATATAAATTTTCAGCCTCTGTTTTGCATTTATACCTCCTCCGACTATGACAACTTAAATGGTACTTAGGTTATCTATTGTTTGGTCGAATTGGTCTGAACATATTGCACTAGGGCCAGTCAAGTAGGGACAGGTCCAGGCATGTTTCAGGGTAAACCCAGACTCGTTTTTGATTGTGTTTTGTATGTTTGGAAGCTGGATCGGTTATGATCTAATTTATCTTGATATAACATAATTCTTAACTACGCTGTTCAATTACAAGTTTGTGAAGGCCCTACGAATTTCCAAAATACATGCAATCGGTGACACGACCCCTGCAGTATCAAAGTTTTGCTTTGTCAGCAGTATTGACATTACCGCATCTTAGTTAGCATGATTAGATGATTAATACCCGATTTACATTAGATGCCGATCACGGAAGGTTTGTACTGGGATGACTCTATGGTCTTAAACGTGTTGCATGAAAAAGCAACAATGAACCTGTTTTGTAAAATTCAAAAAAATTATTTATACAAAGTGAAAATTCGAAAAGAACTAACATTACTATGATTTAAATCCCGAATAGTCCAAAACGCCCTATCACAAGTCTAAATGCATAGAGTTGCTACTTGAATTCAAGTGGTGGTCCAAGTAAATTATAATATTGAATGTGCCGATGTGCCTCTAGTTTCAATTGTTCCATTGGTATGGAATGTGGCGATGTGTTGACAGCCTCTTGATGAATCACAAAAATATAATTCGAAATGTCTTTGACTAATTTACTATAATTCCAGATTAATGTTTTAGTCCAGTAGTATTAATGAACATTTTGGAATTCCAGTGAATACTTTAAATAAATAAATCCACCAAAATTAAAAGCTGAACAAACCAAGACTGATTCCACTTTGGATGTTAAGGTACGAATGAGAAATGTTTAAGATAAAGAACATCATTATAAAACGAAACGACACGAAACTAAAGCCAGGATATAGGTCAGTTTCCTCTTGGAAACATTCAAAATTGTCAACAAGTTCATGAGTTTTGAAATAAAAATTTAATGTCTTCCACTCTGATTCAAATAATCATCTTTATCTCGATTAATGATATGAAAATTTAGTCTGTAATTATAGAAAAGTAATAGGTATGCATTGTCTTGTTTATAAAATAAATGGCACTAGTCAGATAAACATTAACTTCAGTTTGGACTTCGATAGGCTAACAAATATAGATATACTTAATTTATAATCGTGGACAAAATTTGTAGGCAGGACAAATTAAACATACATAAAACCTCTTGGTATAAAGAGAGACGGATATTTTAGAATAACCTTTCTTTTTGCATATTTATGAAATACACATAAATGTAAATGAGACTGAATCTCAAGAATGACACAAAATTTGCATGAAGCAAACTAATAATTATATACACGATAAAGTACATCTGGAATTAGATTATATTTTCACTTCCTGTGCATAATATCAATATTTTATCACAGCAACGCCACATTAAACATTTCCGCTTCTGTTTTGTTCTGAATTTGCTCAAGAAAGTAATGGGGATGCAACTACAGGATACGACAAGAGAGATGATTTAACATACACTTCATAGTCTTGCAAAGCGGATTTTAAAGCCAAACATTCATTCTCGATTATGGAATAATTTCTCTTGTACTTTTTTAACTGTTTCAAAAATAAAACACTGGCTATTCTACATCGTTTTTGTCTTGAATCAACACCCACCCACCCAATCCCAGCATCACTTACATCATCATACACTTAAAAGATTGACTAAAATTTAGAGTGAAAGAACTTGGTGCACTCTTAAGTATGGCTCTTAATTTATAAAATGTCTCCTTACATATGTAAGAACAAACAAACTCTGTTTTATTACTAAACAAACAGGTCAGGGGTTCAGAAAAAAAGAAAAACCAAATCTCAAACTCGCATCAGCTTCATTTATCTGATAGATAAACTGAATTAATAGATATCCTTGATTTTAACTTATATAGGCTCAACTTTACTTTATTTTCAGAAAAGTTCCCAAAAATGAACGCGAGTGTTTACAAATATCATTTTTAATCATCGGTCAAGAATAATTCAAGATCTAGTGATAAGTCTTATTGATCACTAAAGACTAGTAAAAAGCGTTTCATGTGCGAGACCTAGAATTTCTTGTTTATAATGCTTGAGGAGAACGGTTGATAGCTCTATAATCACTGATCACCAGCGGTACCTTCAGTTGTCTCTATGTTTTAATAAGGATCCCTTTTTTGACAAAATTACAAATAAGTGTTTGTGTGGGTTCGGATTCGCAAGTAACCCTCTGAAACAAACAGTATATTGTTCAGCAATTAATGAATATCTTTCGTGTTTTAGCTTGATTAGAATAAAAACGAATGAGTAGAAAAGATAGGATCAATGTCATCAACACCTTGTGATTAATACATACAAGGAGCAAAAGCCTGTCGAATAAATAAATACTTTTTTGGTCAACATAATTCTCAAGCGCTTTCTTTGCTATAGCTCTCGCAACTGCACAAGCTTTGATATAGTTCAGGAATGTATTTTCAGTAAGGTGAGCTTCCTGATCCAAACATGTCTTGTCTGTTACAAGTTGATTAACAACAACCTGATCTTCAGCTAAGTCATTGCCTAGTAATAAATAATTACCCTTCATGGGTCTCGGGTACTAAAATTATGTCTGATGATATATTTACACAATGGAGAGGAATATTAAAAAGCAGCACCATAATCCCTGAAAATAAGAACACTTTCATTATAAGATGGCTCCTTCAAAAATGCAAAGTACCTGCTAACAAAAGTTTATGAGTAGTTCAGCGTCCTTATACATTTTAACAGGGATATTGATTGGCAAAATCCCCAATAAGTGATATGGAACCATTACAGATCAACAGTTCATAATTCTCCATAACAAAGTCAGAATGGGATTTGTTCGACCCAACAAATGTATGGCTTTTACCATATGACTGTGACCTTGACACCTTACAAAAAGGGTATTTTGAGTAGCTCTGTCTTGATTCTTTGACTTATTTGTAATTAATATCAGAAATAACGTGGATATCCTCTTACATTAAGCACAAGTAGGACGAGGTAAGAATTTCTTATCAGTCCTATCAAACGTTGTGCCAATTTGAGATTGGAAGTCCTAGTGTGAGACTGAGATAGTTGTTTTTACGACATAAATTCATGACAGGAAGACGTTTTGATAATTGAATCTTTGTGAGTCAAGGAGTCAGCTGAGCGATTCGCATTTTCAGTCACGTTTCGACCATTTACTCATCAAAGAGGTTTCAACGTTAATATGGATTCAATTTTGGCATTTGTCAAATAATATGAGTTGCATGAGGCTATCATAGTCTTAAACTAGGCTAAGTATCACCTATCACATAAATATTGTTTTCAAATAGTTCTCTCCAGTTTCTTTTGTTCAGTTCCTAAATCGTTGTCGATATGCCTCAGGCACTTGTTCATAACCCTTTATTACATTCCTTCACCACATCATAATCAGCACTTTGTTTATTTATGTTTTGTAATTTCATGGTGTTTGTTTTATTTTTGTTCTTTGTAGTCATATCAAAGCGCTTAGAACTTCTAAGGATTAAGCACTCTACAAAGTCTTAATTATTTATATTGTTGTTGTTGTTGTTGTTGCTATTACTTTTATTATTATTATTATTATTATTATTATTATTATTATTATTATTATTATTTGACTGACAGTTTGGACTTTATGAGCTTTGCCAATAAGAAAGGTTTTGTACAAAGATTTCTTATCCACCAAATATTGGACTACCATATTTGTTTCTTTCCTGGTTCGTTAAAGAAACCTACGCATGATAAAGTTTGTATTGTTTAAGTAGCTATAGATATTCATACTTTGTATTGTTTAAGTAGCTATAGATGTTCATACTTCATTTTCAAGTATTCTAGTCCTCACTTAGTAGGGTTTAAGATGACATCCTCCACTACAGATCACAGTGAGAAAGCAAGCTGGTTTTTACTAAAAGTTTTAAAATACGGAAATTATAATACCAGGGACAAATTATGTTCCGAAGCAAAGTAAATTTACATTTAGATAGCGAATCGAAGTTTTCTTATAATATTCGAGACATATACTGGACGGGTCCAGAATTTTATGTTACAACTTTCGTCTTTAAATAAAAGAAAGAAAGCAAGAATGAACAAGTTGTATAAAATGTATAACTTTTTACCCAAGAATAAACAGTGAAAATTTAACTGTAACTTCAGCACAGAGCGGGCGCAAGCACCATCGCTGAGATCATTGCTTCTCGTTGATGGAGATGGCTCGGCTACGTCTGTAGAATGCTCCCCGACTCACTACCAAGGGTGGCACTGAGATGGACCCCACAAGGGAAAAGGAACCGTGGCAGATCCAAAGAGACCTGGTGACGAACCGTGGAGCGAGAACTAAAGACCAGAGGCCTCACCCTGCAGACCGCTCTTGCAACAGCAACCTATAGACCAAAATGGTGTTCCCTTGCTGTCACCTCAAGCACCAGATGGCACAGAGAGGATTGATAATGTGAATTAAATTCCAAAATAAAATGAAAAAACGTCATAAACATTATATGAAAAGTACACATTTATAGAGTGAGTTGCAATTAAAGTCCAATGGTAATGCAAATAAAATCTCATACTGTATGTGAAACAGTGACTGCGTCTCGAATGTTTTAATGTGACAATGACCTGGAGTATTGCTATATAACGATAGTCTCTTGATATATAGCAATAATATAAGAGCGTTCTTGACTGATTTCATTATAACTCCGTATTGATGCTTAGTCAAAGAGGTATTAATGAGCACTTTGTAATTCCAGTGAGTAATTTAAATACACAAATCCACCCAAAGACAAAAGTGAATACAACAATAAGCCTGATTCCACTTCGGATTTAAAGACTGAAATTAGTAATTATTCAAGTAAACAACGTTCATATAAGAAAATAAGATACACTAATATAGCCTGGATGCGGTCAGTTTCCTTTCTAAAGCATTTAAAGTTGTCAATATGTTTATAAATATCCAAGTGGAAAACAAATGCCCTAAACTCGATTCAAATAAAGATGTAAAATGCTGTTTATAAAATAAAGGTCACCAATTAGGTAAACATTAACTCCATATTGGACTAAGCTAAGGTCAATTGCTAAATACAGATATGTATAACATATTATCATGGAGAAAATCAACAAACAATAAAAATACATATATGCAGCAGTACATTTTCATGTGTTCTAAGGTCACTGATGGGAGTTACGTCATTAAGTTTTCTCGTGAAATCTGCAAATGGTTGTCAACGTGCTGATCCATTCCCGTCTACAACAACAGATTTTGACATGCACGTGCTGCTTGATTGTTTTCTACCCCAAGCACAATTTCGTCACCGCGCTCCTGATAACAAGTTAGCCGCACAGAAACGTGAGAAATTTATGACGTGTCAAATATCACCAAAGTACCAATTTGTCCGCCATGTACTCAATCTCTAATTTGAAACATGACAAACACGTGTATTGATGCTCTGATACCTTGGTGCAGAGTTATTTGCCAAGAAATCTGCTGGACATTGTCTTCTGTCGAGTCTGTGATAAGCGTGAGAAATCGGAGCATTGATTTGTTACTGGAGCTGATAAAAGACAACAGACTCTAGTCCGTGATAAGTGCAAGGACTATCCAAGCCATACACATAGTTATTTCTGACAGCTAAACTTTACCGGCTGCAGAGTCAGCGTCATACCGAACTTTCCTAGATGTGGTTGTCTTTTGTGGGTAAAAATATTTTAGGTTGAGCCTCTCTCCGCGAAAACAGAAGGTACGTTTAGGCTATTTGTAATGCAAACAAAATAAATAATGCAGCGACGACGAAAAATCTACGTGAAATTCATATCCCGTCGACGATATCGTGATCCTGGAGTTAGCGTTCGAAACGGTTCATGTTGACATTGATTTCTTGTTAAACATAAAACATCTGAACGAAAAGCGTCTCAAAACTCATCAACGGTGTTGTTTACATCATCGATGCATTCAGAGAGTTCAGGCATGAAAGAAAAAAAAATCTAATGGTTTATGATGTTGTTAATGAGCAATCGCTGATAAATGGACGTAGCCTTGATAAATACTTCTAGTTCGTTGTTACCGGCGCGAACTAACCACATAACCCAAGCACACTAGCGTTTGCAGCCTGTCACCATTTTCATTAAGCTGTTGTAGGTATAGAGACATGCACTTGAACCCTTGATCTGCCATTTGTGAAGTCACTATTGAGAACTCTCCTGATGCTTTGATGAACGGTGAAAAATGTTTCTTCGAAGCCTGCTGTGAGGATGTCCCGTGTGGATTGTCATGACGAAATATATCTTTGACATACGAACTAACAGCGGCTCAAATTCTCTCGGTCTTCTTTATTGTTTGCATTTTATCATATTTGCTAAACTGCTTTACAAATGTATGTCATTCCCTCAAGTCTAAGCCTGGGTGATGATTATTTCGCACACCATTCAAGGCAGCTGTAAAGAAACGAAATGTACAGGGTAACTTCAGCAAACATATTCCGATCTCTCCCAATTCAATCGATTGTGGCTCATGCTTTAATCAACTGGTCACATAGATCGCGTATATTTTCTTCTGCTACCCGAGAAAATATTTTCGCGGGGATGTCTTGCCGGTCAAGAATAATATATCAGTATGGGACACGAGTATTTATGTCCGGTGCATGGTCGTAAATCGTAGAGGATTTATAAACCTTGGGAATAAAGAGGATTGTAGTTTTGCTGCTAGCCGGCGAATCATATGATACCTGACACGCTCAAGAAATGTCTTGATAGGTCAGAACACTGCTTATCGTCCGCCGACTAAACCATCACGTACAACCGATCACACCTTAACCCTCGCATGATCAGTATCAGCATCGATTGAGTTTTCATGAATCTGACTGTACTAATGAGCAGAGCGTGAAATGAATTTGGAAATATGTCACCATGATTAGACGGCTCAGATTCAGATGACGCAAAAAAACTAATGATAGATTGAAATTTATGATTGTAATTTTCTCTTTCACATCTATGACACGTTGAATACCAATTATTGTATATTTGTCAATATGCCTTCTCCTTATGTGTGCCACGACAAATAAAAATCACTCACCGTAAATCCAACTCGGATTGGAACGCAGAAAGGTAATATCAATAAATGGAACTTGCGACAAACACGTACCGTAGAGAAAACATCATCTTGGATAAAAAATTCTGAGTGGCCTTGTAAACGGGTGGATTGATGACTATATTACAGAAGTCTACCAAAGCTTGCGAAGAACCCGTAAACTGCGTGAACTGCGTCTATTCTGCATAATACAGAGACTATCTCACGTATAGAATATAACAAATGGTCTTCATGCATGTCAAACGCATTGACGTAGGTCTCATCCATGAATAGAACGCTTTGTGGGACCACCCGTCCGAAAAAGAATCTCTGGATGGATGTCACTAACGAGCCAACGGATATGCGACAGTTAACGCGGTTTTGAAACGGTGAAACCGTTGTTATGTTGCTACTCTGCCCAAATTACCGACGGGTTTGTTTGATCGTCGCTTGCCGAAACAGCCTTGTGGCTGTTTTACGTTCCTAATCGTATAAAATCACTCCGTGGGTGATTCGATGCGTAGACGCCAAATTAAATTCACCAGGCTGATTCTTTTGTTCTGTCGTATGATTGGTAATATTCCTAGACAACTAAGTTGTTCCTATTTGGCTTCTGCTGACGAACCAACGGAAAAGGCTCCTAGTTGAGCATTCCTGCAAGGGGAATTATAAAATCAATCCCGCTAATACACTATTACCATCGAAGTCATTTTGAGGCCTGTTGCCGACCAAATTTGTCATTTTCGACATTGTTGATGTAAACTACATCAATGCCATTTTCATTAACTTCATCCTTAGTCTTTTTTATGACAGCATCGATGTTTTTCACTTTTATGTTACCAAGTCTTTTCCTGATCGCGCAATAATAAACAAGAAAAGATCCGCGTGGCCAGAATTGCTAAGTACACGACTCGATTCCAATGCTGATTTTAAGACATAATTAGAACCACTGTGCCAACAAGTAGCGCGAGAACATGTGATTTACAGTATTTGCAATCGCATGATCTGTCGCAAGATCATACTTTCTAAGTCATAAACATTTGCATGTGTTACGGGCCCTTGCCAATGAACGTTCTGTTTATATTATGATTCTTTAATATGAAATACTATACATGTACTCTCTCAATTCATGGTGTTTTAACCAAAGACGGTCCCTTATCAGAGTATGATACACTGCATGGTTTCTTATGACAAATCTATAATAATGTCCCAATAGAAAACACATTTGGTTCCATGAATATAACGTTACTGGATATAATCTAGCAATAATGATATTTAGCTACGTTTGCAGCCTCCGCACCTATTTTAAAAATATATATTTCAGATCGAATTAAATTTTTATTAAAGCGGGTATTTTGGTGAAATCATTGCGCACTTGCGGTTGCATTAGCGGATCACACCAACTTGGAACTTACCATCAAACATGCTGATATATTTGTGTTTGACTTAATCTTCCATTACAATACCATCCAAGACTATTCAGTTTTGAGTGTATCATGAATTTGCACTGTAATTATTCTTTACAGGAAGCATGTCATTTCGTCAGTTTGCGTATCATTTACCCATTCCAAATTTTACCGCAATACATTCATATTTTGTGCGGGCGGGTGAGTTACATTAGTATTTCTATGCATTATGATGAAAGCAATTTTCTAATTGCTGTGTACTATGCTATCTTCACTGGTCATTCTGATGTCCTCACTATATTTGTAAGTCAACTGAATGAACATAATGGTATCAAAGTCACTGCCCACTTCGGTGTTTTCTAGCGATTCAAATAACATCAACGAGTTAAAACCAAACTTGTACAATATCACACGATGAATATTCATTCTTTTTATTCAGTTCCCTGCCGAGCGTTTGACTTACGCGTCCTTGCACAAACCCAAACTGCGTTAATATCCCCTGGAGCTCCGGATAAGTATTTGAAGATCATAATAACATTTGGAGCCTCTTTGATAAACCGATATGTCGCCCTAAGGCTAAATAATAATTTGCCATACTCTGCTACTGCACAAACACACAACTATGCAGACAATTTAATCCTAACATCAGCTATTGACGCACATTCTAGCACCATATGATCTGCGCCAAATAATAGTGCTTTTGACATAGTTATATATATATATTCGCTGAACTATAGAAGGCTATCTGTATCGATACTAAAATTCTAAAATCAAACATACTACTTCAGCAAAATGAACTTCAACTTACAGTGCAACAAAACTGTGTGTCACGTTTTAAGGAACAATAACCAGATTGCAGCTTGTATATGTTAAGCCCTGACGTTAATAATTCCGCGACAGAAATATGCAAAGGTCAGTCTTGCCATCAATGAGGTGTCAAGCCAGTTATTTAATAATGGTCATATGAACTCGTGACTGGCGCCTTATTTTGGCCAAGCCAGTTATATAACATGGCCATAATATGTTTTACAGGTAAGTGATGAAATCCTGTTTTTGGATCAAAGAAAATCAAGTGTTTTTTAATATAGTAAATTCACCCTTGACAGACGGCCGGGGAGGGGCAATGTATGCTAATTATGCGAATCAGGGCGGAATCAACGTCCAATCAGAGTTGAGCATGGCGTGGCTATAATTGGAATCGCAAGCTTAAATATATTGTCTTGAGAACTAAACGTTAGTAGTCGTTAAACCATCTTGAGGAAATGATAAGGGAAGATAAGCTACTACGACGTCATTCGAAAGTGGCGGGAAACTGTGTTATTCTGAGAATTACAAAGAAGATTCAGAACAGGAAACTTTTAGAGACCAATTGAACTGTAGGAGACAGAGCGAACTACCCTAGTGCAGTTTGTCCAGAGTCTCTGGGAGACAAAGTTAAAGGAAGAATGGAGGCATAATAAGTTAAACGGACTGGAAAGAACTGAACTGACAGTCCAGAGAAGCATAATACAGATGAGTAGGTACGCAGAACAGGAGAACGATCTATCACACTAAGTCAGATGATGAGATAGACCGTCACTTGGTCGAGTGAAAGACGAGTAATACCGAGTATCTGTTATTGAATGATATTAAATTGTTGTTTATTTGAATTTCACATTTTATGTATTGAATAATTTAACTGTCGGCACCGCTGACTGGGGGATCGGAGCTTTGTATCTCTCTATCACGATTTCAATTTCTGAAGAAAAAAAACTGGCCAGGGTGAGTCTTCTGTAATAAATTAATATAATATTGGGAGAACTACACCCCAACTTACTTAACGAGAAACCTTTACACTCTGACAAAGGGATGCTATTGGGAATTGCTTCTAGGGTACTATATATAAATAAAATATTCAACACTTTTGCGTTTTTCAAAACATTAGATAACCTAACCGAATGTGGGTGCTTAGAATCGGCATTCTTTGCATTTATTAATTTCGAGGGTGATGGATGTCAAATGTTTGAAATGTGTGCATGTAGAACGATTGGCGTAAAACAGGAATGTGAACCTAGGGACCTACTCCTTTTTCCGAATTCAAAGTGCCAAGCCTTTCTTCTCACTGTAAATGAAATATTAACTACGAAAGGGAAACGTTTGCAAGACTATTTAAGTCATTGTACCAGAAACAGAGATTAATCACATATGCCGAATATTTGAGAAAATCTATCAAACAGAGAAATTAAAAAACTCGAATAAAATATAATCATAAATAAAATGCTGAATTCTGGAGGTAAGATTCGACACACAACAAATATAGTTTTGGATCATGTACTATCGATAGCGCTACTTAGAAAATGCACTACTTTGTATTTTATTGCGGTATCATTAGATATATGTCTTCAACGCAAGAATGACTAAATATTACTGAAAAAAGGATAAACGTCTTGAAATTAGAATACAGACAACCTATTTTTCAAATTGTACACAAATTCAGTTAAACTCGCTGATAAAACGGCCGAGAAAGGGCTTGCGCGTATTTTACTAGGGTCGTTTTCATTGGTTATAGGGCACAGACAATTAATTCAATCTCTATAGGCTGTGTTTAGATTGGCAGATCACGCTTATATCTTATGAATGGTCTATTCAAGAAAAGGAGTTCTAAACTAGAAAACTTATATTCTGCGTGCCACCTTTTTGATAGGAAAAAGAACTTCCTGTGTAGTTGACAACCGTAAAATTCCAGCCAGGCGAGATATATCTTTTCAAATGTAGTAGTATCTATACGACGACATAGATAAAGGGAAAAAATAGTTTTAAATTCAAGCGTTTTAAAGTGTTTAATTTTACCCATACGCAGACTCTTTTTGAAAAGTTACGTTAATTATTTTCAGTAACCGTTTTCAGCCAATCCGCTACCTTTATTCACATAAATATGGTATTTAATATAACACCACGCATACGCTGGTTCCGTAGCTCATGAAGTAGTTAGTTCCATGTGACCCAGTATCGCTATAACAGTCTTTATCAAAGTAGTTAAATAGTTTATTCCCTTATGAGTTCGTCGATCTGCATGGTTTTCTGCTATCTCTGAACGACACTTTACTTTCTATATATGTATCCTTCTTTCTTTATGTGTGAGTATATATATATCCGTTAATAAATTAGGAGTGTATTTTCATTAACATAAATTTAAGTCATCTAATTAATCGATATTATTTAATAACTTAATTTTTGTGAAGTTATGATTTAACGTCGTATTATATACTATTGCAGTCCACTACCGCACAGTGTAAAAATGGATAAATCAATCAATCAATAAATCAATCAATAGCAGATAGTAGTAAGTACAACAAAATACAATCTAATTATAAAAATGACAAATGGAAAGGAGACTATGTTAGAGACCTTTTAAATGTTGAGTAACAAAATGTGATTCATGGATATAGGAATTGTCCTAGCTCGAGTACTGAAAGAAGGAACGGAAATGTATTTATATTGATAAATGGTATCCATCCATTGTTTGCTTGAAAATAGATTACATTGTCTCCGACCTAAATATAAAAGTTCTTTTATTCTTTTGAGAAGAAAAAAACCCATATAATTTTAAAACAATGAAAAAAAAAATGATTATGTCTAGTGATCAAATTCAGCCATGTCCCTGCCACTGGGATGTCAATAAATTAGTAGGCTATTTACTTCTAGAGAAGAACTGGTGACCAAGATAACTATGTCACATTAAAGACCGTCCAGGTAGCACTTGATTGATTTTTTTGAAGAATTGATAACACGTGTTTCATGCACATGTAGATACAAAAATTGGGTTTAAATGGTGTTCTCTACACCGAAGCTTGCACCAAGGATAGTTGTTCATCGACAAATAAAAGGTCTGATCATCAGGACCCAAGCGTTTAAGTTTTTGACTTTTGAATATGATTGGTGTTTCTGTATGTTTAATATGTTAGTTGAATTAGTACCATGAGTCCTTCAACTTCAATGTAAACCGGCTTAGAAACTGGAGTGCGTAATTTAAAGTAACACTTACTGTTGTGGTTGCGGACTTGAAGGGCATTGTTTATAATTGCAAACGACAGGCGGGGCTAATTTGTGGTATAATAATGCTTGTACTCTGAAGATAAACAATAGACCAGGCTGGTGTAAGACGCATAGGAAGTTCTGAACATCTGATAGCGTTTTATCTCTTGTGCACATATCCTGGGATTTGTTCGAATGAATATTTACTTCCCGTTAAATATATGGTCAACAGGATTGTTGCGCAGTAAATAGTTAGGTGCTTACAATGCGGCCTCTTCAAGCTTCCGGTGATGAGGATTTAGAGATAATATATCCGGGATCTCTACAGCGATGGTCCTGAGTAGATATGATGGTGTATTTTAATATATAAATGTGCTTTTAATGCGTGAAGCCTTCCCAAAATTATTGAACTGAACGAAATTCGTGATGCACGGCAAGCACGTAACAAGACCATCTTTGGTCATACGCAAGTTTAGAATGTGTGTGAGGGGGTGACCCCTCCCACTATTGGGAGTTTGTGACGCAATCCCCGAGAAAATATTGAAGTAAACACGTGAAATGGAGTCTCCTGGACCGTTTTTGGCATTTTAAAGTTGTGTTAAACAGTTGTCGTCTTACAATGGAATACATAATTCAAACTTAATTGGTCTTTGGAATTTATACTAAGAAATCATTAAAATAATTGGTTTGAATGTTTTTTTTTTTTTGGCGTAAACATTTTTGCGTTCAGTTGCGTATCTGCGAAAAGGCAGCCACGCGCCTGCATGGGATAATTTTCAAGTTAAATATGCAAGGACGTCAATTGTGGAAGGCAGAGGGCATGTGCTGTAAAATTTTATGTAGAATATACACGAAATCCCCCTATCCCCTTTTAAAAATGAAATGATGTCCCTGTAAATATGGAGTAACTTTATTATTGTCGGTCAAAAGTGAAAATCAGTGTTCTTTTAGATCCTCCTATTATTCAGCCGTACACCGACACCATACTCCCTAATTTGCATTTATACGTTACCAAACATTTCTCTCAACTAAATTATGACAAATGGTTGTGTTGGGGCACCTTGTACTGTTATGGGTGCTGGCGTATTTATTTGAAATTGTAGTGTCGGGATCAAATATCAGATGAGATTTGGCCTAGTTCAGTAAATCGCAATTTATATCGCGGTGTAATATCTTCGTACGAGTCCAGGGTTTGCCTTCCAGGAGTTATTGAAGTCGTTTCTCTACAAGGCTGAATCTAGGGTTTGCCTTCCATGAGTTTTTTGTAGTCTATTCTAACGAGGCTGAGTGCAGTTGTTTTTAATCTTTTCGTGGTTCATATCAAGTTTACTTAATGGGATGCATGTCTGCATTAACTAAACCACAGAAGCACATAACAAAGATATCTGCTCTCTACTGGGCATGCCTGTGTTACACACACACAGACACACACACACACACACACGATATCTTCTCTCTGCTTGTTGCAGTCTTGATATTTAGATGAATGGCGTGCGTACTGGAAGGTCATAGAAAAGCACATCATTTTTGCGGAATAACAAGGCAGGAACGATTGTAACTATGGAACATGAAACGAATAAGAAACCAGTGAATGACTAAATGAATGAAGTATGCCTTAAGTGAGACATCTTTATCTTATCGGAGAGAGAGAGAGAGAGAGAGAGAGAGAGAGAGAGAGAGAGAGAGGTGGGTGGTATGATATTTTTATTCGAAGATCTCTCTACTCTCTTCTTTTTCTAGAGTAACCTTGTATGATTGGCGGATTTCGCCTGTGAATGTATATTCGTTTATGTCTGGAATTGTACAGCCATAAATATATATGTACCAAAAGGCATGTAGACACCACATGCTTATCTTAAGTGCGCGTTTTTAAACATTACTTCTTGACTATTAATGCTCGTAAAGTATCACAATGTGAAGTGTTTTTTAATGGTCAGTAATCTGGTTTTCGGTTTGTGTCATTTATTAGGATGTAAGATTGTGCATACCGATGCAGACGAAATCCTTTCCATAAGACAAAAGTCAGCGAAGGCCTAAACGATTTATCAGTTTGAATGATTGGAGAAATGTTAAGCAAAGAATAATATTAAAAATAATCAGGTCAAAATGTGCTTCAAAGTGTGTAAAGTACTTTTTTTTATTGTAAGCTGGGTTAGGAACAGCAAATATAATTTAGTTGACGATCGAGTGATACGTGCAAAACTATATATATATATATATATATATATATATATATATATATATATATAGCTACCCATGTCGCTAATAGCTAATTTTAATCAATACCTGCTTTAAGATATGAAATGTTTATCTTAGACTACGTAGTCTATACATATAAATTAAAATATTGACATAAAATAAAATTAAACATCGAAGATCGTAGACACATTAAACAAGTATACAGACACGTTTAAAACAATGTATGTCAGGCCTAATGATCAATTGACAGCATTATATAAATATCCATGAAAATTAATAAGCGATAAATTACATTTATTAAGAGGTTTTGACTCTATAATGAATTACTTTAGACGCACATTATTTTATTACTTTTTCGATTTCTTTCCAATGTGATTTGGTTTATATTAAAGATTATGAAGTCGGACAAAAGAGTCAATATAAGTTCAAATCGTGCAGTTCCATACATCATTAGAGAGAAAGTTGGGTGTTAATAAAATCGATTAAGATTTCTTGTTTCGGGTCTAGTTGCAAGTTTCTTTAGGAAGGAATTTTTACGTATGTCGCTTTTTGAGGACATGGTGTTGTATTACGCAATGATATTAATATGTAAATATTGCACGCCCAACCCCGCAATAATAGTTTCTTTTTGGAAGAGTTTGAATACCTTACCCTCTTTATAAAAAATAAAACGGCACAATGGGGCCTAAAGAGGATCATCGGCGGGGGGGGATATTTCAACCGTTTTCCACTATCCATACCCAACCTAATTCGTCGTCACCCGTCCCTCCTTCGAGACAAAAAATTATGTCCTTTTCTCAGAGAATTTTGTGGTTATTCGAGTCAAGGTTCACGTGTCTGTCTTTTTTAGCAATAAAAAATACGTACACACGGCTACTGCAAGTTAAGCGTTAAATGAATAAAGTTTCCTACAAAGTATCAAAGTACATTTCATGATGACAAATTCTTTAAATGGCGCAGTATGAGTAATAGGAGAGCCCGGATGTTGGTTAAGAGGGGAACGGAACATAGCAACTAGAGTCTTGTGACATCCAGCTTAAGGGGGACATTCGTTAATGCTACATTTTTCCAACCAATTGGAGCTCTCTAGTATAATGTACATGAGTATTTATCTAAGAATTACTACGACCTTCTCCAGTTAAATTCCGACTCTGGAAGGAGCACGTCAGCCATCCATCAGGGCAGCAATTAGCGGAGGCCGGAGACGATGAAACGGTGTCGTTTGGAGTGGATATTTTTGGTGGTGAATATTACGTTTTCACACCAATTTTAGGCAACTTGCTTTGTTGTGGTTTTATCCGTTCGTGTGTTAGTTCGTGGGTTCGTTTTATTTTGTGTTATTAATATTGATTTACTGTGGCATTTGCTTATTATGGTTGGACTAGATTTCAGGAGTCAATGTCTTTCAAAATCTGTGCGATATAGGAAAATACTAATATTTTATGTTTAGAATCGTTCCTTTCCGAAACTAAATATTGCATTGTCATTGTTTTAGTCCTACGGAGTTGAGCATATCAACTGTAGAATTATACATGTTCTGTTTAGCATTATTGTACTTTTGCTGTCAAATTGTCATTTATGTTTAATAGATTCATTTACTTCGTAAAGAATATCAAAACATTTTTTTAAAATTCTTCTCAGAGCAATTACAATTTTTTTTGCAATATATTTGTCATGGGAAGGTCGATATTAATAATTATTTTTATGACAAGGGGTTCATATATATAATTTTTTCCCCAAAGAAGCCATTAAATCAATAAATTCATGTCTACGTATAAAGAATATAATTTTAAGAATGCGGCATTTGATTTAAAGTGGAACAGACAATGCATTGCCTTCATTTTCTTCGCTTTAGTTTATTTATTTATTTTATTTATTTATTGTAATTAGATAAATGTGTTTGTTTTTTCCTTGCTATGTGTAGTTTGTTCTTTTTTGGTTCCTGATTGCTTGTTTCGATGACTTGCATTAATTGTTTTGTGGGTTTCTTAAGTTTTGTGTGTTTCTTAAGTTTGTACAAATTGTATCATTGTCTGGATCCATATCATGGACCCTGGTTTTTCTTCAACACGATTAGTTTTGGTGCGAGATACAGTTCGCATGCCCATTTCCTTCTTCAAATTGGTTGCGATGTGAAATATCGGTCATCACAACCTACTTGAATGAGGAGATGTGTAGTGCATAACATCTGACGATAAATTCAACGATTCTTGTGTGTTAAGTTGCTTTAGATGAAATTTCATCCGACAACGTTCATTTGTTCTTGTGATCTTGGGTTACTGATTCATGAAAATCAAGTATGTTTTTCAACTGAATGGATGAAAAGGACTCTTATATATTTTCGGTCAATTTACGTAAGACCGATAATAATTTATCGTGCTTTTGGTAATGCTGCAGACAAATTTAGTGGATTACCTTGTTTCTGGTTAAAAGTCTGAATGCGAACATTCCCGGGTAACCTTTGTTTTTCTGTTGTTTGTTTTACAATTTGGTCTGCTTGAATCACCGTTTGTTTAAAAAAAGACTAGGACACTCCCCATGCCTCGTCTTGTTCAGATGCAAGTTTTTATGTCATATTTATGGAGGACGAAACTTTTAACGTTCCATTCTACGCTTTACTAGTTACTTTTTATACTTGGTACGGAGGTTATGAAAGACATGGATTTTTAATATTCAATGAATTTATAATGTGAATGATATTTTGGGGTTCAAATTTCCTTTCATAACTTTTCATGCGGTTGGATCTTGTTTTGGACTCAGCACGTTCAGTTAGCATGTGAGTACGAACACGTTAGCGCATTTGAAAGCCAATCTAACGTGCTTCAAGTGAGAACAATAGACTAGTGGATTTTAGACTTATTTGGGAGAAGAGGTTAACGGACCCTATTCATTTCCATGTACGTCTTCACTCACCTCACTTAATGAGCACAGGAAATAAGTACCGCCGCTTCAACATATGATAGAAGCACATTCATACGTAGATCCGTGTTCAATAATGTTGAAAGGTGGATAAATGCTTAGAAAAAAAAATCCGCTTTTAGTGCTCGTTAGATTCACTACTAGCACCTCGCGGATGCATCTGGACCGCACTTTACACCATGATTTCCGTATTCTCAAGTATTTTTTGTCTCGGAAATACATTCCAGTTTCGTGTGGATTCACAAGTTATAAGTCTCGTATCTTGAATTGCATTGCCTCTCTCCCCGTTACTGTAGAAAGATTACATATACAGGAATTGAAAAGTACATACCATATTATTGTACTAAGAAGGTACACTGCATTGATCTCATCATTTGTCTTGTTTCATAGCCTCATTCAGTAGGGTTGCGATGTAAGTCATGTCATCATCACAACCTACATGAATGAGGGTATGTACATGACTCTGTCATCCGGAGGTCATGGGTTTTTCCAGTCTTAGTCAGATGGAACATCAGGCTGTGAAAAAATCTTCCTTGTCCTTTGTGACAACAAAATTGTGTATCGCTTTCGCGTGCATAGTCATTGATTATCTTTGAAAACTATTGGAAATAATAATTTTCCGTATAGCAATGAGCATATCTGACTCACACTCAAAGAGCTGCGAGTTTCATTCCTTCACAGACCGGTCAGGTCGGCTGTCATGAAGCTTTTCTGGGGACGAACACGGCACTAAATCTTTTTCTTTTGATGAGTTACCTTATAAAACTTAATATTTATCACAATACATTTAAAGTCTTTGGAAGCAAGGAACTTGTGATAGCAATATTAGGTACACATGGACAATCAATCAGTCTGTATGCTTAATTATCTTCCTTTGAAAACTAGGGATCGTTGATTCGATATCAGTCCAGGCTAGCACGGGTCGTCTGTACATGTGAAATGCACTAGGCTCCCATTTCCCCAGCATGTTTTATATGCTAATGTATTAATAAAGTCGTTAAAATCATCCCCTCCACCTTGTTCTCTCCACACCACACACCTGCAAGACCACCTTCATTCTTTCTTACCCTCGATGTGTGTGGCTGATGGGTTTTTAAGTACTAATTTAAATTAGAGTGAGACAATGTTTCTCCGTTTAGTCTACGGTCTTATTAAAAATCAGATGATATCCGATAATTTAAACAAAACTTCCAAGGCATTATAATTGTAAATTCCCAACATTAGTATGATGTTTTACATTCACTGCGTACCAGTATAAGGGATGGATATTTTTTATAATTTATCTATCCATGCCTCCATCCATCCATCCATCCATCCATCAACCCCCCCAACCCATCCGTCAATCCATCCATTAACCTACCGATTAATCCATCCATTCACTCACTCACCAATCCATCTATCCACCCATCTATCTATCCATCCGTTCGTCCATACGTCCGTCCATCGATCCATTGACCCACTCATCCATCCATTCACCCACCCACCAATAATCTATCCACCCATCCATCTATCCATCCGTTCTTTCGTCCGTCCGTCCGTCTATCCATCAATCTACCAACCCATCCCTCCATCCATCCATTAACCCACACATCCATTCACCCATTCACTAACCCACCAGTTCATCTGTCCACCCATCTTTCTATCCATCCATTCGTCCGTCCGTCCATCCATCCATACATCCATCCATCCATCCACTCACCCATCCACCAATACATCTATCCACCCATCCATCTGTCCATCCGTTCTTTCGTCTGTCCGTCCGTCCGTCCATCCATCAACCTACCAAACCATCCATCCATTGACCCACCCACCCATCCATCCATCCAAACATTTATACATAACATGTACATACGTGCGTACACATCTGTCAAACTACATACATACTTTATACATAAATGCATCGCTACCTCGAATGTTGCACAAATGCTTACCTGCCTACGTACACACTGATCTTTTTGTACAGTCACATACCTACCTACCTACCTACGTACATATCTACCTACCAACAAACATACATTCGTACATACATACATAACACGATTATGGATTGTAATCTATAGTTGTAAATCTTCTTTCAAGGAAATCTATTTTGAAAGATCCAGAAAGTTTGCAAGTAGTGGTGAACATTCGAAACCTTAAAAATTATATGTAAATTCAATGTACTTATACCTCTAAACTCGAAACGTAAGTGCTATCCAAGCTCTACATAAGTCGATTTTGTATTACATTAATGTATAGCTGATATTTCTAACTTGAGTGAGAGCTTTCGTTATTTGCTAGAAAGGCCACTTATATAAATAGAGGCAAGTCAGAATTGTCCACATGACCGTAGTTGTTAAAGTAATAGCAAGCGATGCGAGCTGTTATGATTTAGGCATGTAAGAATATACATTTGTTGATCAGAATTTTCGGCATGAAATCAGGCAGAATTGAACGTTTAAAATAAAACGAAGTTGATCAATCAATTAGACTTATTTTGATGTAATCTTTATACATACATACATACATACATACATACAGACAGACAGACAGACAGACAGACAGATAGATAGATAGATAGATAGATAGATAGATAGATAGATAGATAGATAGATAGCATCTGATTCAGCAACAGTGAAATAAATTGGCATGAACGATCAAAACTAAATTTTTGTTTTAGACAATAAAATGGGACAAAAATGGAAGTAAAGGTAAAGGTATAAACTGCTAAATGTAGTAAAAAGTCAATTTTATTTTATGCTGGCTAAGGGAACTCTCACGCCACATATTTTACACAGTGTCACAGGAAGTGTATATCAATTACGTCAGTAGGTTTTGGCAACGATTCGTAAGTAAAAAGTTGTGGGTTTGATATCCGCTTATGTGAGCTCCAATCGACTGCCTCTATGTTTCCT
Organism: Unio pictorum; assembly: GCA_030141615.1. NCBI lineage: Eukaryota > Metazoa > Mollusca > Bivalvia > Unionida > Unionidae > Unio > Unio pictorum. The sequence goes on from JARLTB010000181.1 coordinate 868,774, forward strand.
TGAAAATATTTATTAATATGACAGTATTGTATTAACAGTGATGTTAAAACCAACAAAACTAAAGCATGCAAATTATTCCTAATTCTATGTACAAACGTCGTTAATGCTGTTGTTCATTTATTTAGTCTATTTATTATCTACACTTTCGTTTTTTTTCTGGTACAATCTACGAAATGTTTTAAGATATTTCGATGACATTTAATGCATCTAATAGTATACGCTTGTAGCTGGGTCTTTTGTCGTTTAAACGTTTTCAATATTGAAGATTTGACATTTTGTTATTTATCCACTCGTCACACTTTTATTTCCGGAGCTCTCCCAAAACGTTCAGGATATTTCTATATGAAACTTCGTACATATTTTAGTCTAATCATTTTGATGTGTATGCTGTTAATAACACTTCTTAAATTTGAATATTTAAAATGATTTCTCCCTTTTTCTTTATAACCATCCCTCCATCTAGTATCCACATCTTTGTTTTTGGTGCAAACTTCCAAAACCGTTCAACACAACCCTAAACATACGTGTTTGTTAGATTCATCTGTGTATATGTTCCTTCTGCTGTTAGTACTTCCTTAGTTTCGTCATTATTTTCACATTTTGGAACACTTCATAAATACATCCATAATTTGCAACTGTTGTTTACGGAGAAAAACTGCGTCATTAAAAATGTTTCATTGAAACTTTATACACATATTAGATGTTGCTATTAGGAACGATTTATTGTCAATATTCTTGTTACATTCTCTCTCTCTCTCTCTCTCTCTCTCTCTCTCTCTCTCTCTCTCTCTCTCTCTCTCTCCACCAGTCGAGGTGGCTCACTGGTTATATACACATATATATCTATGGCTGTACAATTCCAGACATAATCGAATATACATTCACGGGCGAAATCCGCTAATCATACAAGGAGACTACATACAAAGACGAGATTAAAGAGATCGTCGAATAAGAATATCATATCCGAATCTCCCAACCCTCTCTGTCTGTCTGTCTGTCTGTCTGTCTGTCTGTCTGTCTCTCTCTCTCTCTCTCTCTCTCTCTCTCTCTCATTCATACTTCTGTTTCTAAAGGAGGTCTCCTTAACCATTCAATATATCCTTAAAACACTTGGTATTTGTATATGACGAATAATCTTAATAACCTTTCTGCTACATACATATCGTCGCTTTCATTAACGTTTCTGTGGGGCTGGGTAGATAAATGTCCCAGTCTGTTTATTTCACTCAAAAATATATGATAGTTTTATGGAATTTCCACAAGACCAAATCCAATAAAATACTTTTTAAGTCAATCCAGCAAGTTTTATTTGAACATTTGACATTGACGAGTCAAGGATAGGAGGTGATCTTGTAACTTAAAAAAAGAAAGGAACCCATGTAAGGCTTAATACAAAAAAAAACTACTTTAATCAAGATTTTACGCAGATTATTTAGGTTTAACCGTATTTTGTATGACATCGGCCAAAATACGTCCATACACAGGCAGTGTCGTTTGTTCTCAGCACCATCTGCTGGGTAGTTGGAGACTGAGTTGCTTTGGTCACCCGACCCTCATCGGATGTTATCGCTATATTATCTAGAGCCAATCTAGTCTTTTAGAGATGTCACATCTTAGCCAGTAAAGGGTTTACGTAAATGCTATTACTAAGGTACACCAACTAATATGTACAAGATAACAGACTATAACAGCGAAAGTGAACATTCTGCACGCAAAAATCACTTTATCATTGGCAAAACACACGAACAACAAAGAATGAAGAGTTTTATAACTTCTAGACCTCGACTCGTTATTTCAAACATGTTAGAGACGATCTCGTTTCAAGTTAACGTCATTTTGCAACACGTAATAGGCGGCCAGTATATTTGGTGAATCCGGGGAAGACCCATGACATTCGCCTCTGACACTCGGCCACTTGGGCTCCCTGTACTATATATATATATATATATATATATATATATATATATATATATATATATATATATATATATATATATATATATATATATATATATATATATATATATATAATATAATCTTGACTTCTTCCCATGCGGTGATTTAAATCAAGTCTGCCAAGGTGTTTAGTTATACTGTCAGCATAATTAACTAAGACAAAGAGTGATCACACCCATGCAAATCAACGCCACAAATATGCGCATCGTATCTCCTTCACCAGTTTAAATTATCCATTTAAAAGGTTTATTTCGAAAGGTTTATAACTGTCACAAGTTTTGTTTTGCACACGAGTTTTCAACACTAAATCCATTTCCTATGTATTCATAGAATATGCATTTGCGAAGAGTTCTTAAACTTTTTGTAGAGTGTTTGGGATATGAATTTCACGTTCAGTACATCGTCCTTAATCTAATTTAGCTTATAGTTGATCTTTAGGCACATATGTAGCTGTATGAACTTGAAATATCCCATCAAGTTATTTCCATCATGAATTTGCTATCCTATTCCTATTGAGTCTAGTTGCAATAGTTGGGGCTTGCAAAAGGGTTGGAGTAAAAGTGACCATACATAATTTGGGCTAATAGGGCTCAAATCACAATTATTATTTCCGGTCAGCACCTAGTCTATTTTTAGAGCATATTTTCCTCGCTCTTGTTGTTGGTGATACATGAGATAGATTTTGCCAATTTGTTGTATTGTTTTAAAGCGCATTGTTTATTCTTATGACAATGAGGTTTATGAGATAGTTGCCTGTGAGCTTTTGTTTTCCACATTGCACAGTCAGTAATTAAACAGTGTTGATGGTCTGAAAGTGCAATCTATAGCCCATAGCATCTTTTCCCTAAAATGTCAGATGACCTGTTAAAAGTGACTCACATAAGCGTAATGTTGACAGTACGTTAGATTAACATATGTTTTATTTGGATTCGGGCACACTGGAAAGTTCCGAACATACAAACGCATGTAACGGCTATTTAGGAAAACCAATATTCGTCTGAGGCATACTTAGCCACTGTTATGCATTCATTGTCTATGTTTTTGCCAAAATTTTTAATGTGTCACATACGAACCAGTACTAGTGTTGGTGTCCAAAAGGATTCTTTCTGGGTTTTTTAATTGCAGTTTCTAGGCTTAACACGAGTCATGCGAGATATATATGAGAACATTAAGTCATGAAAGGCCAAATGTTAATTTTTCGTTTGATAATGTGTGCATGTCGTTTGCAGTTGTTATAGTATATGTCCTTTATTCTAAATCGTGAAGTTAATAATGTTAAACCATATTTGTTAATCTGAGCAGTTTTTATTTACCATATTCGGAAAGGGTATTATTGCATAGTCACTAGTGTAGGCTCTAATAAACAGCAACGCAGAAAAGTGAAAATAACAATCTTTGCAAAATTTAACAGACATTTCATTTCCCTGGAAAAAGATTGAAAAAAAAGAAGATTTTTCTTTTTAAGTTTTAAGAAACAAATCCAAAAATATTCCAAGAATAATCCACGAATTAAAATACAAAAGTGCTAGCAATGAAATGTTTTAATAAATTCGAATTTGGGTACTGTTGGAAAATCCAAAATGGACGACGATGACGTATGTTGTAGTCTGTATTGTGTTTATCTACATTTCCTTGTAGAATCACAAGATTTAACACTCCGGTGTTGGAAATCTGAATAAAAGTTTGATAAACCGTTAGTTGTCCAAGTATTCTGTATCATCATCATCATCAGTCTCCTGACCTAGTTTGGTCGTTGATGCTGTGCTGCTGAACATCTGACCAGTTATAGCCACTTGTCTCGATCATGTGTCAATGCCTGTGTCTTCGCAAAACTTGTCCTGGTCCATTCTGTGAAATGTTGTCAGTCCATTCTATCTCTGTCGACCTGTCCTTCTGCCGCCCTGGACACTGCCAGGCAGGAATGTTGTGGATAGACTGTTGGCTCTAGTAACATGATGATATCATTTCATCTTTCTCTTTTTGACAGTGGTGAGGTCTTCATAATGGCCTGCTCTGTGCCTGATGGTGTTACGCGCTTCTTCATTTATGATGTACTTCATGTACAAGATGCCAAGGATGGCTCTGTAGAACCTGTTTTCAAATTCTTCGTTGTAACTCTGCTGTCAGGGTCCAGGCCTCACATAAATACAACAAGACTGAGATGACTAATGCTCTAAATTCTCCGAGTTTAGTTATCAGACAGATATTCTTGTCTCTGCAGATAGGTCTTAGCTTTGATATAGCCGCCGTTGTTTGTGCTGCTCGTGACACAATTTTTGCTCTTGATCCCTCTTCGGTGATTATGGAACCAAAATATTTGATCTGGCCCAGTGTTTCCAGTTCTTCTCCTCTGACTTTAATCTTACCTGCGATTTGTTTGCCAAGCTACGATTGCTTACGATTTTATATTTTTTTTTTTAACTGTTTCATCGTATATCAACATCATAGTTGACACTGTCAGTATTAGCAATGATACTATCATATTTGACACTATCAGTATTAGCAATGATAATATCATGGTTGACATTGTCTGTATAAGCAATGATAATATCATGGTTGACACTGTCAGTGCTCCTGGACCATTTATACTGGTACCTTGATTGATACTGTCAGTGCCTCTGGATGATTTAAACTGATATCATGTTGGACACTGCCAATGATCCTGGACAGTTGATAGACACTGGACGATTTAAGTTGCCATCTATTATAATTGGCACTATCAATGGCTCTGGACGATTTGAATTGATATCATGACTGACAATCCCAATGAATCGTGACGACTTAAGTTGCTATGATGATTGACACTGTCATCACCACTGAACGATTTAAGTTGCCATCTATCATAACTGACACTATCAATGGCTCTGGACGATTTAAGTTGCCATCCATCATAACTGACACTATCAATGGCTCTGGATGATTTAAGTTGCCATCTATCATAACTGACACTATCAATGGCTCTGGATGATTTAAGTTGCCATCTATCATAACTGACACTATCAATGGCTCTGGATGATTTAAGTTGCCATCCATCATAACTGACACTATCAATGGCTCTGGACGATTTAAGTTGCCATCTATCATAACTGACACTATCAATGGCTCTGGATGATTTAAGTTGCCATCTATCATAACTGACACTATCAATGGCTCTGGACGATTTAAGTTGCCATCTATCATAACTGACACTATCAATGGCTCTGGACGATTTAAGTTGCCATCTATCATAACTGACACTATCAATGGCTCTGGATGATTTAAGTTGCCATCTATCATAACTGACACTATCAATGGCTCTGGACGATTTAAGTTGCCATCTATCATAACTGACACTATCAATGGCTCTGGACGATTTAAGTTGCCATCTATCATAACTGACACTATCAATGGCTCTGGACGATTTAAGTTGCCATCTATCATAACTGACACTATCAATGGCTCTGGACGATTTAAGTTGCCATCCATCATAACTGACACTATCAATGGCTCTGGACGATTTAAGTTGCCATCCATCATAACTGACACTATCAATGGCTCTGGATGATTTAAGTTGCCATCCATCATAACTGACACTATCAATGGCTCTGGACGATTTAAGTTGCCATCTATCATAATTGACACTATCAATGGCTCTGGACGATTTAAGTTGCCATCCATCATAACTGACACTATCAATGGCTCTGGACGATTTGAATTGATATTACTCACTAAAGTAATAATAATATATCATGTAAATAAAACTTTCTGATATGAATATCTTCGCTTATAGCAACTGTGTACAATAGGCAATTATATTTGTATTAAAAACTTGCAGAGGTACCTAATTGGTTTTGCTATAGACTACTCTGGCACAAGTGCTTGATCTATCACCAGGATTTTCTAATTTACTCCCAATCACACACATAATTATGTATTTGTTTAATCTGTTTTAACCATTTAAGGGGTGAAAAAAAATTGTTTTATAATACAACACTGGATCTCAATAAAACACATACACAGATAATGAAGATAGTATATGAAACATATTGAATAAGTCCTAAATGTTAGTCCGACCACAGATCATCTCAGTGACTAACCCCTCATTTATAAGCACTGATTACTAACACTATTTATTGAACAATTTAGACTTTACACAAGTAAGCTTTTTATATATTTCAAAAGAGGCTGGAGATCTGCGAAATGATTTGGAAACTTGTGGAAAACTATTTGAAGCGAAACAAGGAGAATAATTTTTGTTAAAGAAAGAACCGATAAGGACGAGAATATTTAAAAAATAATAATCAGTTAAGAACATTATGATACATATGTTTGGAATGCCTTCATGAAGAAAAAGATATATGACCTGGATCATATACCCAGCATGAAAATGTTAAACTGTATTGGATTGATGACTCGAATAAAGATGAAACCCCTTAGGAGAATATGGAGGTCATATATGTTTTTAGAAATAATCACCATGTCAAAGTTATGTTTTATGGACCACTCCGGTGGCATAAGTGGTTAAGCGTCAGCTTCGGATGCGGGATGTCGCGCGTTCGAACCCCGACCGAGTCATACCAAACACTTATAACAATGGTACTAGCAGCTGCATCGCTGTGCACTCAGCATCAAGTGGTTAGTGTTACGGCTGGTTGGCCTGGTGTTGTGTTAGCAATCACTATAACTGTCACACTGCAAACATCGTAGCGATATGACTGAAAAGCTGTTAAAGCTATGTTAACAATGCAAATCAAACACATTCCCATATCAATGTTGGACCAGAATATATTAGCATAGCACACCGACTTGACTGATGTGATGAAAATGCAGATGGAGACTATTCAAGAGACAAATGACCATAAGGGAAGGTACTGGTATAACATTAAATGGATCTGTACTCCTGTTAATAGAGAGGACATTACCAAAGCAATTTTGGTGTTATTGGAGTAAGTCGGACAAATAAACGCTGCAGAAACTATATGGGTATGCCATTCCACGGTATTCGAAACGGGGAGTAATCACTACGATTAATTTAGCCACCCTAGAGAAAAGAAGTCAGTTAAATTATTTGGAAAAGATGCCTAATTATAATCTGACTTAGTTTGTAAAAATAGTAATACTTTCTTGCAGCAAGGAACGTGCATTTCATATTGTGCCTCACGAAGGAGTAAGGGAGATAACTGTATATTGAAATTAAGTATGATGTACTTGTAACAAATGGACTAATAAATACATGGAGTGATAATATAAACGGTTACTCAGTTTTGATTGGACGGACGTGGTGTAGGGGATGGGGATCGCTATGAAGACTTTCTAGTTCTAATCAAATAGGTTTTAGGGCATATCAGAACACCTAGGCTTTACTATTTACACGCATCGGCAGCAGCACAACAAACATTTAGTTACTTTGTGAAGCTTACTACATAAGGCAGATGATCCTGATTTGTTTTGCAGGACAATTACTTTTCATATGGATATCATATGTACTATTTACAAAACGATATGCTCATGCCAAAGGTGGCCAATATAATACCTTTTATCCCACCAACCCTACAAGAGTTGGTTTCGAAAGTTGGTGTATTAATGTCACATGTGTCGTTTCCATATATATAAAACTGAACAAATAAATCCCGTTTTTCAAAACTCTTTACTTATAATGACATTTTTAGTAAGTAAACTGTGTAAAGGATTTAACTTAGGCAGTATTTTATATATCCATGTATATCTTTATGTCTATGAAAAGGGTACAAACACAATGCATTATTAAAGGATACACATACCTTTATTTGTAAAGGGTATACACACAATACATTTTAAAATGGGCGCACCTAAATGCAATTGCAAAGGATACCCAAAATACTTTTGAAAAGGACATCGGCATAATGCACATGTAAAGGACATACACACACAGTCTATTAGTTACGGAACCACACTACACATAATAAATTTGTAAAGGACACACATAATGCATTTGTAAAGGACACACACTCGGTGTTTTTATAAAGAGTACACACACAATGCATTTGTTACAAACAAACATTCAAACTATGCATAAAGGGGCAAAACAAAATGCATCTGTAAAAGGGTACACACAAAATGCAATTGCAAAGGACAGACATTAAATGTATTTATAAATTACACACACACACACACACACACACACACACACACACACTGTATTGTATTTGTACGTGACACACACACACACACACACACACACACACACACGATGTATTTGCAAAGGACACAAACACAGTGCATTTATAACGGGAACACACACAGTGCATTTATAAAGTAAACACTCGAACTGCGTTTGAAAGGATATACACAATGTATTTGAAAAGGGTATACACATACTAAATTTGTAAAGAGTAGGCCATACACAAGCAATGCATTTGTAAAGGGTATACACATACTAAATTTGTAAAGAGTAGGCCATACACAAGCAATGCATTTGTAAAGGGTATACACATACTAAATTTGTAAAGAGTAGGCCATACACAAGCAATGTATTTGTAAAGGGTATACACATACTAAATTTGTAAAGAGTAGGCCATACACAAGCAATGTATTTGCAAAGGGTATACACATACTAAATTTGTAAAGAGTAGGTCATACACAAGCAATGTATTTGTAAAGGGTATACACATACTAAATTTGTAAAGAGTAGGTCATACACAAGCAATGTATTTGTAAAGGACACACACAACGCATATTGAAAGACACACACTCACGCTATGCATAAAATAAAAACCACAATGCATTATAAAGGACACACATAATATGACAATGCATTTGTAAAGGACAATCTCGTAATGAATTTGTGAAGGGTATACACACAATGTATTTGTAACAGGTATACATTCAATGCATTTGTAAAGGACATCCTCGTAATGAATTTGTGAAGGGTATACACACAATGCATTTTTAAAGGACACACACACACACACACACACACACAATGTATATCTAAAGGGAACACATACAATGCATTTCTAAATGGAACATATACAATGCATTTCTAAGGGACACACACACACACACACACCCATATTGCATAAACGGTAAAAACAATATATCTGGAAAGGGTACGCACAATGCATAGGTAAAGGACACACAATGCAATTGTAAAAGACACATACACACACACATTATGCATTTATAAAGGACACGTATACAATGTCTTTATAAAGGGTACACACGCAATGCATTTGTAAAGGGTACACACACAATGCATGTAACAAGGTAACCAAGTGGGATTTCCTGATTCACACAGAACAAGATTGACGATGATATAAATAAATAGTTTAAAAATAAATGACTTGAATGAGCAATTCATTATTAATATTAGAGTGTATATTTAATACAAATATTGGATTAATTAACATAAGAACGCACAAACAAATGTAATAATGAAAAATAAAAACAAATTACTCTACAAAATACAAACACAAGGGGTGAATGATTCACAATGGAAAGATGGGAATAGTTTACTCAGCTAGCAAACAGTGTAGAATTTTTACTCATGTCGTAAAATGGATTCACTCATATTGAAATTATGCAAAGGAAAAAGGACAGATATACAGCTTATATTTACAGTCCAGGAAGATACATCGAGTTTCTCGAACCCCACAATTAGCCCACGGCTACAAGATTATATGCAGGGAGATACACCTCGTCGTCAGAACACTTTATTTCAGCTCCACGGCTGCTAACGTTCAGCTTCAGATTGCTACGATTAATTCCTGTGGTTGGCTCTACAGCTTGCACCACGTAGACCTCGATCATTCCTATAACTTAAAACGCTCGGGTCACTCTAGCCAATCGACACTCCATACAGCTCTACACGTTCCGTACGATCCGGACACTTGAGAGTCTGGACAGCACCGGACAGCACCTGACACTCTAGACTCGGAACACTCCAGACACTGAACAGCTGAAAAAACATATCAAATACCGTGTACTATATATGACGAGGGCATAAAAGCGTAATAACGTTATAAACGGTAAATTATATTATATTATATTAACTGCACAATAATTACAAAACAGCAAGTTTAGAAATATATCTAACCTTACTTGATAAGAATCCTACTGTACTAAACATTTCTTAAAAATGTAGCTTTGTATAACTATTATAAATCGTTCGCTAAGTCGAAAACAAGAATACAAATGTGTGCATTATAATGCGTAAACCAACGCTCCAAAACATACAAAAATTGAAATGGTAGTACAATAGTGATATCGTCTATACAAGAAATTAATAAACGTACATACTTCTACAACTTATAGTAGACCACTGACTGACAAGACAATCCGTAATGTAATGAGCTTTATATACGGTGGGGTATTTATACACACATATTATCTGTGCACTGAAGGCATTCGTTTCTTCCCATCGAAAGCACTTGGCACGTGCGGCATATGATGGACAGAACTCACTATTTTGAAATACGACACAAAATACATTAATCCCCCTCGGGTATCGCCAGAAACGAAACTCGAATACACGAATTTAATAAATAAATAAAAGGATTTATATAATTAAGTGACAATGCGTTTGCAAAGGGTACAAAACACAATGCATTTGTAAAGGGTAAACACACAATGCATTTGCAAAGGGTACACACACACACACACACACACACACACACACACACACACACACACACACACACACACACACACACGATGCATTTGTCAGGAAGCACACACAATGCATTTCTAAAGGACACAAACATTGCGTTTATAAACAACACACAATGCAATTGTAAGTGACACACACACATAGTGCATTTATAAAGGGTACACATACAATGCATTTGTAAAGGACACATACATAATGCACTATTAAAATGTACACACAATGCATTAGTAAAGGAAACAAACACAGACAACGCATTTGTAAATGACACAAACACAGCGTATTTGAAAAGGACACACAATGCATTTGTAAAGAACACACGCACATAATACATGCGTAAAGGGTACACATACTGCATTTGTAAATAGTAAATACACATACACAGTTCATTGGTAAAGGGTATACACAATACATTTGTAAATGACACACATGCAATGCATTTTTAAAGGGTACACACTTTTAGAAGACACAATCAATGCATTTGCTAAGGGTAATCGCACAATGTATTTGGATAGGGTACACACATAGTGCATTTGTAAGGGATACAAATAAAACAATGCATTTGTAAAGGATACATACGCGCATGATATTTTGTAAAGGGTACCCACAATGCATTTTAAAAGTGTAAAAACATAGTGCATTTAAAGTAAACTGATACAAAATGCATTTGGAATGAATACACACACAATGCATTTGGAATGAATACACACACAATGCATTTGGAATGAATACACACACAATGCATTTGGAATGAATACACACACAATGCATTTGGAATAGATACACACACAATGCATTTGGAATAGATACACAAACAATGCATTTGGAATAGATACACACACAATGCATTTGGAATAGATACACACAAAATGCATTTGGAATAGATACACACAATGCATTTGGAATAGATATACAAACAATGCATTTGGAATAGATACACAAAATGCATTTGGAATGAATACACACACAATGCATTTGGAATAGATACACACACAATGCATTTGGAATGAATACACACACAATGCATTTGGAATAGATACACACACAATGCATTTGGAATGAATACACACACAATGCATTTGGAATAGATACACACAAAATGCATTTGGAATAGATACACAAACAATGCATTTGGAATAGATACACACAAAATGCATTTGGAATAGATACACACACAATGCATTTGGAATAGATACACACAAAATGCATTTGGAATAGATACACACAATGCATTTGGAATAGATATACAAACAATGCATTTGGAATAGATACACAAAATGCATTTGGAATGAATACACACACAATGCATTTGGAATAGATATACAAAATGCATTTGGAATGAATACACACACAATGCATTTGGAATAGATACACACAAAATGCATTTGGAATGAATACACACACAATGCATTTGGAATAGATACACACACAATGCATTTGGAATAGATACACAAACAATGCATTTGGAATAGATACACAAACAATGCATTTGGAATAGATACACACACAATGCATTTGGAATAGATACACAAACAATGCATTTGGAATAGATACACACAATGCATTTGGAATAGATATACAAACAATGCATTTGGAATAGATACACAAAATGCATTTGGAATGAATACACACACAATGCATTTGGAATAGATACACACACAATGCATTTGGAATAGATACACAAACAATGCATTTGGAATAGATACACAAACAATGCATTTGGAATAGATACACACACAATGCATTTGGAATAGATACACAAACAATGCATTTGGAATAGATACACACAATGCATTTGGAATAGATATACAAACAATGCATTTGGAATAGATACACAAAATGCATTTGGAATGAATACACACACAATGCATTTGAATGAATACACACACAATGCATTTGGAATAGATACACACACAATGCATTTGGAGTAGATACACAAAATGCATTTGGAATGAATACACACACAATGCATTTGGAATAGATACACACAATGCATTTGGAATAGATACACAAACAATGTACTTGGAATAGATACACACACACAATGCATTTGAAATAGATACACACACAATGCATTTGGAATAGATACACACAATGCATTTGGAATAGATACGCAAACAATGCATTTGGAATAGATATACAAAATGCATTTGGAATGAATACACACACAATGCATTTGAATGAATACACATACAATGCATTTGGAATATATACACACACAATGCATTTGGAATAGATACACAAAATGCATTTGGAATGAATACACACACAATGCATTTGGAATAGATACACACACAATGCATTTAGAATAGATACACAAACAATGTATTTGGAATAGATACACACATACAATGCATTTAAAATAGATACACACACAATGCATTTGGATTAGATACACACACAATGCATTTGAAATAGATACATAAAATACATTTGGAATGAATACACACACAATACCTTTGGAATGGATACAGACACGATGCATTTGGAATAGATACACACACAATGCATTTGGAATAGACACACACACACAATACATTTGGAATTGATACCGACACGATAACATTCGCAATGTATACAATATAATGTATTTGTAAAGGATAGATGCACTATGCAATACACCAATGTATTCAATTCTTTTAAAATATAGATGTCGAGTTGTTTTTTTGGTTATTTTAAGAAATCACCTGAATTATATATGCTATGGGGATAGTTATGCAGACAAACTTGTGCACATGACGAATGTAAATGAAAAATGCAAATATTAACAGGCTTTATTGCAACCATGAAAATAACCTAAACTAATCTCTTTCTGCTCTATCATTAAAGTGCTAATTAAATTAAGTTTTTAAAACTATGTTATTAATTATGAATAGTTGGTAAGGCATAAATGATATAAGTTCACTAAAGTAAGTGCATTTATAGATGAAGCATGTTGCTCAGTTAACAAGCTTATTATGTGCAGATAAAATACATGTCACAAAGTGCAAATAATAGTGCAGTCAGTGCTGATATGGACAAATGCAACTTGATAAATCTGTATTAGATAAAAGTCACTGTGCTTCACTTTCCAATATGAAGCGAACTTTGACTTTGGATATGACTTTTAGTTTACTTATTTTCTCTTTTATCTATATGCCTACTATTGAATTCTGTCTCCATTATTTTAGTTAAATATTTTAAGACCCTTTCCGTGTCAAGGGATCATTCACAGTATATAATGATATCGATATCTGTAATTAAGGTTGTATATGTATATTTTTAAGAACTGTACTATTCTTATTAATCCTACCTGACTCTGGTTACTATTTTTTTTAAATACAAAGGGACTGGTATATGCGCAAAAGCGAAAAGATGTATTTGAATGTTGGAGTAAAAATGTACTATGAATTGTTTACCAGATACTTATTTCACTAAATCAATCGAACCACATATTGGAACATAGATGGAATATACCAGTTAGTTTTGCTTTAATACAAACAGATCTTGTGGCGGGCCGCTATCGTTCACAAAAAGTACCGATTTTACAGTTTCAAGACTCTTTATAAATAAAATGGCAGCGACAATGTTTTTTAGTATGGAAGTTAAGAATCAAATATTGACTCATTAGTATATATTTCCCAAATGTCCAATTACCCAAACGTAAATTTGCCAATATGTTTTGATGCAGTTGACATGGGTGTATATGATGAAAGCAGGTTACATGATATCGGATCTACAATATATTAAAGTTTAAAGTGTATACCTGAAAACAAAAAGTTCTTTCATAATGGAAAGTTTAAATGTTTTCTTGATAAACGAAGACCGTTTAAGTTTTAGTTTTGGTACGAATATACACATTTATCCCGTGCTGACCATCCACCGCCGATATTTATCTTTCAATGTACACAATTGAAGAAGTATACATGTTTCTAAAAGTTCAGTAATTCTTTTCTTAAAGACAGTCTATATACAGAAATAGTAATTAACACAATACGATAAATACATTTATTGCTACAGCTAAAACTACTACAGGTAGTAATAATTATAGATGATGAATTTATCTGGGAAACAATTTTATTAAGATCACGTACGCTCACAATAGATCATTCCTTTGATAGAAAAAGTGGCAACGGATAACGAAGAAAATGAAATGAAGAAGGAAGTTGAAAATTTGATATTGTACCAAAACATATTTCATTATTGTGAGTTTAAGTGTACTTGAAAATTTTAAAATTTGGATCAAAGAAATTAGAAACGAGAAGGTAAAAGATAAAAAAAAAAGAAATGACGAAAACTTAAGTTTTGTAATTTGGAAAAAATTCTTTATATAAACATAACAAGAACAAGGGGGAGGATGAGTCAGGGCAAATAAGAACTGATCCGTTTGAAAGTGGGATTAAAGTGAAAACGGTCAATGTTACATTGTTGTATAGATAACATAACAATATAGTATATATTAGACTGGATGATATACTTGGTAGATCTGAAAGTTTTAAAATGACACAAGATTAGTGAAAATAACTACAGGGCTAAGAAACTATTGTGGAAACTTTAGAATGTCCAAAAACAGGTGTAGTAGTAAAACTGCAGGAAGCCTCAGAAACAGGAAGCTTCAGAGTGCCTACAACAAGAGTAATGGTAAAGGTGCATGAAGTTTCAGATTGCCTAAAAACACGAATAATGGTAAAGGTGCATGAAGCTTTAGAATGCCCAAAACACCAGTAATGGTAAAAGTCCAACAGCATTAGAATGTCAAAATGCATGAATACTTGTAATGGTCCATGAAGCTTCTGAATGCCTATAGCAAGAGTAATGGTAAAGGTGCGTGAAGCTTTCGAATGCCTAAAAGCACGAGTAATGGTAAAGGTGCACGAACCTTTATAATGCCTAAAAACACGAGTAATGGTAAAGGTGCATGAAACTTTAGAATGCCCAAAACACGAGTAAATAAAAGTCCAAATAGCATTAGAATGTCATTATGCATGAATAATAATAATGGTCCATGAAACTTCGGAATGCCTATAAAAAGACTAATGGTAAATGTGCATGAAGCTTTAGAATGCCTAAAACACGAGTAATGGTAAAAGTCCAAATAGCATTGGAATGCCAAAATGCATGAATAATAGCAAAGGTCCATGAAGCTTCGGAATACCTATAACAAGAATAATGGTAAAAGTCCACGAATCTTCGGGTAATGGTAAAAGTACAGGAAGCTTTAAATGCCTAAAATCACGAGTAATGGTAAAGGTGCAGGCAGCTTCAGAATGTCTAAAACACGAGTAATGGTAAAAGTCCAAATAGCTTCAGAATGTCTAAAAACAGGAATAATGGTAAAATCCAAGTAGCTTCAGAACGCATCAAACACTAGTAATTGTAAAAGTCCATGTATCTTCATAATGTCTAAAATACACCAGTAATGGTAAAAGTCCAGGACGGCAAATATTTACTATTGACTTGTACAAATTCGTTGAAAAGGATTAGAAGAAGTTTTCAATAAATGAACGTTTAAATGGGATATTATTTGTTTCACTGAGATAGGAATTATTACATTATTTCCAAAGGAAAATGAATATTGAGAAGTTTTGAAAAGTTGAAGACATTTTACTTTCTTATATGTAATAGTATAAGTTTATCAATATAGAAATGCAATTTTAGTACTATTTAATTATAATGTATTATTTATTTAATATAATAATTTGAGTTGATAAAATAATGCAAAAATCTACATTATCATTATATGTCTAATTTATTCAATATATCATCAGTATCTAATTGGGAATTGCATTATTACGTTCCTTAATCGATGTTATTTTAAAGAATGAAATTTGAATTATTTCCCCTTGTACAGTTCTTTAATAAGAATTCCAATATTGTTTTAATGTAATAATTAGATATTTAAATAATAATAAGTAATACAAATAGTGATATATTATTTTTGTATTATAATACAATCACTCATGAATAAGTAATATAAAATAATTTAAAAATGTAATATGCATTTTAGTTTGTTTAATACTTTGGATTTATTATTATTATTATTATTATTATTATTATTATTATTATTATTATTATTATTATTATTATTATTGTAGTATACTACTACTACTATTACTACTACTACTACTACTACTACTACTACTACTACTACTACTAATAATAATAATAATGTTTATTTGTGATACAAGTCACTGACCCGTGATACATATCCATACATCATACGGTACAAATTATATTATAGTGCGTAAGAAAGGAGCCGCGTACCTATTAGAAGTAATATACATGAAGGTACTCATTATTGCTTTTTGTCAATTGCGTGAGATACAAGTATATACTGCACACTAATTAAGGAAAGGAATTTAAGGGTAATCCTAAAATTAGCATGGAACAAGTTTTGTGATATTGATCTAAAGTCATATGTAGCATGAGTCGTTTATAAAATTGTTTCTCTACTCTTTAAGGTCCTTATAATAAATATTACTAAATTAGTCATCCAAACTTTACTAGTATCATTGTTTATAAGGGATCTAACATTTCTAAATTGAGATTTGTATATACAAGTCTGTAAATAATTGCTTCGTATTATTCCATATAGCGGAACAAGCAGTAATAACATTTGATGTTAACGTAACAAATTTTACACAATCTTAGCAAATAAATCATATCTTCCTGTGTTATCTCAGATCGGCAAGTTTCTCACTCTGCGCATATCAATTATTTACAAATATCGCTGTATCCCAACAATTCTAGATATTTTTGGCATGGACAACTACTCCCAATGACATATAAACGTAGTCTTTGTATCGACATAATCTCATCCTGCAGCGTTTGCCTAAACGTATCTTGACATCTCTATCTGGGCAATCTAAGAAATGTATTTTCGTCATTTACTCCTTGAGTGCTCCACACATTGCAAAATATAAAAGTACATAGAAGCTTTTTAACACAGTTAGCCTAGCAATCACGATTTTCCGCACGTCATATCTGTAAACTGTAGCACTGGTTAGAAGATCTGTCTCCTGGCAATTTTAGAATTATTAGCCATCATTTCAAAATACATTTATATCGTATACACTGCATTCTAGTTCATCCTAATTCGTTATATAGTGATGCATTTGGAGTAGACTTAGATGTATCAAGAATATATTTAAAAAATGATCAATGAGCTTTTTCAATATCAATGCATAGTAAATCTTCCAAACCTCTGCCCCTTACTTAATATGGGAGCTATCGTCGTGTCAAACAGGCGAAGCAATCAAGTCCAGAGTAATCTGCAAATTATGAAAGACTTTGCTTCAATATATGCATAACCTTTAACGCTTGTAAGGATGACGTTTTCTTGCGCATATAGCAAACTTGTTTTGAGGCAAATATCATCTTAGATACTTATAATATGATCCAATGTTTACCAATGCAAGGCCATATTACCATTTTCCCGTAACGTCTGAGATAGCCACCGCTGCGAAACACAACCACTCTTGTTATGTTCCATGTTCATTTTTAATCTCTGCTTTAGGCAATATATATGCTGGCTGTTGAGCATATTTTGCAACTGGCCAGAAGTATCAGCAAAGAGAATTGGATCTTCGGCATACAGCAGTAAAATAGTTATAAGGTTTCTATGTACATTCCACTGTTTTCTTTCAGCTAGAATTGGTTTCACACAGTTCCGAGGTTAATAAAAAGCAAACCATGGCGTACTACCAAGGGGAAATTAAACACATTGGTAATACGATTGTTGGACTTAACACAGGCCTCTTCATCAAACTTATCTCTATTATATTAAAGGCTCTTTCATAGTTAATAAGTACTGCATAGAATATACCCCAATGTTGTCTTAAATATCCCCAATGTTGTCTTAAATATCCCCAATGTTGTCTTAAATATCCCCAATGTTGTCTTAAATATCCCCAATGTTGTCTTAAATATCCCCAATGTTGTCTTAAATATCCCCAATGTTGTCTTAAATATCCCCAATGTTGTCTTAAATATCCCCAATGTTGTCTTAAATATCCCCAATGTTGTCTTAAATATCCCCAATGTTGTCTTAAATATTAACAAATTAAGGTGTTTAATCTGGCTTGCTCATCGTCCAGTAATTCGTTTTCGTCCAACCACTCGTTTATACTATTAGTTAAAATGTCTTATGATTTGCTTAATACAGGTACTGGACTAATGACTCTGTAATTCGACGGTTAATTTGCACCACCGTTTACCATTATTCAGAATAATTTCCAATATCGAATAGTCTATGAAATAATATAGTTAATATTGGTGCAATTATGTTGCCCGTACCTACAAATAGTCACTGTATAAAGCATCTAATCAGCAAGCGTTCTCTTGTTTCAGTTAACTCAGTATTAGGCCAACCGGCTCTTCTGTGAATGTTCACTATTGTCTCGTTAATCAGGTGATACGTTCAGTTTCTTTTATCGGGTCAACAGAACTGGAAAAATGAAATAAATCCATTCATACGAAGTTGCAGACGTGATACCAGTACTTGGACACTTTACAAGAACTGTAGTGAATGTTTCAACGTATAATCCAGAAAATGTTATTCGTTGCTTAAGTTTATACTGCTTGTTTTTCTTTTTGTAAGAATTTTATACATATTTCTATAAATTGTATAGTCTTCAAGTAATTCACTTGTGCCTTATACTCTGATCTGTCTTAGATATCATAAGGATTGGCTATTGGTGGTAGTACAATCTGTGCTAAACCAAGTCTGACATTTATAACTTCTACTTGGATATGTCACAACTAGGCTTTGCTTTCTATTGAATTTCGTTATCGTGCTTGCTACATCATGGTAGATATCCGTTTCGATTCATTTATTAAGTTTGTTATTGTTTATATCATTTAAAATCTTATCACTGTTTTGAGATAATAGATCTTTGCAATTTTTGATAAAAGATAGACCTTCTTTTGTGTTGCATATGTATTTATTTGTTTTGTTACTGCACAAGGAAACGTAAAGCCCTTTGACTTAATTTGCCCATGTAGTCAAGAGGAAATACAATGAGGACATGAATTGATGCAGTTTATCACCTATGTCAACGGTAAATATATTTTTCAAAGCATATGCTTCGGCTAAAATATAACATATTGCTGAGGCCGAGTTGTCATGAATACATGTAAATTTTCCTATCCCTTTATCTGATCGATATATATCATTGGCGATTCACAATTCAGTCATTTGACATAGTAGTAGGAGTTTGTCTCCATAGTGATTTATCTCCCTTATGTCTTGATTAGCCGTATCATACATTTCTTCGTGTTCTTTAGTCTTGAAAGATATCAATAATATTATCATCATTGATAAAAACTGGCTCTGTAACAGTATAAACATTAAAGTCACTCGCAGTTATTATTTAATAATCATCATATTTCATTTTTAGCCAAGCTAACTGATTTTCTACCACTGCATATACATTTTCATCAGAAGAGTATTCGGCAGAACCAAAATTTAAATTCTACGTCAGTATGATAACTTAAGACAAAATAACTAACCAAATTTATATTTGTGAGACACTTCATTCTCGAGATTTATTGAAATGTTTGAAGCATCTTTCACGAATACACGCCGAGATTCCCATTAATTGATTTTAGTTGATTGCGATATAATTCTTACGATATCAATGCTTTTATAACCGTTAATATGAAACTGATCGATATATGTTGACCACGTTTCATCAAAGCCTAGTATATCAATTTCCTGTATATAGTTAATAAAATGAGACCATTTTTTTGTAGAAAGTACTTCACTTAACCCAGATATATTCCATACCAAACAACCTAACGCAGAAATAGAACCGCCCTCTTAATACACAGTTTGTAGGCCTGTTCAGGAGTCCATTCTTTTAGTCTACAATAAGAGCATAATTTCTAACCACATCCAATACATACGTAGCAGCTGAGAGGGCGAATCGGACGTCTCTAATTGGGTCAGATTTTAAGCAAAAACATTTTAAGCCTCCTTTTGCCAAATGGAGCCTTAACGATTTTAGAGCCCTATTTGTCAAATTAGGGGGAACCAGAGAGGGTGTAAAAACCTCTACAAAAAAATCGTCGTCGTTCCCCCCCCCTCTGCTGCTATGAATTAACCAAATATTTTATCAAGTCCGACACGATATCGCGTCCGAGGGTCTGCTAAATTTATCGTCACAAATCCATGTTGGATTGACTGAGCACGACTAAAGAAATTTCTAAATTGATTATGATCCATATCACTGCAGCACCAAGTTTGCCAAATATTTCGTAGTGTATGAGTATCAACTCCGTTAAACACACACAATAAATTGCAGTTATCTCTGATCACCTTCGGAATTTGTGTATACCGTTGAGTGACATATATCACGTCGGTGTTTTTGTGTTTGCCTCTTGAAAATATCCTAGCGGGATTATTTTGATTATCTAACATCACATCGTCGTATACGACTAAATTGTTAATATCTCAATTAATATCATCAATGCTCGGTGCTTCATCGATATCGGTTATAAACTCAATAATACTCTCGCTAAATTATTCTACCGCGCTGTCGTTAAAATCTTTTAACACATTGTAACATCGCTGATCGTCTACACTAGGAGCTATCAAATACAACTTGTCCCATTTCATCCATCTCGTTATCAAATTAAGTAGCAGTTGTGTTTTGCCACTTCCAGATGGTCCGATTATAATCATTCTAATTGAATTCGGCAACATCAAATGGTGTTTAATAGGTTCTCGTCGTCGGGTAGCTGAATAATCAATTACATTCATGTTATTATAACTATATTATGGATCTATATTGTGTGAAGTGTAAGGCGCGTATTGTCACACACGACTTGACGACGATTACAACTAAAAATAACCGATCAGCACTTTCTGGTAAATGCGTACAATGCAGTACAAAGAAATTTAGATTTGTTTCCAAGAAACGAGGAGGTGATATTGCAGCCAAGCTAACTAAACTCCCGGGAACACCATGGGAAAAGTATCCAGGAGAAAAACACCTTCCAGGATATAGTTATCGTGGACCCGGAACCAGACTAGATATCCGACTCGATGATCAAAACCAACCTCAACACGGTGAAGAACCAATAAACGCCATTGATAAGGCGTGTCATGCTCATGATGTTGCTTATAAAAACAGTAATTTGCAACATAGACATATCGCAGATGTGAAATTGATTCATGCGTTGAATTCTATCACTGATAAATCCTTCAAAGAAAAGTTGGCTTCATGGTTAGTAAAATCGGCAATGAAAGGTAAATTGATGTTAGGCGCTGGTAATTAATAATAACATGGAATCTATTTATTATTCTCCAAAAGAATACTGGAGGGGTAAAGCAGCAATTGGTAAACTCGCTAGCGCCGCGAAGGTGAAATATACCACTGCGGCTAATTGGTTATCCAAACAGGCGATATGGCAAATTTATCTACCACCGCCTAAACAATTTAACTAGTAGCATTTTGATGTGACCGTTCCTAATGAAGTTCATCAAGCTGATATATTATTTCTGCCGCATGATGGTGGTTACAAATACGCGTTAACTATAGTTGATGTTGCGAGTCGATACAAACAAGCAGAACCGCTAAAAACAAAACCATCAACTGAAGTGACTTCTGCATTTGAAAGGATTTATCGAAGGGGTCCTCTGCGTTGGCCAAATCTATTACAAGTTGATCCTGGCAAGGATTTTCAGGGTGTAGTGTTATCAACAATGAAGCATCATAATGTCACTATCAGACGAGGGCATACTGCACTACATCGCGATCAGGCAATTGCTGAACGATTTAATCGGACACTTGCTGAGCGGTTATTCGGATATCAATATGCTGAAGAATTTATTCAGGATAAACGATCTCGTGAATGGGTTAAGAGATTACCAGGTGTAATTACCGCGCTGAATAATAAGGTTACTCGAACAATCAACATGAAATCTGACAAAGCGATTAAAAAGAAGTATATACCCGTACAACCGCAAAAAGATTTTTCAAAACAACCAATACTCGGTAATGTCACTGTTAGGTATTTATACGAACCAGAAGAGCTCGAAGGCGGCACAAAAAGGGCTACTGATCCTATTTGGAGCGTTACCAAGCATAAAATATCTAGTATAACACAATCGACGGGTAGACCAGCAATCTATAGATTGGATTCAACTGCTCCTCAGCGCGGATTTACTCGTGAACAACTGCAAGTGATACCCGAGGATACTCAATTACCACCGTGTGGTCCTAACTAGCACCTCTGCGTCTGTTGCACTCAAGACAAGTCAGCATCACATTATCTCTGGTATGGCCAACGCTGCTATCTTTTCTCTCTACGGTAAATTGTCGAGAATCCTTATCCGACCAACACCAACTCATTATACAATTGCATCTCGCGCAGTGATTATTCTGTTGTTGTTTCAGTGTGATTATTAATTCAGCATCAATATCAAATTTTCTGTTATTTTTTTATCCTGTTGTTTATAACCAGATAGTTTTTTTTACTGATTATGTCCTTAACGTTTTCAACGCCGATTGTAGTGTCGTTATCATCTCCTGACTCTGTCAGGACAACTCTTCGAAGTTGATTTATTCTTCGTACTCTGGGTACTGCGAGATAAACTAAATTCGACCACTCGATGTGAATATCCACCATCCAAACAATTGTATCGGATATAGTTAATCCCTGTGAAGAATGTATTGTCGCTACGTAACCTAGCGTCCACGGGGATTTATCAGCGCGTAATGCATCTTCGACGACGCTGTTATCAACCAGAACAATATCATTTGACACTAAATTCTGCTTTTCACGCTGTCCTGGAATATCAACTTCGATATTTTGTCGCCGTGTATCCTTGGGTCTATAACACAACGGTACTGGAAGTGTTGAAAATTTTCTTTATGCGTTTCAAACTTGCGATTATCACATCGTTTGGTCTCCACGCTTCCCAGACATCTTTAAATGGTGTTTCAGAAATTACGTCACACGCTATCTCACATTGGATTCTATTCTGATTAGTTTTTGAACTCGCGTAATTGTTCACCAAGTGCTCTATGATCGGTGTTAATTTCTTCATAATAGTCTACAAAATTCTTTAGCCAATCATGCGGCGATAAACCAGCAAATGGTGGTGGTTGACCAAGATCGCCACACATGACGACTTTTGTGTTCGCGTGCAATAACCACACGAGAAACTTTTGTAATACATCTAATGACACCGTGCATATCTCATCCCAAATTATAACTTCAGGAATAAATTTTTCACCCATTTGATCAGGAGTCCATTCATCGCCTTTCCATCGAAAGAAACTATGATAAGTGCAAGCATTCACTCCTCGTTGTTTCATCTCTCTGGCAAGTCTGTGTGTTGGTGTTAGCACAATCATGTCTTTACGATCTACGTATATACCTTTACTCGTTATATCAGCGATAATAAAATCGTATTCAACGCTATCCATAATCAACCGTGAAGAATATCGTCCATTGTCGTATTTGCCACCTTGAGTGAATTTACCAATTATTCTTCTACCGAGATCTTTTGCATCTTTGTTTCTGATTCCAAATAACTGTCTGGACCATTTCACGATATTTTCTTAGTCAAGATCGGGAAACTGTTTTCGTTGTTCGCTGATTATACTATCCAGATCAGGTTGTGGTAACCAGACTTCAGTTTGAGCTCGATAGGAAATAATCGCTTCACTGACAATCAGCGATATCAGCATTCTACAATCAATCATATACCGTAATAGCACTATTGGCATCCAATGTTTTTCAGACATGTGTCTACCAATCCAAACATAACAGCACGGATGAAGTCCTGTATCCAATTCAAATGATACTACACGATCGAATCCGGTTAAATCAAAATCCGGCAGTGGTCCATTATTGGCAACACGGGTCATCTCGTGTGTGGGATGTCCAAATCGCTTGAAGTACTCAGTGCATTCTCCGTACCCGAGAAAACTCCCTGGATAACACGCGACTATATCAACTGAAATAATACTTTCACTGTCGTATTTTGTATTCCATAATCCGCCGTGGTTGTATTCGATGCAGCTTGATTTGACATCTGATAGAAACTCAGCTCGTGTTGGTTTCCATGTGTTTCTATTTCTCGCAAAATGAGCTGCAACCGACGGAATTGTAAAACAGTTTGTTAGTAATTGTTCGTCGTCGAAACTCTCCGAGAAACTTCTAGCTAGATTTTTCATCTTGTAATGGAGGGCTTCAGTGCGGTATAATTCTCCATTAGGTCTTACAAATTGATCAAATCTACCTCCTTCGTCTTCAAAACTATGAAGTAACCACACTGACACAGGATCGTTTTTACTCAGCTGATAAATAGCATCGAATAGTTTCTCCCCGGCGGAAAATTCCACAGGTATATATTTTATGGTTCTATCCCGCGGAAATATCGTTAACGCAAGTGTCCACGCGTGTTCGTTATGATCAATAATTTTGATTGGAGTTCCTTTTGATTTATATTTCGGTTCGTATAATATCTCACCAGTTATCGTCGCTACGATTATTGGGAATCTTAATGATGTTTCTAATTCGGCTATATCCTGGATCGTTGCCCCGTTCTTCCTAACTGTTAATTGCCATTCGGTTATTTTTTTGCGTCTTAGATCAGTCAATTTATTTCCACGCAACACATTTGTGAAATGTTCTATTATTCGTTCTGCTACACAATTCACCCTTGACGACAGTTTCATGGGTTTTAGTTTTTCAATACTCGGTTTATCATTTAACTGATATACCCCATAAACACCTGCTGTTACAGGATAGAATCTCTCGTAGTACGGTATGTCAATTCCAGTCAAAATTCCTGGTTTGGAATCTCGACTCACAGTGACAGTTTTTTTTTTTATCCTTCAAGATGGGTTCAAATTTATCCCTGATAATCCAATCTCCTGTTTCGCCGCGGATAATTAATTTCACTCTAAAAAAAATACCTTTTCCGCGTAAGATGTGAAATTATCACTACTGCGCTTTTATCGTTCATGGTAGCATCAACTTCACCATTGATTCGAAATGGCGACCAGCAGTGAGATGCTCCATCACGCTTGAATTCATTAAAACAGTCACTGATTTTACCCAATATGGTTCTATCACGCATTTTACTCTTTGGTTTATCAGAAACTCTATCGAGATTAAATTTAGCATTTTTCCTAGGCGTGATGTTCGATAATCTCTCTAACTCCTTCATGCTATAATTAAAACAAGTATTTCAATAGAAGGATTTGATATAATGAATCATTGCACATGGCTTATGATTGGATCAACAACCCCGTGTAACAAATCATTCAGAGAGGAGTTCTGTGGGTATCATATGCAAAGCTTTCGACGTGGAAGCCTTGGTCCGCTACCCTGCATACGATGTGAGGTTGGGGTTAGAGGAAAATCGCAGTTGTGTCTGAGTTGCGGTGGTAAGCGATTCAGAGAGTTGAAACGTTATTATGATAAGAGAAACAAACACTCCATCAATTACCTTGACGGAGTCAAGGACGCTGACTGTTTCAGCGTCAACTACAAAGTCATAAAAACTCCACAAGAATACATCGAAAGATTTCCAAATGTAATCATTAGACCAAACAATTAATTAGACAAATAGTATTAGTATACATATGAACCAAGAATTCAGACGCATCCCGTGATTGCAAACTATGAAGCATCCAGTGATGGTATTGTCAGGAACTGCAGATTGAAGAAGCCAGTTGGTGTTGTGAATAATCGAGGGTATTTGATGTTTGGCGCTGGGAAGAAGCAATATTACTGCCATCGTTTCGTGTATGAATGTTTCCATGGATTGATCAAGGATGGTTTTGTTATCGATCACATTGATTCGAATGTTAAGAACAATTCTTTATCAAATCTGCAGGTTGTTACACAAAGTGAAAATTTGAAACGAGGAAAGACTGGACAATACTCTAAAAAAGCGAGACCTGTAAGATCTTTTAATACAACAAATAACGAGGAAATAGTATTTCAATCAATAGCTAAGGCCGGTAGATATTTCGATATTTGTCCACTTTATGTTCAATACGTTGCAGAGGGAATTTATGGATCTGTAATTTCAAAAAAGACCGGACAAAAAATTCAATTCATTTATGTCTGATGCGTCCATCTCTGGGAAATATATTTTTCATATAAGAAGTATATAATTATCAATAATATGAATTCTCAAAATATCAATGATGTTATAATCTAAATTTTAAATTTGAAATCTCAGGGGATTTATACATCTGATAGTTTAGACTGCGATCAAATTATGTCCGACTTACATGATATTGAATACGTCGCTAACAATAACAAATATGTACTACCCAAACAATATACCCCCATAAAACGAATTCAGAATTCAATTCGCGATTTCCTTCTATGCTGTGACGACGTCAGTATGTTTGTCCCGTTATATACTATCGTGGAAAGAATAAGAAAGGAATTAGGAAAGAAATACGAATTAAAAAGGACGATTAATTCAAAAATCAGAAATATAAGTTTGTTAAATGAACAAAATGAAAAACCCCTTTCGGATAATTGTTAGTAAAATTCTTACTACAAACATGGACGGTTTTACTACAAGGAAGTTGTAAAATATATTTTTATTACTGAAATAAATTTTCATAGTAAAATATATTTTTATTACTGAAATAAATTTTCATAGTAAATATTTTTTTTAGTATTTGACTGATTTTGGCCATTTTTTGACTGATTTTCGCCGTTTTTTGACTGATTTTGGCCATTTTTTGACTGATTTTAAGCGGTTTCAGTAGGGTCAAATGGTCGATTTTCTATGTTAATTCTCGTAGACCTTTTCACTTAAGAATGATTTTGAGTAAAAAATCATAAATAAATCACAAAAAATCACAAAAAACACCAAAATCATGTCAAAAACGACTAAAAAACGACAAAAGCAACCAAAAATGACTGTTGGTGTCAGTAGGGTCAAATGGTCGATTTTGCATGGGATTTCTCTTAGACTTTTTCACTTAAGAATGACTTTGAGTACTACAAACATGTACAAATACTCCATGGACGATATTGACATTTATCATAAGTGTTTTATTACAAGGAAGTTGTAAATTTTCATAGTAAAATATTTTTTTATTACTGAAATAAATTTTCATAGCAAGATATCTTTTTTGTTACTGAAATTTTCCTAGTAAAATATTTATTTCAGTCGTTTTTTTTACTGATTTTGGTCGTTATTGACTGACTTTTGGCCATTTTTTAACTGATTTTGGTCGTTATTGACTGATTTTTGGCCGTTTTTTGACTGATTTTGGTTACTTTTTGACTGATTTTGAGCGGTTTCAGTAGGGTAAAATGGTCAATTTTGCATGAGATTTCTAGTGGACTTTTTCTCTTAGGAATGACTTTGAGTAAAAAATCATAAAAAAATCACAAAGACTGACTAAAAACGACCAAAAAACGACAAAAACGACCAAAAAAACCACTAAAAACTGGGCTGGTTTCAGTAGCTCAAATGGTCAATTTTGCATGGGATTTCTCGTAGACTTTTTCACGAAAATCATTTTCGGGTGACAAAATCACTGCATTTAGATTGAAATCTCTTCGCACATGAAAATATCTGGAAACATTTTGATTTTCAAATTCAAATTGGAAAATTGTTTATGATTTCAATAATGGTTAATTAAGCATTAACGACCCGATTGACTCGTGAGAGACTAGTTGCGATCAAAAAGTATATACCAATCCGCGACTCTGTCAGGAATAAACTGCAAGCTAGACAGAGTTTACAAACTGATTTTGCTGCGGGATCTGAATAATTGTTTAAACCAATAACCACAGCAACGAAGGGGGTAGAGCGTGCTATATACGGAGATGTTCCCGAGACGGGGTAAAAAAAAAAGAAAAGTCTCTTATTGGTGAACTTGAAAAAAATATCAGCGGAAACTGTAGATGATATACGCGTGAGATTTAACGAGGAAGGGTTAGCAGCAATTGATAAAACTGATCCAGCAGAAATTCCTGCGCTTGTTGTTACGACTTATGAAAACAGAAAAAAATGTTGAAACCAGAACATCGTATGTTAGGAGTATAACTCATTGGGCTGATATATTCTTCAAAATCAAAACTAAAACAAGTCAAATCGATAATGATAATACATCATACATAGGATATATCAATTCGGTGGGTAAAGTGTATAAACGATATGAAAAACTAAAACAAGCAACAAAAACCGCAAAAATCACAAGGAAAACGACAGAAACCTTCAAAGAAAATATCTTTCTCGCCTAAAAAACAACAACAACTACCACCCCAAGCTTCGAATCGAGATGAAGATGATCTTAGTTATTTACAAGAAACGGATTTAGAAAAAATGGATACAGTAACTGGTTATAGTAGCGGGAGGGGATTTTCTAAATAGGAATCTCGAAGAGATTCAAATCAAAGATTTTCCAGTGGAGTTAGAAACTCCGTTCCAAGCTCTGCTTGGGGTAGTGGTCTAGTTAGTTGTCCTGGTAATGTTCTCAGCGATATAACACGATTAG
This sequence comes from Unio pictorum, assembly GCA_030141615.1. Taxonomy (NCBI): domain Eukaryota; kingdom Metazoa; phylum Mollusca; class Bivalvia; order Unionida; family Unionidae; genus Unio; species Unio pictorum. The sequence continues at coordinate 897,829 of JARLTB010000181.1, forward strand.
AAGTTCTCATCGGAGGAAAGCGAGCTGGAGATAACTCTCCAGAAATGATTAATGAAGCAGCTGATATCTGCAGGCGGTTATTTCAAGGCGGTATCTTGGATATCAAAACATACCGAGATTTCATTAACGAGTTAGTGGAAAATCCTACTGATTATTACAGCGATTGAAAATCTTTGGATTTTTCATCTGATAACGAAGTCGAAAATCCTTTGAATTACTAGTAATTAGAAAGCACTAGTGTTTTTACAATAAGATGATCATACACTACAACCATGATAAACCAACCAGCGTACACGTAGTAAACTCACGATTGCCTGTTTATAACGCGTACTATGGTGATGGTCTCGGTGAAACAATTGCAGGGTTATTTACAGCAATGGCCCCAAAAGTGATGCCGTTGGCTAAACAATTAGGAATGAAAGCAATTGATAGTGCTGTTTGAGATCTTGCCGGGAAAGCGTTTTCCGTGGTAAAGGAAAAACTAACAGCGCTAGTTCGGCGGCGAAATCCTACTGATTATTACAGCGATTGAAAATCTTTGGATTTTTCATCTGATAACGAAGTCGAAAATCCTTTGAATTACTAGTAATTAGAAAACACTAGTGTTTTTACAATAAGATGATCATACACTACAACCATGATAAACCAACCAGCGTACACGTAGTAAACTCACGATTGCCTGTTTATAACGCGTACTATGGTGATGGTCTCGGTGAAACAATTGCAGGGTTATTTACAGCAATGGCCCCAAAAGTGATGCCGTTGGCTAAACAATTAGGAATGAAAGCAACTCATAGTGCTGTTGGAGATCTTGCCGGGAAAGCGTTTTCCGTGGTAAAGGATAAACTAACAGCGCTAGTTCGGCGGCGAAAGAAACCGGGACCACTGCCATCTACAGCAGAAATGCCTGCACGGGTTAGTAAAATAATAAATAACGCAGTAGAACAGAAACTAGCGTCGCTGGTGACTCCGTCGTTGACAGCAAGTGACCAGGATAATATTACCGCAAACATGATAGCGGGAAGCGGTTTAAAAAAGCCACGACGAAAACGCTAGCGTTTTTACGACGATGAATATTTAGATGCTAATAAATATAATACAATGTTCAAACGGTCATCTGATCCAGCGTTTGATATGGACGCCTCAGTGCTCAAGAATGATTCCGTACGTGATTATCAATTTTATTCTTATCAAGCAGTACAATCAGATCTCTGATCAAGAATCGAACTTCAAGTTTATGATACCAGTAAATACTTTCTACTGTGTGAAGCGTTTATCGAAGTAGAAGGAGAACTTGTAACAGCTGCTAAAACTCCTGCTGTATCAGCACCATATGACAATAACCCAACTATTCGAGTTGGTTTTGTTAATAATGGTATCATGGCGTTATTCGAAAGTGCAAGATATCTCATTGATGGAAAAGAAATTGAATATATAGAGCGTGATGTTCATGTTGCCACAACAATCGTAAGGTTAGCAAGATATTCGGATGATTATACAAGATCGGCAGGTCCATCTATGATGTTTTCTAAGGATATTACTGTTCACCCTGAACACGTCCAGTATTCCAGAGTAAAGGCAACACATGCTTTTTCAGTTAATCCAGCGCCATAAGGATATGCAAGACCAGATGGTGAATTTGATGTCGTAAATAACATCCCTAATTACAATCTAGGATTTGCAACACGCGTAGCAACGTTGCAGGGGCAGCGTCGAAAATTTTCATGCGCAAATTCCACTGCATCATATATTTGGATTCTTTAGAAACGTCCGAAAAGTTATCTATGGAGCGAAGCATACAGTAGCGCTTGTGCGAAAGGGTACTGATAATGATGCAATCTGGCATGATGTTGGTGTTCCAGACGGCAAAGTCATTTTATCAAAACTATCATTATGGATGCCAGTGTTAACTCCATCAATTGCCGCAGAGGAACGATTACTATCATTTATGGATCAAGGAGGAAAGTCGTTGTTGAGTTGGTTATCAGTGACCACGGATATTAAACAGGATAATGTTGATGGTACATTTACATGGCACCTGGCATCAAAACAAGGTGTTTCAGCTTCACGTCATATATGTATTGCGTTACAGAATAATAAGCGAGTTGGTAATCAACAACGCATTCATATGATATTTGATCAGATAGGCGTTAATGAAGTCTCGCTGAGAATAAACGGACAACAGGAACCATCCGAAGATATACAACTTGATTACACCACTAACCATATTGCGCGTGTATATCATAATATGTTGTCATATATGGCACGTGATCAAAATGTTGATACTGGTTTGCAAATATCACAGTTGGATTTTAAAAATCTGTATCCAATCTATTACTTGCGTTGGAACATCTTGATTTAACAAGACAATCTGTCGTTGATATACACTTTAGAGCCCGTGTAACCCGTTCTGGTGGTATTGCTAATTACAGAGCGGTTGCTGTCATTCTCAGCGACAAATCAATGCTACTCGAAGGTGTTCGCGGAAGAATGAGAGTGATAGATGCGCCAGTAGAAAACATGTAGTGTTTTCCAAAAACATGTAATTGAAATCCTTCAGATTTTTCCATTAGAATTAATCTGTTATTGTATAATGTCATATAGTGTTATTAGCGTTGCGTTAACTCCCGGTCAACTCAAGAAATTACAATCGGAATCAGCTAAAAAATATGGAACCACTATTACGCTGAAACACAATCAGATGACTGGCGGGGGAATAAGTTGTCGTTGACAACTCGTCAAGTAAAACACTTCAATGATGCGTTCAGGGATAAAAAAAAAATTCAGATCACTCTCTCTGCGGATGCTATCAAAAATATGATTAAAACCGGCGGTATATCCCCGCTGTTAGCTGCGATTCCGGCTTTGATTGCTGAGGTTGCCCCAGTGGTGGCTAACGCGGCGGCGTTAGGAGCCGTTGGTACCTCCGCATGGATGGCATTAAAGAAAGCAACTGGGCAGGGGTATAAAAAAGGAAAAGGGTCTAAGACTACCAGGAAAAGCGGTACAGCGGAAAAGGCTTGAAAATCCCAGGAACGGTTTACTAGTTGGAGAGTCTTTGACTGAGGAACCTATGGTTGTGGAATCTTCGATTACTATATCCAATTTTGATTTACTCGATGTTGCTAAAAAATTGGCCATAACAAATTTCAGAGGTGTCTTTATGAAAGATCAATTGCCGGCACAAGCAAACAGCGTTGAAACCGTTATTATTAATCTCGATAACAGCACCAGACCTGGTACTCACTGGGTTGCATACGCGATTGATCCACGTGCAATCGTTTATTTCGGTTCATATGGATTAGCGGCCGCCGCAGGAATTCATGCGTTATATAAACCGCTTAAAATCTTTTCATGAAATGAAGACTTGGTATTCTACGCTACCAACACAACAAATGAATGATCCACCAATATGCGGCAACGAAGTATTAAATGTCCTTGACGCTAAGTCATCAGCGAAGATTTTAGAGAGAGAAAGAGTTTTACAATAACATGATTGATAATTGGGGAAGACTTCTATCAGCGCTGAAGAAACCAACCACAGAAATATCTGCAACCGGTGATATAAAAAAAATAATCGAAGATGAAATAGCTGAGACGTTGAACCTAGCAAATGTTGATCCCGGGGAAATAGTTGTATTTCAAGATCGTCAGGGTAAATTGAAAACTAGTAATGTTCCTCTGGATGATATTTTGGTTAACCAACGAGACGCAATCGAGAACACCGTTGCGTTATTTTCCGATCAGGGTAAACTCAAACCCGGCATACTTATGTCAACAATCACAGATAGATTAAAAACTCTCAACGATGAGTTAAAATAAATTATGGATTTCTTCGGCGAACCAGCGGTTATATCACCGAAGCTCACAGAAATAAAATATTCTATGTTGGAACTATCAACACTTCAATCTAAAATTGAAGACCGCGGAAAACAGTTTTCAGGTTTTCGTAAAAATATTATAGAGAAATTTATTGGACCTACGTTGGATAAAATTGAAATAAAACTCCCTCCCGGATATTAAAAAATCCATCGATGAGACGAAAAACTTTATCGAGGCAACCAAAAATAATTTTTCGAGGATGATAACAATCATTGAAAAAACAAAAATTCCTCATGAGAAAACCAAAACCGTAGTATACACGATCCAGCACGGATCATTTGCTTGGACTCCTACAGACAATATACTAAGTATCACTGCAACCGTCAAAGGTATTTATCGATTAACACTAGTGACATCAACTCAATTTAATATATCATCGTCGAGTTCATCTGGGGTCAACAATACGATATCAACAATCATCGAAAAGAATACAATTGAACGATTCATGATAACAACGAATGATAATAATCTAGCTAGGGTTTCAACAACGTGGTATGTGGAATTCGTAGCGGATTTAAGTAAACAATAAAACCCTAGCGGTTTCAATTGAAATCGTAAACTGATTTAAAAATAAAATGACATCACCGACGATACCTTCAGTATCTCAATATCGCTATGATCAGGCCAGAGAGTTTCAGACTAAACTCAAAACTCTCACTGAGTATGCAATGAAAATAAAAAAATACCAACGAAGAATAACCGCAGTTGATGTTACCGTGTACTCAGTGAGTGATGTAATCACCGGAGCTGGTATAATACTATCCTGGGTGACAATGATTGCACCGATAGCTGTTCCAATTTGTATATCCGCAGCGACAACAATCGCGGGAATAATTTCGATAATAACAAAAAAATATCATCATGCAGCCAACGCAAACTACAAGACTACATAATTCAATTTCATGTTGTATCAACCGCGTACTCGCAATTATCCTTGATGATATCGTCGTCGCTCGATGATACAATTATATCCGATGATGAGTTTTCAGCGATGGTACGTGTTTATGATTCCGTGATGTCAAAATTAGAAATACAACATGAGTATAATAACAATGACAACACCGCAGGAATTACTTCAACGAATAGTGGAGAACACAAACCCAGTACAAATCAGCATTATCTCAATAACATCAACGAATCCTGAATTCAGTGTGAATTTCTCTATTCCGATACCCGTGAAGGAGATAGCGCTAGCAAAACTACGAGTGTATCACAGTTGGCCTAATATTAGGTAGGTAGCATTTGGTGGTCAACAACCGAATAACAGCTTAGTATTCGCGAATAAAAATTGCGAAGATGGAACTCAAGACTGGAACGTTGTTTCAGTACCAACAGGGTCATACCAAATTGAACAAATCAATGCTGAATTAGCGCGTAGAATAAAATCCATTACTGGAGCAGAATCGAAAATCGCTATAACAGTCCACGAGCCGACGTTATCATCTGCCATCGAGATAAACTCACCAAGTTATGTCGTAGATATCTATCAGAGTTCTATAAGAACAATACTGGGATTGCCTGAAATCCCACCTCGAGGAGAAACCGTTAATTTACCAGAACCACAAAAGTCTGATTATACCACAGAAAATAAATCATATCACGATTTTCACCCTATAATAATCAGTGGTAGTTATACGAAAATTTTAACAGAACCCGCTGATTATTATTATGAGGATGATGAAGGAAAATGGTCATTTGGACAACGAGATGGTGGTTGGGTAGAACTTTCTTCAGATCACAACTCGGATTTTTTTTAATGATCTTAAACGAGAGCATTAGAATCATCTAGATAAATTACGGCAGAGTTTTCAAGAACAATCGTCAAAAACTTCAATTATCAAATACACGGAAATATTACATCAAATCGTATACGATATGGAATTATTTCACACACGACTTATTCAAGCAGTATTAAATGCCAAAAATCGATTTATTATTGATCATATAGCAGAATTTGCAAAGAAATATAATATACGCGTTGAAGATATTCCGACATTTAAGTTGCCTGAGTATAATGTTCCAGAAATAAAGAAATCAACCAATGATCTCCTCGATGAGTACTTCCCCCAAATACTCGCCGCGTGGAAGAAATTGCAGCCACCACCAACAATACTCAAACATAATAATAACCCAGACGGCGGTGGTAGGCATATTGCTCCGTTCAACGTAAATATATCTTCAGTAATTGCGCTAAATATAGTATGTGATGTTATGGAAGGAAGCTATCAAATAAATCTCGAGCGATCAAATCAAGCTCAGCAGGGATATATTCTATATTCATTTGCACCAATAGCTCCACCCGGATTTCTAATTATTGAGTCTCCGGTTAATCCAGTCTATATGCGATGTCATAATGATCCGCTAACGAGAATCAACTTCAAACTCGTTGACCAGTCTAATAATCTAATTGATTTACAAGGCGAAATTTAACAAATAAGTCTGTTTGTAAAGTCCTAAGGATTTTCATCGTAAATGAATTGTTATTTCATAGCAGCAGTGGGGGGCGGCGACGACGATTTTTGTAGAGGTTTTTGCACCCTATCTGGTTCTTCCTAATTTGACAAATAGGGCTCTAAAATCGTTAAGGCTCCATTTGGCAAAAGGAGGCTTAAAATGTTTTTGCTTAAAATCTGACCCAATTAGAGACGTCCGATTCGCCCTCTCTGCTGCTTACGTGTAATTTTCAGTTATTATTTTGTCACATTTTTCCCTTTGTTATATGGCTTTGTCGGGTAGAAGTTGCCAACAGCTTTTGTCAGAACGGAAAATCTTCACTTACACGTACGTTAACTGGTCTACAAGCTGCCGCTGTATCTTAGTTCTTAGACGTTGTTCTCGTAGCTGATTCACGGGCTACTTTTCATATTTCTTAACTTTTATCTTTTTTGATTCTTAACCAAGTGCATCCCTCATTTACATTTAAATCGAATTTTCTGCATCCCCTTTGTTTCGATGACTTTAGGCTCACAATAATACAATAGATAAAGCAAACGGGTCACAGCTTTTACGTGCTGGTGTAGTTTTTTTTGCAATAAGTCAGTTTATCAGTAATTTTATTATTCAGTTATACATACATACATACATACATACATACATACATACATACATACATACATACATACATACATACATACATACATACATACATACAAGCTGAAAGTGGATTGTGAGAGAATATTAGTATGGAACCGACGCGTTCCTTGATGACAAGGACACGAGATGTTCACATTTTTCATGGCATACCACTTTATATCCAAGTTTGGATAGCTCTGATTGCTATCGGTACCGCACCAACAAGCTTAAAATAAAGATTAATAATAACTAGAGTATGTAGGGAGTTCAAAAAGGTCCATACTTTTAGATATCTAAAACAAATGTAATCGTTAATGTCATGACAGGCAGTTATTCAGATGTTATGCTTGAATTGAATCCACTTGGTGTACTGCCATTGTGACTACCTTTGCTTTTTAGTCGACCACACTACGTATTGTTTTCTCCACAGGCTTCAACAGTCGAGGCATGCATGTTAATGGTAGATGTAATATGATATTCCATGCGTTGAAATCGTTTGTGATCTGGAATTTAGTCAGGGCAATCGAGAATTTTCATATTAACACAGTTTGACGTCGAGTCGATCACGGATGGTTTTGATTCCAATGAAACACATTAGCGAGTGTGAACTCATGTGCTCGTATACAATTGTCCGATTCGTTACCGACCAACAATGTGAGTTTTCGTCTCATATCTTCATTACCAATTATATGTCGAACGCATTCTCTAAGAAGTTCAATATTATTCGAGGTTAAATTGGTGTTTTCCGAAAACACTAATAATTAGCTGCGGAAATACTACCAAACAGTTGAGATCGGATATCAGGCCAATGGTAATACACTTGCAATAACCATTTTTACAGATTCGAATGCGCCTGATTCCCCAGCGCAAAATATTGTATTTTGATTCTGGTTTCGTGTATGAATGTGTGGTCATGGTGGTAATGCTCTAGATTGTAATTACAACAACACTTCGCATTGCAACATTCATTTCATGGAAGAAGCAGAGCGTCTATTCACGAAGTGATTTAGAGCAATTCATCATCGTTATCGTTATGTACATCATCAATGTCTTTAATGATTTCATGTATCGATATTTTGCATCCATGATGTTCTTGGTGAGCAGTCGCTGAAAAAAAATGACGTATCCTCCTTCCTACTATAAGTTGCGCTATTGCACAACCCATCAATGCCTTGTCCATTTTAGGTGGTTTTTCCTTATCCTGGGATGTTCTTTGAGTTCGTCTAAGGGTTAATGTTGTTATTTACATAGTATCGACCCTTTGTGTTAATTTAGGTGCTTGTTTCAATTGTACCACTTGTTCTTTTAAGTGCTTAAATGCTTTATTTCGTGTGTGTACATATACTGGTGGCTTCAGATGTATATTTATATATTTTGGGTGGAGTGCAGAAGTTGTTGCTCTACTTTCTTCTTAGATTCTTATATGCTTATGTTATCTAAGCAGTCGCTCTAGCTCGCATGCATGTCGTTTTGGATAATATAAGTGTTGTTGTCATTGTTTTTAATTGCGTCTACCACGTATACCTGTGTATATCGAGAGTCATGTGTAGCTACAGTTCAGTAGGTTCCATGCATACCAACATGAATTAAAGTGTTTTATACCATTTGCTCTTTCTTATGTCACTAAATGTTTCTTGTCGTTGTGTACACACATCCTGCTCGATAAATATTAACAAATTATATGCAACAGTATTCATTAACATGCATATTTGATTTTGGCATCATTGTATATTATGTTTTTTTTTGTCGGTAGGAATGCGTGGTCAGCACACTCCTTTACAGCAGCGAGGCATGGACCACCTATGCGAGTCACGTAAGGAAACTCAACAGCTTCCACCTGAGATGCTTGCGGCGCATTCTGCGTATCCAGTTCCCAACACAGAGGTTCTGAAACGCACTGGCATGAACAGTATGTTCTCCATTCTCAGCGAGAGGCGCCTTTGCTGGCTAGGCCATGTTAGGAGAATGGACCCAGGCCGCATACCCAAGGACCTGCTGTACGGTGAGCTAGTAGAAGGTGCACGAACGACTGGAAGGCCACGTCTGTGATACAAAGATGTCTGCAAAAAGGAAATGAAGACAGCCAACATCAACATATACAATTGGGAGAGCTGTGCTGACGACCGCTCCGCGTGGCGTCTTGCTGTCAGACAGGGCACTCAAAAAGCTGAGGAAATGAGAAACACAAACCTCGTTGCAAAGAGAGCCAGGAGGAAGGCGAAACAAAAACATCCTCAGCAAGCATCAGCATACACCTGCAGCAAGTGCAACAGAGACTGTCACTCAAGGGTCGGACTCTTCAGCCACTAGCGAAGGTGCAGATAGGACACCCAAATCGGAAGCTACACCATCGTCTCTCGAAGACGGACGGATGCCGACGAGTGGACGCATTACTCTTCTGCGATTCTTTTTTATTTCTCCGACGTCCATTTTACTATCACAATCCCCTATGGCAAATGTCCAAAATGTCTCTGCAGTTGTTATTATGGCTAGTTTAATATGCTTGGTTCAGGTAGCTATTTTGCGAATTGACCAGGGCAATGTCCGAAAAATCACTAACTAAGATAAAGATTGTGCACTTGCCACTTGAGGAACGTGCGTTTTGCATTGAACTGAATGGATCACATCCGTATTACAATGTTATTGTGGGACTGATTTTGGTTTCAAACATCACATCGTCGTACACATATTGTTTTCACGTGAATCAAAGTCGTGCTTCGAAAGTGCTACATCAGCTGTTCTAAACACATGAATGGCAGAAATTCAGGAATTTCACCGAGGTCATCATAACATGGTTGATCATCAGCTGGCAACGGAACAACATCCACAATGTTATCTTTTTAAAACGCATCTTAAAAAACAGACGAGTCTTTATTGTTATGGCTGGGTGAACGATCAATGTTCAAGTGAGTTTGGAAATATGGAACTTGTTCCATTTAAACTACGCTTGAGTGTTTATTGTGCCTTTCATTGTATTCTTGGAAAGTGAATTTACGTGTTTGTTTGATACCATTAAATAATACATTTGTTGTATATAACAAAATCAGACCTGTTCCAATCGAAGAGCTACTCATAATTGTACGCACATTTTTGATTAACAAGACCTATGAACATCTTTTTTGTCGATAGTTTGCATGCAACTTGTTTAGTCATGAATTCAGAAACTACAACGAATCGTTGAACTTGTGCCCATATTTAAATGTTATATATTTTTTTCATATTATTTTAAACACAATTTAATGGTTCTTTGTCTGTTGAATATACAGCTTCCAGTATAAGAGACCACTACATGAATTTTCTTTGACTTGGTTTAATTTCTAATTCCAAGGTATATGCTTTGTGTGCAGTTCCTCTATAGGATACAGTAGTGCGATACTGGACCTGACCTTTGAAGTCAGTGTTGTTAAAAGCACCAACGCAGACATGGAACATAAAAAAAATCATTTATATCGTCACTGGTTATTATCATGTCTTCGGGCGAATAGAGCTGTTGTCGAATCCGATTAGCTGTAACCTCGACCGAATTAAGAAGAAATATGAAATACTTCGAATGAATCGTACTAACTAGAGGAACAAAACTAACACGGGAATTGTTCAGCAATTTGTGATGTATTTTTTGATACATTTTTTAAGTCCTGATGAGTCACTTGAATGTTGATACATTAAATGTTCGGATAGATGATTTAGAGGAATGTCTTTTCTGGTTTTGGCAATCTCCTAAACTCGGGCTTGTACCGTATGCCACCGTATTAAATGCGATGCATAGTCTCTAAATATGCATACATTTCAAAATGGAAACGACCGACATATTATCTAAAGAAACTATTAAATCATCATAGGATCAAGTGGTCAGAAAAGAAATTCCTCTATTTTCATTGCATACTCAGTGAGAGTTTTGAGTTTAGTCTGAAACTCTCTTGCCTGATCATAGCGATAATGAGATACTGAAGGTATCATCGGTGATGTCATTTTATTTTTAAATCAGTTTACGATTTCAATTGAAATCGCTAGGGTTTTATTGTTTACTTAAATCCGCTACGAATTCCACATACCACGTTGTTGAAACCCTAGCTAGATTATTATCATTCGTTGTTATCATGAATCGTTCAATTGTATTCTTTTCGATGATTGTTGATATCATATTTCTGACCCCAGATGAACTCGACGATGATATATTAAATTGAGTTAATGTCACTAGTGTTAATCAATAAATACTTTTGACTGTTGCAGTGATACTTAGTATATTGTCTGTAGGAGTCCACGCAAATGATCCGTGCTGGATCGTGTATACTACGGTTTTGGTTTTCTCATGAGGAATTTTTGTTTTTTCAATGATTGTTATCATCCTCGAAAAATAATTTTTGGTTGCCTCGATAAAGTTTTTCGTCTCATCGATGGATTTTTAATATCCGGGAGGGAGTTTTATTTCAATTTTATCCAAAGTAGTTCTAATAAATATTTTATTTCTGTGAGCTTCGGTGATATCACCTCTGGTTCGCCGAAGAAATCCATAATTGATTTTAACTCATCGTTGAGAGTTTTTAATCTATCTGTGATTGTTGACATAAGTATGCCGGGTTTGCGTTTTGATCGGAAAATAACGCAACGGTGTTCTCGATTGCGTCTCGTTGGTTAACCAAAATATCATCCAGAGAAACATTACTAGTTTTCAATTTACCCTGACGATCTTGAAATACAACTATTTCCCTAGATCAACACTAGCTAGGCTCAACGTCTCAGCTATTTCATCCTCGATTTTTTTTATATCACCGGTTGCAGATATTTCTGTGGTTGGTTTCTTCAGCGCTGATAGAGGTCTTCCCAAAATATCAATCATGTTATTGTAAAACTCTTTCTCTCTCTAAAATCTTCGCTGATGACTTCGTCGCTGCCAGCGATTACTAGTGTATTCATTTACTACAACATTAGGTGGTTTTCCAGATGTTGAAATAGCGTCAAGGACATTTAATACTTTGTTGCCGCATATTGGTGGATCATTCATTTGTTGTGTTGGTAGCGTAGATTACCAAGTCTTCATTTCATGAAAAGTTTTTAAGCGGTTTATATAACGCATGAATTTCTGCGGCGGCCGCTAATCCATATGAACCGAAATAAACGATTGCACGTGGATCAATCGCGTATGCAACCCAGTGAGTACCAGGTCTGGTGCTGTTATCGAGATTAATAATAACGGTTTCAACGCTGTTTGCTTGGGGCAGCCGCAGCAATCAAAGCCGGAATCTCAGCTAACAGCGGGAATATACCGATGGTTTTAATCATATTTTTGATAGCAGCCGCAGAGAGAGTGATCTGAGCGCCTTTTTCAACGACAACTTATTCGCCCCGCCAGTCATCTGATTGTGTTCAGCGTGATAGTGGTTCCACATTTTTTAGCTGATTCCGATTGCAATTTCTTGGTTGACCGGGAGTTAACGCAACACTAATAACACTATATGACAATATACAATAACAGATTAATTCTAATGGAAAAATCTGAAGGATTTCAATTACATGTTTTTGGAAAACACTACATGTTTTCTACTGGCGCATCTATCACTCGCATTCTTCCGCGAACACCTTCGAGTAGCATTGATTTGTCGCTGAGAATGACAGCAACCGCTCTGTAATTAGCAATACCACCAGGTCGGGTTACACGGGCTCTAAAGTGTATATCAACGACAGATTGTCTTGTTAAATCAAGATGTTCCAACGAAAGTAATAGATCGGATACAGATTTTTAAAATCCAACTGTGATATTTGCAAACCAGTATCAACATTTTGATCACGTGCCATATATGACAACATATTATGATATACACGCGCAATATGGTTAGTGGTGTAATCAAGTTGTATATCCTCGGATGGTTCCTGTTGTCCGTTTATTCTCAGCGATACTTCATTAACGCCTATCTGATCAAATATCGTATGAATGCGTTGTTGATTACCAACTCGCTTATTATTCTGTAACGCAATACATATATGACGTGAAGCTGAAACACCTTGTTTTGATGCCAGGTGCCATGTAAATGTACCATCAACATTATCCTGTTTAATATCAGTGGTCACTGATAACCAACTCAACAACGACTTTCCTCCTTGATCCATAAATGATAGTAATCGTTCCTCTGCGGCGATTGATGGAGTTAACACTGGCATCCATAATGATAGTTTTGATAAAATGACTTTGCCGTCTGGAACACCAACATCATGCCAGATTGCATCATTATCAGTACCCTTTCGCACAAGCGCTACTGTATGCTTCGCTCCATAGATAACTTTCCGGACGTTTCTACAGAATCCAAATATATGATGCAGTGGAATCGCGCATGAAAATTGTCGACGCTGCCCCTGCAACGTTGCTACGAGTTGTAATTAGGGATGTTATTTATGACATCAAAATCACCAGCTGGTCTTACATATCCTTATGGCGCTGGATTAACTGAAGAAGCATGTGTTGCCTTTACTCTGGAATACTGGATGTGTTCAGGGTGAACAGTAATATCCTTAGAAAACATCATAGATGGACCTGGCGATCTTGTATAATCATCAGAATATCTTGCTAATCCTATGATTGTTGTGGCAACATGAACATCACGCTCTATAGATTCAATTTCTTTTCCATCAATGAGATATCTTGCACTTTCGAATAACGCCATGATACCATTATTAACAAAACCAACTCGGATAGTTGGGTTATTGTCATATGGTGCTGGTACAGCAGGAGTATCAGCAGCTGTTACAAGTTCTCCTTCTACTTCGATAAACGCTTCACACGGTAGAAAGTATTTACTGGTATCAACAACTTGAAGTTCGATTCTTGATCGGAGATCTGATTGTACTGCTTGAAAAGAATAAAATTGATAATCACGTACGGGATCATTCTTGAGCACTGGGGCGTCCATATCAAACGCTGGATCAGGTGACCGTTTGAACATGTTGTTATATTTATTAGCGTCTAAATCATCATCGTCGTAAAAACGCTAGCGTTTTCGTCGTGGCTTTTTTAAACCGCTTCCCGCTATCATGTTTGCGGTAATATTATCCTGGTCACTTGCTGTCAACGACGGAGTCACCAGCGACGCTAGTTTCTGTTCTACTGCGTTATTTATTATTTTACTAACCCGTGCAGGCATTTCCGCTGTAGATGGCAGTGGTCCCGGTTTCTTTCGCCGCCGAACTAGCGTTGTTAGTTTATCCTTTACCGCGGAAAACGCTTTCCCGGCAAGATCTCAAACAGCACTAATACCCTTATCACGAATAACATCAATATCTTTCATTCCTAATTGTTTAGCCAACGGCATCACTTTTGGGGCCATTGTTGTAAATAACCCTGCAATTGTATCACCGAGACCATCACCATAGTACGCGTTATAAACAGGCAATCGTGAGTTTACTACATGTACGCTGGTTGGTTTATCATGGTTGTAGTGTATGATAATCTTATTGTAAAAACACTAGTATTTTCTAATTACTAGTAATTCAAAGGATTTTCAACTTCGTCATCAGATGAAAAATCCAAGGATTTTCAGTCGGTGTAATAATCAGTAGGATTTACCACTAACTCGTTTAATGAAATCTCGGTATGTTTTGGTATCCATGATACCGCCTTGAAATAACCGCCTGCAGATATCAGCTGCTTCATTAATCATTTCTGGAGAGTTATCTAATCGTGTTATATCGCTGAGAACATTACCAGGACAACTAACTAGACCACTACCCCAAGCAGAGCTTGGAACGAAGTTTCTTACTCCACTGGAAAATCTTTGATTTGAATCTCTTCGAGATTCTATTTAAAAAATCCCCTCCCGCTACTATAACCAGTTACTGCATCCATTTTTTCTAAATCCGTTTCTTGTAAATAACTAAAATGATCTTCATCTCGATTCGAAGCTTGGGGTGGTAGTTGTTGTTGTTTTTTAGGCGAGAAAGATAATTTCTTTGTAGGTTTCTGTCGCTTTACTTGTAAATTTTGCGGTTTTTGTTGTTTGTTTTAGTTCTTCATATCGTTTATACACTTTACCCACCGAATTGATATATCCTATGTATGATGTATTATCATTATCAATTTGACTTGTTTTAGTTTTGATTTTGAAGAATATATCAGCCCAATAAGTTATACTCCTAACATACGATGTTCTGGTTTCAACATTTTTTTTTCTGTTTTCATAAGTCGTAACAACATGCGCAGGAATTTCTGCTTGATCAGTTTTATCAATTGCTGCTAACCCTTCCTCGAAAAATCTCAAGCGTAAATCATCTACTGTTCTTTTTGATTTAGGTAGTTCACTAACATCAATATCACCGTGGAATTTTTGTACAGCTTGTTTTGTTTGTTCAGTTTCCGCTGATATTTTTTCAAGTTCACCAATAAGAGACTTTTCTTTTCTTTTTTCCCCCGTCTCGGGAACATCTCCGTATATAGCACGCTCTACCCTCTTTGTTGCTGTGGTTATTGGTTAAACAATTATTCAGATCCCGCAGCAAAATCAGTTTGTAAACTCTGTCTAGCTTGCAGTTTATTCCTGACAGTGTCGCGGATTGGTATATACTTTTTGATCGCAGCTAGTCTCTCACGAGTCAATCGGGTCGTCAATGCTTAATTAACCATTATTGAAATCATAAACAATTCTCCAATTTGAATTTGAAAATCAAAATGTTTCCAGATATTTTCATGTGCGAAGAGATTTCAATCTAAATGCAGTGATTTTGTCACCCGAAAATGATTTTCGTGAAAAAGTCTACGAGAAATCCCATGCAAAATCGACCATTTGACCCTACTGACACCAACAGTAATTTTTGGTTGTTTTTGTCGTTTTTAGTCTTTTTTGACATAATTTTGGTGTTTTTTGTGATTTTTTTGTGATTTATTTATGATTTTTTACTCAAAGTCATTATTAAGTGAAAAAGTCTACGAGAATTAACATAGAAAATCGACCATTTGACCCTACTGAAACCGCTTAAAATCAGTCACAAAATGGCCAAAATCAGTCAAAAAACGGCCAAAAAATCAGTGAAAAAATGGCCAAAAGCAGTCAAAAACTAATAAAAAAATATATACTAATATTTTATTTCAGTAATAAAAATATATTTTACTGTGAAAATTTATTTCAGTAATAAAAATATATTTTACTACGAAATTTTACAACTTCCTTGTAGTAAAACCGTCCATGGACGCATACATGTTTGTAGTAAGAATTTTACTAACAATTATCCAAAAGGGGATTTTCATTTTGTTCAATTAACAATCTTATATTTCTGATTTTTGAATTAATCGTCCATTTTATTTCGTATTCCTTTCCTAATTCCTTTCTTATTTTTTCCACGATAGTATATATCGGGACAAACTTACTGACGTAGTCAGAGCATAGAAGGAAATCGCGAATTGAATTCTGAATTCGTTTAACGAGGGCATATTGTTTGGGTAGTACCATATTTCTTATTGTTAGCGCCGTATTCAATATCATGTAAGTCGGACATAATTTGATCACAGTCTAAACTATCAGATGTATAAATCCCCTGAGATTTCAAATTTAAAATTTAGGTTATAACATCATTGATATTTTGAGAATTCATATTATTGATGATTATATACTTCTAATATGAAAAATATATTTCCCAGAGATGGACGCATCAGACATAAATGAATTGAATTTTTTGTCCGGTCTTTTTTGAAATTGCAGATCCATAAATTCCCTCTGCAACGTATTGAACAGAAAGTGGACAAATATCGAAATATCTACCGGCCTTAGCTATTTATTGAAATACTATTTCCTCGTTATTTGTTGTATTAAAAGATCTTACAGGTCTCGCTTTTTTAGAGTATTGTCCAGTCTTTCCTCGTTTCAAATTTTCACTTTGTGTAACAGCCTGCAGATTTGATAAAGAATTGTTCTTAACATTCGAATCAATGTGATCGATAACAAAACCATCCTTGATCAATCCATGGAAACATTCATACACGAAACGATGGCAGTAATATTGCTTCTTCCCAGCGCCAAACATCAAATACCCTCGATTATTCACAACACCAACTGGCTTCTTCAATCTGCAGTTCCTGACAATACCATCACTGGATGCTTCATAGTTTGCAATCATGGGATGCGTCTGAATTCTTGGTTCATATGTATACTAATACTATTTGTCTAATTAATTGTTTGGTCTAATGATTACATTTGGAAATCTTTCGATGTAGTCGTGTGGAGTTTTTATGACTTTGTAGTTGACGCTGACACAGTCAGCGTCCTTGACTCCGTCAAGGTCATTGATGGAGATTTTGTTTCTCTTATCATAATAACGCTTCAACTCTCTGAATCGCTTACCACCGCAACTCAGACACAACTGCGATTTTCCTCTAACCCCAATCCTACATCGTATGCAGGGTAGAGGACCAAGGCTTCCACGTCGAAAGCTTTGCATATGATACCCACAGAACTCCTCTCTGCATGATTTGTTACACGGGGTTGTTGATCCAATCATAAGCCATTTGCAATGATTCATTATATCAAATCCTTCTATTTAAATACTTGTTTTAATTATAGCATGAAGGAGTTCGAGAGATATCGAAAATCACGCCTAGGAAAAAAATGCTAAATTCAATCTCGACAGAGTTTCTGATAAACCAAAGAGTAAAATTCGTGATAGAACCATATTGGGTAAAATTAGCGATTGTTTTAATGAATTCAAGCGTGATGGAGCATCTCACTGCTGGCCGACATTTCGAATCAATGGTGAAGTTGATGCTACCATGAACGATAAAAGCGCAGTAGTGATAATTTCACATCTTACGCGGAAAAGGTATTTTTTTTAGAGTGAAATTCATTATCCGCTGCGAAACAGGGGATTGGATTATCAGGAATAAATTTGAACCCATCTTGAAGGAAAAAAAAACTGTCACTGTGAGTCGAGAATCCAAACCAGGAAGTTTGACTGGAATTGACAAAGCGTACTACGAGAGATCCTATCCTGTAACAGCAGGTGTTTATGGGGTATATCCGTTAGATGATAAACCGAGTATTGAAAAACTAAAACCCATGAAACTGTCGTCAAGGGTGAATTGTGTAGCAGAACGAATAATAGAACACTTCACAAATGCGTTGCGTGGAAATAAATTGACTGATCTAAGACGCCAAAAAAAAATAACCGAATGGGAATTAACAGTTAGGAAGAACGGGGTAACGATCCAGGATATAGCCGAATTAGAAACATCATTAAGATTCCCAATAATCGTAGCGACGATAACTGGTGAGATATTATACGAACCGAAATATAAATCAAAAGGAACTCCAATCAAACTTATTGATCATAACGAACACGCGTGGACACCTGCGGTAACGCTATTTCCGTAGGATAGAACCATAAAATATATACCCGTGGAATTTTCCGCTGAGGAAAAACTATTCGATGCTATTCATTAGTTGAGTAAAAACGATCCTGTGTCAGTGTGGTTACTTCATAGTTTTGAAGACGAAGAAGGTAGATTTGATCAATTTGTAAGACCTAATGGAGAATTATACCGCACTGAAGCCCTCCATGACAAGATGAAAAACTAGCTAGTAGTTTCTCGGAGAGTTTCGACGACGAACAATTACTAACAAACTGTTTTACAATTCCGTCGGTTGCAGCTAATTTTGCGAGAAAGAGAAACAAATGGAAACCAACACGAGCTGAGTTTCTATCAGATGTCAAATCAAGCTGCATCGAATACAACCACGGCGGATTATGGAATACAAAATACGACAGTGAAAGTATTATTTCAGTTGATATAGTCGCGTGTTATCCAAGGAGTTTTCTCGGGTACGGAGAATGCACTGAGTACTTCAAGCGACTTGGACATCCCACACACGAGATGACCCGTGTTGCTATTAATGGACCACTGCCCGATTTTGATTTAACCGGATTCGCTCGTGTAGTATCATTTGAATTGGCTACAGGACTTCATCCGTGCTGTTATGTTTGGATTGGTAGACACATGTCTGAAAAACATTGGATGCCAATAGTGCTGTTACGGTATATGATTGATTGTAGAATGCTGATATCGCTGATTGCCAGTGAAGCGATTATATCCTATCGAGCTCAGACTGAAGAAAATATCGAGAAATGGTCCAGACATTTATTTGAAATCAGAAACAAAGATGCAAAAGATCTCGGTAGAAGAATAATCGGTAAACTCACTCAAGGTGGCAAATACGACTATGGACGATATTCTTCACGGTTGATTATGAATAGCGTTGAATACGATTTTATTATCGTTGATATAACGAGTAAAGGTATATACGTAGATCGTAAAGACGCTTTCTTATCCGATGGAACAAAATTTGGTACAATTGTTACTTACGCAGACGGAGAAAATCTTCAGTATACACATTTGAGGGTGTCTATGCTGGCTTATGCTTCTATCAATTTATTTTCGATGATAAATAGATTTCCTGACACCGCAGTTAGAGTAGCCACTTATTCATTTTATATCAACGCGAAACACAGCAAAGCATTGGCTGAATTCGCTAATTCTGACGAGAGTTGGGGATCATGGAGAATTAAGCGGGAAATACCTTGTGATTATTCCGAATCAGCAGATGTTACGATTGAAGATAAATATTTGAGCGGCGATAAAATATCAGAACTATCTGATCCAATATACCAGTATAAAACAGTTTATTTAAACAGCTGTGGCGGGTCAGGAAAGACGACTCGTGCGATTGAATTATTTCGTAGAAACGCTATCGTTTCCAAATCAAACATGATTGTGCTAACACCAACACACGGACTTGCCAGAGAGATGAAACAACGAGGAGTGAATGCTTGCACTTATCATAGTTTCTTTCGATGGAAAGGCGATGAATGGACTCCTGATCGAATGGGTGAAAAATTTATTCCTGAAGTTATAATTTGGGATGAGATATGCACGGTGTCATTAGATGTATTACAAAAGTTTCTCGTGTGGTTATTGCACGCGAACACAAAAGTCGTCATGTGTGACGATCATGGTCACCACCATTTTTCGGTTTATCGCCGCACGATTGGCTAAAGAATTTTGTAGACTATTATGAAGAAACACCAATCATAGAGCACTTGATGAACAATTACGCGAGTTCAAAAACTAATCAGAATAGAATCCAATGTGAGATAGCGCGTGAAATAATTTCAGAAACACCATTTAAAGATGTCTGGAAAGCGTGGAGACATAACGATGTGATAATCGCAAGTTTGAAACGCATAAAGAAAAATTTTTAACACTTCCAGTAACTTTGTGTTATAGACCCAAGGATACACGGCGACAAAATATCGAAGTTGATATTCCAGGACAGCGTGAAAAGCAGAATTTGGTGTTAAATGATATTGTTCTGGTTGATAACAGCGTCGTCGAAGATGCATTACGCGCTGATAAATCCCCGTGGACGCTAGGTTACGCATCGACAATACATTCTTCACAGGGATTAACTATATCCGATACAATTGTTTGAATGGTGGATATTCACATCGAGTGGTCGAATTTAGTTTATCTCCCAGTATCCAGAGTACGAAGAATAAATCAACTTCGAAGAGTTGTCCTGACAGAATCATGAGATGATAACGACACTACAATCAGCGCTGACAAAGTCAAGGACATAATCAGAAAAAAAACTATCTGGTTCTAAACAACAGGATAAAAAAAACAGAGAATTTGATATTGATGCTGAATTAATAATCACACTGAAACAACAACAGAATAATCACTGCGCGAGATGCAATTTTATAATGAGTTGGTGTTGGTCGGATAAGGATTCTCGACAAATTACCGTAGACAGAAAAGATAGCAGCGTTGACCATACCAGAGATAATGTGATGCTGACTTGTCTTGAGTGAAAGTCTGTTTCAGAGGTGCTAGTTAAGACCACACGGTGGTAATTGAGTTTCCTCGGGTATCACTTGCAGTTGTTGACGAGTAAATCCACGCTGAGGAGCAGTTGAATCCAATCTATAGATTGCTGGTCTACCCGTCGATCATGTTATACTAGATATTTTATGCTCGGTAACGCTCCAAATAGGATCAGTAGCCCTTTTTGTGTCGCATTCGAGCTCTCCTGGTTCGTATAAATACCTAACAGTGACATTACCGAGTATTGGTTGTTTTGAAAAATCTTTTTGCGGTTGTACGTGTATATACTTCTTTCTAATCGCATTGTCAGATTTCATGTTGATTGTTCTAGTACCCTCATTATTCAGCGCGGTAATTAACCTGGTAATCTCTTAGCCCATTCACGAGATCGTTTATCCTGAATAAATTCTTTAGCATATTGATATCCGAATAACCGCTCAGCAAGTGTCCGATTAAATCGTTCAACAATTGCCTGATCGCGATGTGGTGCAGTATGCCCTCGTCTGATAGTGACATTATGATGCTTCATTGTTGATAACACTACACCCTGAAAATCCTTGCCAGGATCAACTTGTAATAGATTTGGCCAACGCAGAGGACCCCTTCGATAAATCCTTTCAAATGCAGAAGCCACTTCAGTTGATGATTTTGTTTTGGTAAACGTTGGATCATATTATAAGTATCTAAGATGATATGTGCCTCAAAACAAGTTTGCTATATTCACAAGAAAACGTCATCCTTACAAGCGTTAAAGGTTATGCATATATTGAAGAAAAGTCTTTTTGATAATTTGCAGATTACCCTGGACTTGATTGCTTCGCCTGTTTGACACGACGATAGCTCCCATATTAAGTACGCGGCAGAGGTTTGGAAGATTTACTATGCAATGATATTGAAAAAGCTCATTGATCATTTTTTAAATATATTCTTGATACATCTAAGTCTACTCCAAATGCATCAGTATATAACGAATTAGGATGAACTAGAATGCAGTGTATACGATATAAATGTATTTTGAAATGATGGGTAATAATTCTAAAATTGCCAGAAGACAGATCTCCTAACCATTGGTACAATTTACAGATATGAACCCCCCCCCCCCTTTGTGAGTTCGGGGTTGTAGAATTGGCCCGACGTGCCTCACCACGTGTTGTAAAAGGCGACTAAGTAGAGGCGACATGTTTGCCGTTAGTTGCGACCCGTGTCAGAGGAGGAAAGGATCCTGGTAGTTGAGCGGAGGCTTTTCCGATGTAATACACTACTTTTGCAATTACTTCTCTTAGACGGGTGGTCGAGATGGGCCCGGTCTCGACAAATCGGCTGGTCATACTGAGCCCTAGGAGGTCTTTATTTACTAGCTCACCTTCTATATCTTTATTGTATCTCTCTTGATACCACCGTTGCCCCTTCATTCTATCATTCTTGCTTTCATTTTCCCAAGTACTAGAGGACCTTCTAGAAGGCGGTGGCTTAACGGGTCAATCGGGAGGTAATTTTAGGTAATTGTATCTACTGAGTATAGCATATGTGTATGCGTGGCACTTGAAACGTATCCCCTTCTTGGGCTCCATGGTGGGAGGGGAGCATGGGTGCAGAAATTTTAATACAAAATCATAGAAAATTATAAAAAAGTCAAACAAACGAACGAAACCATTATCCGATTCTGATGAAGAACCATGTGGTGTGGAGTCATTCCCACGCTTCATGGTCATACAGTCAACAGATGCTGAAAAACAAATTGCTGCACTATCTCGTTTTTAATGGGGTTGATCGGCACAACAAAAGGTTAAAAAAATTAAAATCGGGCTGTCTTGTCGTTGAATGTGAAAGCAGAGGTCAATCGGAAAATCTCAAAAAGATGAAAACAATCTTCGACAATCCAGTGATCTCATTCGCTCACTCTTCCTTGAATACGTCCGAAGGCGTGATGCTCGTGACCAGGCTGGAGTCAACGACACAGATATCATCGAAGGGATGAAACATGAAGGTGTCACTGCAGTGCGAAGAATACGTATTAAACGTAATAACACCCTGCAGGACACCAACACATTTGTACTCACCTTTAATAAACCAGTTGTGCCCAAAGTGGTCAAGGTTGGGTTTTCGCAAGTAAAGGTTGAGATCTACATACCAAACCCCCTTCGATGCTATAAGTGTCAGAAATACGGCCATCACGAGGACCGATGTTCCAGAGTCAAGGTCTGTGGCCGATGCGGAAACCACTCTCATCAGGAAGCTTATTGTAGAGCAACTCTGCATTGTGTCATCTGTGGCAAAGAACATCACGCCAATTCTAAGGATTGTGATACTTGGAAACAGGAGAAGGAAATTCAGAGGGTAAAGTTTACCTCCAACATACCCTACCCAGATCCAGAACACTTGTCCAGGCAAAAATAACCCTTCCTGGCACATCCTTCTCCACAGTTGTGAAACACAACCCCAAAATCACGAAGGACGCACAAACACAGACGGATCAGCCCGATTCAACAACAAGTGCCAACATCCCTCATTACCAACCACAGAAAAGCACAGCATCAACTCAGACAACATTTAATAACAACCCACCACCAAAAGCTCGAAGAAATAAAAAAACCACAAACAAATAAGCAGCAAAAGGGGTCAGATGACCCCATTAAACTTTACAATATGTTTGGAGAACTTGAGAGCATGGATGCAGAAGAAACTGCTTCATGTACTCAAGGTTCCTCCAAACCTAGTAAAACCAAATATACTCCCGTACTTCCTCCAGCCAAATAACAACACACATTTTCTCCGCGAATAGTCTTACCATAGATCCAGAATACCCAGCATAATTTTATAATGAAGAACACCATCATATAATTTAACTGGCGAGGACTTAAAGCTAACAACAATGATATTCTTCTGCTTTTAAATGAACACGATCCTGCTGTACTATGTTTACAGGAAACATTCCTGAAAGACACATATAAAATTACATTTAAAAACTTTTCCCTGTTCAACACGTACTTTCAAAACGCTGACAGGGCCTCAGGAGGAGTCTCTGTTGTTGTGAACAATACAGCCCCTCACAGAGTCATTCCTTTAAATACAAACTTACAAGCAATTGCTGTAAGCGTCACTTTACATCGAGTGATTCCATTTTGCTCTATTTACTTACCACCAAACACCAAACTAGTACCAAATGAATTAGACAATATTGTTCAACAACTTTCCACGCCCTTCGTTTTACTCGGGGATTTTAATGCCCATAACATTCTATGGGGATCGAATCACATATACGACAGAGGCCATAAAGTAGAAGATTTCATTTCTAGACACGATCTGTGTCTATATAATACTAACTCACCGACATATTTACACCCAGGAACGGGTACGTACACGTCCATTGATTTGACAATTTGCTCTCTTTCATTGCTTTTGGACTATGAATGGAAGGTCTCTGATGACCTTCACAGTAGTGATCATTTTCCAATCACTCTTGAAAATAACTCTAAAATTGATGACGCAATTCCACAATGGAATATAAAAAAAGCCGACTGTTCTTTCTTTGAAACACGATGTCAAACTAGACTAGATAATGATACAATATTCAACGCCATTAATCCAATACAGCATTTTACTACAATTCTAATTTTAGTTGCAGATGAATCTATTCCTAAGTCCTCACCGAACAGTAAAAAACCGTAAAAACCTTGGGTAACCAAGGAATGCAAAGAAGCCATTAGACAACGCCGAGAAACATTAATCGTATTGCGCGGGCTAAAACACGACGCACAATCAAAGAATATAAACATACATCCTGGAAGAAATATGTTTCTTCTATAAACTCTCGTTCCTCAATGAAACAAGTTTGGGATACTATTCAAAAAATAATTGGAAAGAGGAAACGCAATTCTATTCGACAACTGAAAACAAACAATACCAATTTTAGTTGGAAACGTCACATAACAAATATTCTTGCCGATAGTTTCTCAAAAAACTCATCATAATCTAATTATTAAGAAACCTTTCGAAGATTAAAATCACAAAAAGAAAAGTCACGTTTAAAGTTCACATCGAACAACTCTGAAATCTATAACCAGCTGTTTTCTTTATTGGAGCTTAGGGAGGCTTTAGACAAGGCCCATGATACATCCGCTGGGCCTGACGAAGTCCATTACCAGTTTTTGAAACACCTGCCAGAATCTTCTATAACATTACTACTGAAAATCTTCAATGATTTATGGATTGCTGGTAATGTACCTAAGAGCTGGAAAGAAGCAATAGTAATACCGATTCCCAAACCAGGCAAAGATATCGAAGATCCTAACAGCTATCTGCCCATTGCACTGACAAGCTGCGTGTGCAAAACAATGGAACGAATGATTTATTCTCGGCTTGTATGGTACTTGGAAAGTAACAATTTAATATCTCCTTTCCAAAGTGGCTACCGTTCTGGTTGTAGTAAAAACGATCATCTGGTTAGACTGGAAACATTTATTCGCGATGCATTTATCAAGAAGGAACATTTAGTAGCAGTCTTCTTTGATTTCAAAAAGGCCTATGACACAACATGGAAGTACGGGATACTAAATGATCTGTACGATCTAGATCTAAAAGGCCGTCTGCCTTCTTTCATCTCCAGTTTTCTCTCCGACAGAGAATTCAAAGTACGAACGGGCTCTACCCTCTCCGATATGCACCAGCAAGAGATGGGTGTGCCCAATCGCAGTATTTTATCTGTGACGCTATTTAATATCAAAATCAATAGCATCACCAAGTGCTTAGCTCCAGGTGTGGATTGCTCATTATATGTAGACGATTTTTCAATGTGTTATCGAACAAAGCACATGCATACAATTGAAAGGCAACTCCAGCAAAATATCAATAAGATCCAAAGTTGGGCCAGTAGTAACGGTTTCAAGAAATTAAAAGCTAAATGCTTTAAAACTTTAAATTTACTGAAAGTAATTGCGCACACTGACTGGGGTGCCGATAATAAAGTCCTCTTCAATCTGTATAGAACATTTATCCGCTCTATACTAGACTATGGATGAATTGTTTATGGTTCAGCTAGGAAATCTTATTTGAAAATGCGTGACCCAATTCATCATCAGGGAATATGACTTGCTCTAGGAGCATTTAAGACATCTCCATGTGAAAGCCTTCTCGCGGAAGCGAATGAACCACCTTTATCGCACCGCAGAGAAATTCTTTCTACACAGTACGCTCTTACGTTAAGATCAAACCCTCTGATCCCTGCTTTTCGGCTGTTTTTCAACCAAAATATAAAACTTTATATGAAAACAAACCAAATGCCATACCTTCATTTGGCATCAGAATATCATCCAGCTTTGACACTATCAATATTAATCTCCTTTCAGTTCAGAACACGTTTGTCTCGGAAACACCACCTTGGCTCATTAAGCAACCCAAAGTGATTTTTACATTGCACGATGGGAAAAAAATCTGAGACAAATCCTGCCATTTTCCAGAACTCTTATAATGAACTCCTCAACGATTTTAAAAACTACAGAAAAATTTGTACTGATGGATCAAAAGTTGATGAAAAGGCTGCAGCAGCCTTTGTTAGTGACAAACACATAACCAAAGTGCGCTTGCCAAACGATGCGTCCATATTTTCAGCGGAAATCAGAGCAATAGACCTTGCTCTGAAATTTGTCGAACAAAAACACATTTTAAATAGCATTGTCTTCTGTGACTCACAATCAGTGCTTCAGTCGCTTCACAATAGAAAACTGGATAATCCATTGTTAGTCAATATTCTCGTCAAAAACTCTGAGCTTAGTACCTCCTATAATATAGTATACTGTTGGCTACGAAGCCATATTAGTATTAGAGGTAATGAAGAAGCTGACCGGGCTGCTAAGATGGCTCTATCCCAAGAACCATCGGATTTTAAATTACCGTTTACTAATTTTAAACCTTGTATCAAAAAGTACCTACGCCATAAGTGGCAGGCATCATGGAATGATGCAGTCAATAACAAACTTCATGTAATTAAACCAACCCTGGGAGAATGGACTCCTTCCTACAGAACTATCTGTAGAGAGGAGATTGTCATTGCAAGAATCAGAATCGGTCATACATATATTACCCACTCCCACATACTGAAATGTGAAGACCCACTGGAGTGCGTTTCTTACAATGAACCATTCACTGTTAAACACTTTATGACCGAGTGTTCCGACCTGCAACCTACGCTTGATAAATACTATAATGTACATGAAATGAAGGAACTTTTTGATACTATACAAATCACTTGTATTTTAGATTTCCTAAAGGAAGTAAATCTCTATTTTAAACTATAACTTGTATGCCATCACCTAGAATATTTTTTATCTAATGCAAATACCACCTCTTATTTCCATTTCTTATCATTAACATACACCATTTACATCTCCTGTTAATTGGGAAGCTTCATATTTTTCTGTTATCAACATCTTACCATTTTATATTTAACTATTATTTTTTTTTATATCGCTGGTCGATGTTAAACCTTTCTTTTTTTTAAACATCTAACCTATTGTATGGCGCTAAATAGCCTAAAAGTGCTTGTGCGCCGTTAAAATTCAAACAAACAAACAAACATACAGATATGACGTGCGGAAAATCGTGATTGCTAGGCTAACAGTGTTAAAAGCTTCTATATACTTTTATATTTTGCAACGTATGGAGCACTCAAGGAGTAAATGATGAAAATACATTTCTTAGATTGCCCAGATAGAGATGTCAAGATACGTTTAGACAAAAGCTGCAGGATGAGATTATGTCGATACAAAGACTACGTTTATATGTCATTGGGAGTAGTTTTCCATGCCAAAGATATCTAGAATTGTTGAGATACAGCGATATTTGTAAATAATTGATATGCGTAGAGTGAGGACCTTGCCGATCAGAGATAACACAGGAAGATATGATTTATTTGCTAAGATTGTGTAAAATTTGTTACGTTAACATCGAATGAAGTTACTGCTTGTCCGCTATATGGAATAATACGAAGAAATTATTTACCCACTTTTGTATATACGAATCTCAATTTATAAATATTAGGTCTCTTATACACAATGATACTAGTACATTTTGGATGGCTAATTTAGCAATATTTTCTATTATAACCTTAAAGAATAGAGAAATACTCTTATAAACGACTCCTGCTACATAGGACTTTAGATCAATATCACAAAACTTGTTCCATGCTAATTTTAGGGTTACCCTTAAATTTCTTCTTTTGATTAGTATGTAGTATATGCTTGTATCTCACCCAATTGACAAAAAGCAATAATGAGTACCTTCATGTATATTACTTCTAATAGGTACGAGGCTCTTTTCTTACGCACTATAATATAATTTGTACTGTATGATGTATAGATATGTATCATGGGTCAGTGACTTGTATCACAAATAAACATAATTATTATTATTGTTATTATTATTAGTAGTAGTAGTATATATTACAATATTGCTAATAATAATAAATCCAAAGTATTAAATAAATTAAAATGTATATTACATTTTTAAATTATTTTATATTACTTATTCATGAGTTATTGTATATTAATACAAAAAAAATATATCACTATTTGTATTACTTATAATTATTTAATTATCTAGTTAATAAAATAAAACAATATTGGAATTCTTATTAAAGAACTGTACAAGGGGAAATAATTCAAATTACATTCTTTAAAATAACATCCATTAAGGAACGTAATATTACAATTACCAATTAGATACTGACTGATATATTGAATAAATGAGACATATAAAGATAATGTAGATTTTTCAAATTATTATATTAAATAAATAATACATTATAATTAAACAGTAATAAAATTGCATATCTCTATTTATAAACTGATACTATTATATTTAAGAAAGTAAAATGTCTTCAACTTTTCAAAATTTCTCAATATTCATTTTCCTTTGTAAATAATGTAATAATTCATATCACAGTAAAACAAATAATATCCCATTTAAACGTTCTTGATTTAATTCATTTATTGAAAACTGTTTCTAATCCTTTCGAACGAATTTGTACAATACAATAGTAAATATTTGCCGTCCTGGATATTTACCATTACTAGTGTATTTTAGACATTATGAAGATACATGGAGTTTTACCATTACTAGTGTTTGATGCGTTCTGAAGCTACTTGGATTTTACTATTATTCCTGCTTTTAGACATTCTGAAACTATTTTGACTTTTACCATTACTCGTGTTTTAGACATTCTGAAGCTTCCTGCACATTTACCATTACTCGTGTTTTAGGCATTTTAAAGCTTCCTGTACTTTTACCATTACCCGTGTTTTAGGCACGTTGAAGATTCGTGGACTTTTACCATTAGTCTTTTTATAGCCATTCCGAAGTTTCATGGACCTTTGGTATTATTCATGCATTTAGACATTCTAATTCTATTTGGACTTTTACCATTACTCGTGTTTTGGGCATTCTAAAGTTTCATGCACCTTTACCATTACTCTTGTTGTAGGCACTCTGAAGCTTCCTGTTTCTGAGGCTTACTGCAGTTTTACTACTACTCCTGTTTTTGGACATTCTAAGACTTCCACAATAGATTCTTAGCCCTGCAGTTATTTGCACTAATTTTATGTCATTGTAAAACTTTCAGATCTTCCAAGTATATCATCCAGTCTAATATATACTATATTGTTATGTTGTCTATACAATAATATACCATTGACCGTTTTCACTTCAATCCCACTTTAGAACGGATCAGCGCTTATTTGCCCTGACTCATCCTTCCCTTTGTTATTGTTATTTTTATACAAAGTATTTTTTCCAAATTACAAAAATAAGTTTTCTTTACTGTTTTTTTCTGTATATAGACTGTCTTTAAGCAAAGAATTATTGAACTTCTAGAAACATGTTTACTTCTTCAATTGTGTACATTGAAAGATAAATATCGGCGGTGGATGGTCAGCACAGGATAAATGTGTATATTTGTACCAAAACTAAAACTTAAACGTTCTTCGTTTATCAAGAAAACATTTAAACTTGCCATTATGAAAGAACTTTTCGTATTCAGGTATACACTTTAAACTCTAATATGTTGTAGATCCGATATCATGTAACCTGCTTTCGTCATATACACCCATGTCAGCTGCATCAAAACATAATGGCAAATTTACGTTTGGGTAATTGGACATTTGGGAAATATATACTAATGAGTCAATATTTGATTCTTAACTTCCATACTAAAAAACATTGTCGTTGCCATTTTATTTTTAAAGAGTCTTTAAACTGTAGAATCGGTACTATTTCTAAACGATAGTGGCCCGCCACAAGATCTGTTTGTGTTAAAGCAAAACTAACTAATTCCATCTATGTTCCAATATGTGGTTCGATTGTTTAGTGAAATAAGTATCTGGTAAATAATTCATAGTACATTTTTACTCCAAAATTCAAATACATCTTTTCGCTTTTGCGCATATACCAGTCCCTTTGTATTGAAAGAAAATAGTAACCAGAGTCAGGTAGGATTAATAAGAATAGTACAATTCCTACAAATATACAACCTTAATTACAGATATCGATATCATTATATACTGTGAATGATCTCTTGACACAGAAAGGGTCTTAAAATATTTAACTAAAATAATGGAGACAGAATTCAATAGTAGGCATATAGATAAAAGAGAAAATAAGTAAACTAAAAGTCATATCCAAAGTCAAAAGGTCGCTTCATAATGGAAAGTGAAGCACAGTGATTTTTATCTAATACAGATTTATCAAGTTGCATTTGTCCATATCAGCACTGACTGCACTATTATTTGCACTTTGTGACATGTATTTTATCTGCACATAATAAGCTTGTTAACTGAGCAACATGCTTCATCTATAAATGCACTTACTTTAGTGAACTTATATCATTTATGCCTTACCAACTATTCATAATTAATAACATAGTTTTAAAAACTTAATTTAATTAGCACTTTAATGATAGAGCAGAAAGAATTAGTTTAGGTTATTTTCATGGTTGCAATAAAGCCTGTTAATATTTGCATTTTTCATTTACATTCGTCATGTGCACAAGTTTGTCTGCATAACTATCCCCATAGCATATATAATTCAGGTGATTTCGTAAAATAACCAAAAATAACCCAACTCGACATAAATATTTTAAAAGAATTGAATACATTTGTGTAAGTATCATTTACAATTGCATAGTGCATGTATCCTTAACAAATATATTATATTATATACATTGCGAATGCAAGACATTAGTAAAACGGTTTGATTCATGAGGATATACAGGATCGTAAAGAATGGCAGTTACACCAGAAAAGAACTGAATATACATAGGAGTACGTAGAATAAGCATATGCGAAACAACGTCAACACCGTTTATAGTATAAACAAACAGCATGCAAGTGAGCTAGATTGAATTGTAAGAGATTACAAACATAGAATGAAGAACCCAGAGCAACACACATCCACTCGCACACAGAAAATATATTCTTGTAGTACTAGGGGCAGAAAACATGCTTAAAAACTGACCGTACATTTGAAACTAGTACCTAAAGTAACAAAGTTGACTCAGGCTATTAAAAAGCAACATGAACACTTGAATGGTCTCGATGAGGAACTTGAAGGAAGAGGACGTAGGGCACTGTGATACCCTAACGACCTCACTGATCAGTTGGAAATCTTATGCGATCAGACCGGGTGGGCAACAACGCAAAAGGTGTCATGAATGAGGTGACATTGATATGTATGTGATAGCTCAACAACAGCATCATGAACAGGAAAACATTTCGGGTATTGATGTATGAACTCATGAAAGACATTGATGATGTATATAACGATACTTATGATGAGCTCTTTGTCACTACGTTTTTCTTTGTGAAACGAAATCAATGTAACGATTGGATTGCAAATGCGATTCAAAGCATTATCACAATTCCAGTTAATTTGTTGGAGAACATGTCCATACGACAAAACAATTATTTCTGATTGCGGTTTTAGTTAGTTTTAGAAGCTAGTTTTCTCTAGAACAATATCCATTTAAGAATAGACCATTTTTTTCATGTAGAAGGTTCAATTATTTAATGGCCCTTCTCGGTCCGTACGGTTAAGGGATTGCTTAATTTGCTGATGGGAAATGAGACTGAATATTGACATTGATGGCTGCTTTCTCCACTTGTCGATGAACATCTGCATCAGAGTAGAAGTCATATTGTGCACTGAAATATTAGAAAAAAATGAGGTCCGTTCGGTGTTATAGAAACTAACACTCGAAAGTACGCGATCTTGGACTGCACCACAACATACAAAAACATTAATGTAGAACAGTAGTATTTCCACAACGGGGAACTATTAGAATGTTGTTTATTCAATAAAAGATGAAAAAGTATTGTTAATGGCGATTTCGATGGTTAATGATCTAGGTCAACTGACTCTATCGCAAGGTATTAATCCTCTTTTATCATCGTACATGAATTATTTTTACTTTCATTGGGATATAGATACCTTAATACCAATATGAGCAAAACTAATGGGGGATGGAGGCTATCAATGAGCGGCAAGCTCAGTCGAAAACCATTCCTTACATACTACTACTGTATGTATTTGATGTACATGATTTTATTGATAATGTGTGTACTATGGTTCTTAATAAAGAAGGTCCTATATCATTGTTGCCTTTAATCTTAATGTTGAATTGTTTACTTTATTCTTAACGTGTGACTGTTTAATAAATAACATTCATGTCTCCCCAAAGTTTAAACCATATTTGAGAATTCGAAATTGTCTTTTTATCATGCAAGATTTATATGTGATGTCTCAAAGGTATGTCTATAATATATATGTTTCATTTTATGCACACAATGTGTCAGATAAGAGAAGTTGAATGTCACATAGTATGTATAACGAACTTGTCTGCACAACTGTATTTCAGTTAAAACTATTTTCTTTAAAAACAAACGGAATAAAGAATTAAAAAAAAACTCCAATTAAAGATAATTATTTTTCCTTTCCCTAAAAACTTTGTACATCTGCTGACGTTTGTTTTCAAATAAGATTCTTTTTAAAATATCTATTTATGACTCTTGAAATTATATATTATAAAGAGACCTTATTCACGACTTGTACAGACGTATGCAATGTTAGTTATTGTTTACAATTATATTGGAACATGGAAGTCATTGTACTGTTAAGATTATCAAATGCAAACTAAACACAAATTAGAATGTTAGACATTGTTCTTTCAATCCTAAGCACCTATTAAAGACAAATGCAGGCATTGTAAAATACATGAAAACAGAACTGCCTTTGCAAAGGACATCAATTACTTTTCTGGAGTTCCGGAGAGTAATTGCAACAGCAGTGATATGACACATTCAAGCACATAATATAAAGATTTCGCTAAATATATTTATTTCAATCGTGGCTATAATGAAGATCCATGGCCCAAAAACATTTTTCTACGTTGACAGTAGTCCTGATCAGTACATTACAACTGGTTTCTAGTAAAGCTGTTTCTTTATTGTGGTTTTGCATTTTGCGGAAACCAACAATGGAACAATGGACTAAATGAAAGCTGAAAATAATTCTTTTAAGTTCAATACTTTAATCGCTTCACTAAATATTTTGAGCTTCATTTCGTTCCTTAAAGTCCGCATTTATATAGCGACTTTGCTCAAACTTATCCTAGCATTTCCTTACATGATCATTAAAGTATGAGACTCACAATTAGGAAACTTTTGTTTCTATCGCTAATAAAGTTTAAAACATTGTTGCAGCATAGATCACATTAAAGTTTAACTTACAGACCTTTCTCAGAGTAAACGTTATCTGACTAATTATAAGCAAACTTAGTGTGACAGAAAAATTACACTGCCTAAAATAGTACCATGGTTGCTGTAGTCCAAATAATTTCATTCAAAATAGTCGTGTACATGTATGTAGGCATTAACTATTTTGGAGATATATATTTGCGCGAGAATCGTAAGAAGACGAATCTTTAACAATAGACAGTAAAATGAGAAAATGTTGTCATCACGAGGCTATGGGAAAAACAACACTTAAAATTACTACAATGTAAGGTACAGATAAAAGACACAGCCATTAAAATGTAATGTTTGCAAGTTAATGGTTTTCATGAATGCCCAGGTAGAGAAAACGAATTAGTTTAACAGAATTTAGCGATTGAATGGTTCTCCTTAATTAAAGAAAACAATAAATATGTTTGTCATCGTCCTGATATCATTCAGTGATGTCCATTCAGATTCAGCGTATTAGCGACTGACCTGCAAACGTACAACGAAAACGTCAATGGTAAGAAAGTATTTCAGAAACTTCCTGATTCTCGAAAACCTATATATGAAAGCAGCAAAAGCACGTTGTCTCGTTGCAAGATGCCGAAAGTACTGTTTGTTTTCCTGTCGCTACTGGATGATTACTGTATAAGGATAAGGCCTCTGTCTATGTTACAATATTTGAATACATCACTTGAAAAGTTAGTTAGCACTTCATTCGTTTACTCTTTGAATTCATCACTTAACAAATTAGTTAGCACTATATTCGTAACAATCTTTGAATTCAGCACTTGGTAAATTAGTTAGCAATATATTCGTTACAATCTTTGAATTCAGCACTTGAAGTTTAATTAGCAATCTAGAGTCAGAAAGCTTGATACTCGCTGGTACTTAGTATACCACTAGCTTTGCTTATTAACTAGAAACGGTATATGTTCCTACGAGATGTACATATGCATAAGTTAGAACCCTTCCAATCATTTAGTATCAAAGAGAATGGCTTGGTCTAAAATAACAAACAATCAAACAAGATGTGCAAATATTTAGTTATACTGGCATACATTTGTTTATTGAACCCCACTTCGTGGTGGATATTATCAATGACAGGTCAAAATGAGACTGGTGTTTTAGTTATATTATGTATATTGACCTCAGTACTTGTTTGTGTGGAAAATGATGCATCTGCTACCTGATGCGTGTTTCAATGGATTCGTTTCACATATATTTGTATATAATACAACGATTACAACAGCAATAGTGAATGTGAATATTTATGTGATATTGACCTAAAATACCCCGAAGAAAGTATCCCTCATATAACTATTTTCCATCTATTAGCACTAGAAGAATTGTCAGATCTCCATGAGTGGTGATCACATTTTTGGTGTACAATTGTTTATGAATGAGAGCACGAACTGTCTAAAACTGAACCAGGTTTGTTACAATTACAGTACCAAAAGCAATTATGTATTAGATGTACAAAATCTACAGTTGCTTTTACGATTAAGAATCCGTGTAGATAATGACCAACGGGTACTTGGAGTGTTTGGACAAGCTTGGTTAGCCCTATACATTCAAACGTGGTTCTAATAATCGTATCGCACACAATGCAACGACATGAATGTATGATATACAACAATTGTACTAGTCAATGGCTTTAACAAGTAAATGCAATGTCAACGCCTGAACAACGTATCATGATGACGAAGGAGACATATTTCCAGACTCAGTTCGGGCATTGATCATTCATCCGCCTGGATCAGCAACCACTTAACTGTTGTTGAATATGATTTGGATATGGATAACATGATAACATGTACGTTATCGCGCCAATCAGCTGACTATCAGTCGTTCTATGATGTTCTCAAAGAGTTTCAGAATCCACTAAATTGGCAAAGATGTCATTTAAACACTTAATGAAGCAGCTACAATGGATGCCCTGAATCAGCTATATATATATATATATATATATATATATATATATATATATATATATATATATATATATATATATATATATAGATATAGATACATATATATATATATATATATATATATATATATATATATATATATATATATATATATATATATATATAGATATATATATATATATATATATATATATATATATATATATATATATATATATATATATATATATATATATATATATATATATATAGATAGATAGATAGATAGATATAGATACATATTATATTCAGTTTTAGTGCTTAAAGACAATTAGTGAAATAGCTAATATACCAAGGATATTAAACAAGTCGCAATAGCAAGTAAACAGAATGTAGAACACTCGACACACACATGTTTTGGAAGTTAAAATATGGTCCAGGAGAGGTAGGAAGCAACGCATAAGAACAGACAATCAACACATTACTTGAAAGGCTTCCGAATCCACCACAACCTATACAAGAGTACACGTTGCAAAAACGAAAGCAACTTTTCATGAGTACGGTCACCGGTTGACTTCTTAAAATCCCAATACTTCGGGTGTTTGTATGTACCAGGTTTGGACATATTTAGTCATTGCAAAAGCAAGACATGGTTAAAACGGTTTGATTGATGAGGATATACAGGATCGTAAGGTATGGCAGTTACACCAGAAAAAAACTGAAGATACATTGGAGTACGTAGAATAAGCATATGCGAAACAACGTCAAAAAACGTTTATAGTATAAACAAACAGCATGCAAGTGAGCTAGATTGAATTGTAAGAGATTACAAACATAGAATGAAGAACCCAGAGCAACACACATCCACTCGCACACAGAAAATATATTCTTGTAATACTACGGACAGAAAACATGCTTAAAAACTGACCGTACATTTGAAACTAGTACCTAAAGTAACAAAAGTGACTCAGGCTATTGAAAAGCAACATGAACCCTTGAATGGTCTCGATGAGGAACTTGAAGGAAGAAGACGTAGGTCACTGTGTTACCCTAACGACCTCACTGATCAGTTGGAAACCTTATGCGATCAGACCGGGTGGGCAACAACGCAAAAGGTGTCATGAATGAGGTGACATCGATATGTATGTGATAGCTCAACAACAGCATCATGGACAGGAAAACATTTCGGGTGTGGATGTATGAACTCTTGAAAGACATTGATGATGTATATAACGATACTTATGATGAGCTCTGAATCACTACGTTTTACTTTGTGAAAAGAAATCAACGTCACGATTGGTTTGCAAATGCGATTCAAAGCATTATCACAATTCCAGTTAATTTGTTGGAGAACATGTCCATACGACAAAACAATTATTTCTGATTGCGGTTTTAGTTAGTTTTAGAAGCTAGTTTTCTCTAAGACAATATCCATTTAAGAATAGAACATTTTTTTCATGTAGGAGGTTCATTTACTTAATGGCCCTTCTTCGGTCCGTGCGGTTATGGGATTGCTTAATTTGCTGATGGGAAATGAGACTGAATGTTGACATTGATGGCTGCTTTCTCCACTTGTCGATGAACATCTGCGTCAGAGTAGAAGCCATATTGTGCACGGAAATATTAGAAAGAAATGAGGTCCGTTCGGTATTATAGAAGCTAACACTCGAAAGTACGTGATCTTGGACTGCACCACCACATACAAAAACATTAATGTAGAACAGTAGTATTTCCACAACGGGGAACTATTAGAATGTTGTTTATTCAATAAAAGATGAAAAAGTATTGTTAATGGCGATTTCGATGGTTAATGATCTAGATCAACGGACTCTATCGCAAGGTCTTAATCCTCTTTTATCATCGTACATGAATCATTTTTACTTTCATTGGGATATATGAGCAAAACTAATGGGGGATGAAGGCTATCAATGAGCGGCAAGCTCAGTCCAAAACCATTCTTTGCATACTACTATTGTATGTCTTTGATGTACATGATTTTGTTGATAATGTGTGTACTATGGTTCTTAAAAAAGAATGTCCTATATCATTGTTGATAACCGTTATACTTAACACTTAAAAAGGTTGCCTTTAATCTTAATGTTGAATTGTTTACTTTATTCTTAACGTGTGACAGTTTAATAAATAACATTCATGTCTCCCCAAAGTTTAAACCATATTTGAGAATTCGGAATTGTCTTTTTATTATGCAAGATTTATATGTGATGTCTCAAAGGTATGTCTATAATATATATGTTTCATATTATATACAAAATGTGTCAGATCAGAGAAGTTGGATGTCACATAGTATGTGTAACGAACTTGTCTGCGCAACTGTATTTCAGTTAAAATTATTTTCTTCAAAAAACAAACGGAATAAAGAATATTAAAAAAAACTCCAATTAAAGATAATTATTTTTCTTTTCTCTAAAATCTTTGTACCTCTGCTGACGTTTGTTTTCAAATAAGATTCTTTTTAATATATGTATTTATGACTCTTGAAATTATATATTATAAAGGGACTTTATTCACGACTTGTACAGACGTATGCAATGTTAGTTATTGTTTACAATTAAATTGGAACATGGAAGTCACTGTACTGTTAAGATTATCAAATGCAAACTAATCACAAATTAGAATGTTAGACATTGTTCTTCCAATCCTAAGCACCTATTAAAGACAAATGCAGGCATTGTAAAATACATGAAAACAGAACTGCCTTTGCAAAGGACATCAATTACTTTTCTGGAGTTCCATAGAGTAATTGCAACAGCAGTAATATGACACATTCAAGCACATAATATAAAGATTTCGCTAAATATGGCTTCGTGGTATTTATTTCAATCGTTGCTATAATGAAGATCTATGGCCCAAAGACATTTTTCTACGTTGACAGTAGTCCTGATCAGTACATTACAACTGGTTTCTAGTAAAGCTGTTTCTTTATTGTGGTTTTGCATTTTGCGGAAACCAACATTGGAACAATGTACTAAATGAAAGCTGAAAATAATTCTTTTAAGTTCAATACTTTAATCGCTTCACGAAATATTTTGAACTTCATTTTGTTCCTTAAAGTCCGCATTTATATAGCGACTTTGCTCAAACTTATCCTAGCATTTCCGTACATGATCATTAGAGTAAGAGACTCACAATTAGGAAACCTTTTGTTTCTATCGCTAATAAAGTTATAAAACATTGTTGCAGCATAGATCACATTAAAGTTTAATTTACAGACTTTTCTCAGAGTATGCTTTATCTGACTAATTATAAGCAAACCTAGTGTGACAGAAAAATTACACTAAAATAGTACCATGGTTGCTGTAGTCCAAATAATTTCATTCAAAATAGTCGTGTACAGTAAAGATCCATCTCCCAAATAAACATTTTTTCTACTGAAAGGGAGCAATAAATATGTTTCTAATCGTCCTGATTTTTTTCAGTGATGTCCATTCAGATGCAGCGTATTAGCGGCTGCCCTGCAAACGTACAACGTAAACGTCAAGGGTTAGTAAGTATTTCAGAAACTGCCTGATTCTCGAAAACCTATCTATGAAAGCAGCAAAAGCACGTTCATTTGTTGCAAGATGACGATAATACTGTTTGTTTTCCTGTTGCTACTGGATGATTGCTACATAAGGACAAGGTGTCTCTGTGCATTTGTTCCTAAAATGAAATGGAATTGTTCCCAGGTAACTCACGTTATCAAAGTTTTCCACGAATTCTGAATGGCGAGCGTGTTTCTAAAACTGGAGATGTACTGCATTCAAAATGTAAGTGCCCCTGGTGATACTCGCAAACATATGATCATGATATCAAGATAAATGAGTATACGGATATGTGTATTCGTCAGTTTGCTAATCCCGAAAATATTCTGATGGATATTTGCTGTGAACAACGAATCTGTTCTGGGTTTAGAATCCAATAGCAGTGACCAAAAACCGAAATCATAACCCATATACTGTAATACATGCAATGCGTAGTGTATGATGCTGCGCATTAAAGATGTGGTTTCTCCACAGAACAGCGGTTTTTGAAATAAGTGTGAAGGACACAAATGTTTTGTTAATTTCACTCATTTTATTCTAGTTAAATATATTAATACAACAAGTTAATGGTTTATGACGATGAATACAGTCAGATAACCCGAGAGACCGTTGACAATACGCTATAAAGAATATATCCTTGCAATATTTTCATCCTCGTCTGCGATATAGGCACGGCATAACTGTCATTCTCAGAATCACAGACATGATTTACAGACATAGTCGACGTAATATTGACAATGCTAGGCGACAAATGACGAATTACTGTTTATATCACAGATTTTTGAAGAATTCTGAATTCACGAACACAATGCTCAGATCGCAACGTGATTAATCTAGTATACACGTCTGATGACGCTAAACCTGAAAATTCAGGTATTTCTCGGTTATAGATCTATTGTCAGAGTCTGGTTATTTCGTGTTAACACTTTTGTTATGTATTCTAATTTCTGCCGTTAATATTTCACCCGTTTTAGCAACACATGCGGTGAACACTGCTGCCTTCATCATTGCAGTGTCATCGTCTAATGCTGGCTCACTCAGAGCAACAATTTTGTTTCCGCTCATGTTGGATTCAACGATAGTTGTATCGCTAATTTTAGAATGTCATTTGCTGATCTCTTTACTGATAGCGGATTTGATGTCGTCCGCGTATTTCGTTGTTGCAACGTCATCGTTTGATGCCGGTTCTCTCAGAACAACAAATGTTTTCTTTCATATTGAGTTATTGAGTTCGCCATTTATTGTATCGCTGGTTTTGCAACACGTTTACTGGCCTCATTTCAGTACTCTAACAGTACTCGTGATTTTGGACATCTGAAAATCCAGAACATCTAACAGTACTCGTGATTTTAGGCATTCTGAAGTTTCCAGAACTTCTAACAGTACTCGTGATTTTAGGCATTCTAAAGCTTCCAGAACTTCTAACAGTACTCGTGATTTTAAGCATTCTGAAACATCTTAATTGCTTAATTTAAGCAACTTCTGTGCCCTGAGTGGTTAGTACAGATTCATGATATCGAAAGTTGAATAACTTGCCTCATCTCTTTTAAATGAGTCAAAGTCCATGAAACGTTTTACTAATAAATCAAATTAGGTCATTCTTCTTACGAATAGGTGAGATATTCGTGAATCAGCATCAAATCAAATCAACCCAGTCTGTGTTCTATACCAAACTCTTCCAGTTCAACACTGTTGTTCGGTTTGTTTTGACAAAATGATATAACCTTCACCTTGCTCCATAGAATGAATCCGTGTATGCTTCGGTCATCGATCGAATCTACTTTCATAGTTTTACTCAGGGTGTATTTATTAAAGTCATCTCTTCTCGTCTTCTGAGTAGCTTTCCAGAAACGTATCCCATAATTATCTTTAATTTGTATTTTGTATTATCTGTCTTGATTTTATCAAGTCTCTCTTTTATGAAATTATTTTCCTACTTCCCTTCAAATTCTTTCATCACGAAACTTTTCTAAATCATTTACAAATACTAACATTAATGTTTTACATATAATATGGTCACATGTTTAAATGCTTAAAGTCTGTGTAGTTCACCTGATGTTTGGAGTCAATGCTGATAATACAACAGTAGAAAGTCACCTTGATGATAATAAACTTTCAAAAGTAAAAGGGTATCAGGTGGGGTAGTGACGGGATGAAGTAGTCTTAATAAGTGAGCCATTTCATTTCAGGAGACATGTTTGCACTTTCAAATGCACGTTGGATTTATGATTGTTGATATTTGATATATGGAGAAGAATTTTTTACACATGTAACCTGTGTGTGTGTCCAAAATATTTCCAGAAGCTATTCCCTTGAGAAATATAAAATCGACAAATTTGAACGCGAATATATAACTTCCGAGAAGTTTGCTATTATTTGTGTTCTAGACATTTTGATGCTTAATGTACTTTTAACATTGCTCCTGTTTATTTAACGATATACGTTATTTTGACTAATATGGTATCAAACTTGAGCAACAACTAGCAAGCCCTCATACGGATCACACCTATTCCGTCTGTCCAAATAAGACGAGAATCAGTAATGCAAAGTTCGAATACCTATACTCCACTCTTAGTCCGTCAAAGTCAGATGAGGATCAGTAATCAGTAGCTAGTAGCGTTGTCCCTCCATGAACTTAAATGGCTATTTATGACTAGTAAAACATACCTAAATTCAATATACAGTTATTCCCCTTACTCTTTCGTTAAGCACCATATGCGATGCGGTGCTTTAAGAAAGTGTCATCAGTTCTACAAACTCACTAATACTGTATAGTAATTAAGACAATTTCGAATTAATTTAAGTCAATTCCTACAGCCCCTCTCCCTCCTCGGTTACTCTAAATACTCTTCCCCCTAAATTATGCGAACACTTGGGGAATCATATATCCG
The DNA here is from genome assembly GCA_030141615.1 of Unio pictorum. Lineage (NCBI taxonomy): Eukaryota > Metazoa > Mollusca > Bivalvia > Unionida > Unionidae > Unio > Unio pictorum. The sequence goes on from JARLTB010000181.1 coordinate 939,745, forward strand.
TGTTTTTTCTAGAGTTTCGTATTCCAAGAATCTCCAGGAATGCCAAAGGTGCTATGGTAATGTCATCTTTTAATGTTTTAGTGGTACATCCAATTCGGTCATTAGTCTCGTGAGTCGGCAAATTTGGTCTATCTGCATTTTCAGCAAATCAGCCCAGTAATTATTCGATACTATATTTTGGTGAAACATTGATGTTTACTGCATTTCTACGACATGATATCATCTTATCCATATATACTGAGTTGATTCATCTTTGTTTTAGTCCTCTGTCTTGTTCAGATCAATATTTTCACTCTATGTATGTTTATCAAAGTCATCTAAAATCTTCTTCAGTGATATATTCTCAACAAGTTTTCCGTGATTCTTGTCACTTATTTTTGTATTACTGTCTTGGGCTTATCGATTCCTACATTTAAATCTTCTACCTTAAAGAGGTGTTCCTACTTCCGTTCAAACATTTACCACAATTTATTTCTTCAATATTTCGCAAGGCCCCTACCCACACACACAAGCACACATGGTCTTTTTAACACATAACATACATCGCATTTGTAAGTGTATAATGTAGGTGATGTTCGGCGGGTCTTATGAGTAAAAACGACTGGTTAGTCATTGCGATAACATATTAGTAGACTAACATTTAGGACAAATTCAATATATTGAATATAATCTCTTAATAATCTGCTTGCTATTCACGTTACACGATGGAAACAAATCTGAGACAAACCCATCCATCTTCCAGAACTCTTATCATGAACTCCTCACCGAATTTAGCAACTACACTGGAATTTATACTGATGGATCAAAGGATCAGGAAAAGGATGATATAATGCATCCTTCGTTAGTGGCAAACAGATAACAAAAGTTCGTTTGCCAGACGATGCGTCCAGTTTATCAGCCGAAATCAGAGCAATAGACCTTGCTCAAAAATTCATCTAAACTAAACCGTTTTTAAACAACATTATCTACTAAAGTCACTACACAATAGGAAACTGGAGAACCCTTTATTAATCAATCATTCATCAATCTCCTCGGTAATAATACGGCGCGTAGTACCTCCTACAACACAGTATCCTTTTGGTTACTGAGCCATATAATATGCAATAAAGAAGCAGATCGCGCTGATAAAACGGCTCTGTCCCAATAACCATCTGATTTTAAATTACCGTTTACTGATTTTGAGCCTCGTATCGAAATGTACCTACGCAAGAAGTAGCAGACATCATAAAATGATGCAGTGAATAACAAACTTAACACCATCAAACCAGCCCTGGGAGAAATAGCCTAAACGTGCTGGTGCGCCGTTAAAAATCAATCAATCAATAAATCAATAAAACGAATATATTCGTATCAATCCGTTTTATTATACATATACTTAACGTATCCACAAGATTTTCAGAAGTTATTTCTTGGATGAATATAAAGACCAAGACAATAGCAAAAGTTTTGGCAAAGTTTTTCAAACTTGTCGGTGTTCCTATCCTGTCCATTCTAATCAGGGTTTTAATTTTATTTCTGTAAGCTCCCTGTAAGTTAAGCATGAATTAAGCATCTATCAGTTAAAACATCTACCTTTTACCATGAGAGTCAAAGCCCTTTGAACAGATTTGATCTAATTTTGAGGAATATAGGAAAAGACGGGAATACGGGTGTTCATTTGTTTTTATTTGCTATTAGGTAATCAGCTTATGCTCCTGTTCAGGTTAAATATAGAAAGAAAGTGATCGAAACTAATCCATTACTAACATTACATTAATGAAATATTTAGCATTAACATATATCATGTTGTCATGCTAAAATAGTTGAAGAGAACGTTGATTAGGATAATCATTTTCATTTTTCAATCATTTTAAGTATTCGTGTACCTGTATATGTTCTACATAGGGAAGATTTAAATGTCATAATGGACTTTATTGACTGTGGCGTAATACATCCTTGAAAGCCTGAAATAACTCCAATCTGTACCAGAAACTTTCTCGTCTGCTGCAAGAAGAGAAGGATAAATTCGAAACAGGTATTAAGTTAATATGAGCACTTGCTTCCACGTGTTCTAACATTCCAATACAATCTACCATGACGTTGAAATTTTCAGATTTTCACCTCCGAAATAACATCCTTGCACGATGAAAACATACATTCAATATATAATGAAGAGTGGCTTCATCGAACCATTTAACTAGGGTCACCGTTTATGTTTGTGCCGAAACCAGATAAAGCTTTCCGCATCTATACTTACAAAGCAATGTTGAACAGGATCAAAGGAACTTTCTTCACATCCAATTCCAGATAGACTTTGCCAAAATAAAATAATAATCTTTTGTAGGAAAGATTTACCTTGTACTGTCCAAAGTTTGATGAATATGATAACTTCAAGTATCGTTTTATTATTACGCATACATTGCTAACGTCATAATTTACAACTACGCTTGGAACAACCACATTGAATGGCTGTCAGAATAAAAAAGGAATTGCTTGCTTGTCCTTTTTAAGAGAATTGGACTATAGTAAGAATACTACATGGTTAATTCCCAAACATCTTTAGTAACAATACCCTATTTCCCAGCACTGATTTTGTGATCTCTTAAACCTGATGTAGTAACAATACTACATAACTCTAAACCAGACTGATGTAGTAACACTACTACATAACTCTAAACCAGACTGATGTAGTAACAATACCATATCTCCAGCACTGTTTGCTTTCTTCAAAATCTGATGTAGTAACATTACTACATAGCTCTCCACCAGGCCCATGTAGTAACAATACCCTATTTCCCAGCACTGATTTTGTGACCTCTAAAACCTGATGTAGTAACAATACTACATAGCTCTCTATTAAGAACATGTAGTTACAATATCCACCAAGAACATGTTGTAACAATACCCTATCTTCCAGAACTGGTTTGTTTTCTTGAAAAATCTGATATAGTAACAATACTACATAGCTCTCCACCAAGCCCATGTAGTAACAATACCCTTTCTTCCAGCACTGATTTTGTGATCTCTAAAACCTGATGTAGTAACAATACCATATCTCCAGCACTGTTTGCTTTCTTCAAAATCTGATGTAGTAACATTACTACATAGCTCTCCACCAGGCCCATGTAGTAACAATACCCTATTTCCCAGCACTGATTTTGTGATCTCTAAAACCTGATGTAGTAACAATACTACATAGCTCTCAACCAAACCCATGTAGTAACAATACCCTATCTTCCAGCACTGATTTGTTTTCTTCCAAATCTGATGTAGTAACAATACTACATAGCTCTCCACCAAACCCATGTATATTTTAAATTAAATATGCTATGTCATGAGAATTGTAAAAATAATTTGAAAAAATGAAATGTTCATAGGCATCAACACATCAGTGTTGCACAGATGATTTGGAGAAAATAAAATAATTTGATGAATTTGTAAAGGCCAGATGAGAAGATCATTTTGTCTACAATATGGTGATTAACATGGATGAAACTTGAGTGTACTTTGATCTCATTGCTCAATGGACTGATGATAAAATGGGGGTTAAAAGTGTGTGAATTTGCATGACTGATGCAGACTGAGGAAAAATATCTGACTTTAGTTCTTGCAGTTTTTACTTAAAGAGACGTTTTGCCTCCAACGATAATTATTCACGGCATGAGAAAGGTTAACAAATATTCATGAACCAAAATAATGGATCATACATTTGCAGGAGAAGGGTTGTGAAGATGAAATGATGATGCAGTGGACTGAAGATTTTTATCTCATTTGCACAGTTTTATATTTTTTACTATAAAACTGAAGCTGTAATTTTGGAATGATTTTTATGTTGTCCCACAACTTACTACATACTAAAAAAATAGTGTTCCAAAACATACAGTGCACAAAAAATGATTTCAAAATTAATTATGTCCCAACAAATATGGTGTCTTAACATATATGGTAAATACAGTAATACTGCTACAGAGATGAAGTTTACTGATATGCATTAATGTTGTTTGTTAATGTGATAATATTACCATACTGATACTCCTGACAGTCTTGCTGTAGTGATATTACTTGCTCATGATTCTTTACTACTTTGTTATATCAAAACTCTTGCAGTAATATTACCATATTTGTAAGGTAATTGTTGAGTACCATTGTTTTAATCTCCAAAACCATTAGTAGGTATTATTACAATATAGATGAAGTTTAAAGCCATGCCATAATGTTACTTGCTGCATTGTTAAAGTTGAAAACCTTTGGTAATAATGCTATTCCAAGGAGATTGTAGGGGCCTGTGAGGCCGAGTGGTCTAAAGCGCTGTCCGTTACGAATCACTGCCATCTCACCTCTATCTGTGTGGGTTCGAGTCTAAGATTCAGCTAATGTAGTTATGTGAGAAAGCTTGCCAGTAGCTTCTCGTGAGTCGTTGGTTCTTTCCGGGGGGTTTCCGGGTTTTTCCTCCACCATTAATACTGGCCACCATGTATAGCCTATATTGTGCTGAAAAATGGCATTAAACCATAAAAAAAATATAAAAATACCAAGAAGACTGCATTAATCTGAAGCTGTCATCACCAGTCTGATTTAATAGTATGGTCAGTAATAATACAGTCTAGTTGAAATTGTTGAAGGTGTTATTTATACAAGATATTCAGTATATTGAAGTACTTGTACACAATATTTTAATCATCATAAAATAAAGATATTTTTAACAGTAATGTAAGGCACAATTTCTTTCTCATTTAATAGAATTAAAATGTCAGTAGTGTCTCATGCTGTTATTTCTGATATTTCTTCCATGTAAGGCAGATATTTGGGTCATTCTTTCATTAGGAGGTTGTTTCAGTTTCATATAAATTCTGTTCTGCTCGTCCATTGATCTCTTTTCAACATATAGCCTACACATAGTCATTGTCTCCACTAAGCGTTTTCCTCATCAATTTTCTGAAAAGATAAAATAGTTTATTTGAAAACATTGCAGACACTAGCATAGAAATTTTGTTAATACTATCTGGATCAACAATTCACATCTCATACAAGTAGTCTACATATATACTCTCAATATCTGAATCAATGATCTTCAATAATTTAAAATTCCTGATATTATTAGAGTAACTAATACAGATATTGCATTATTTGCCTATATTATTAAAATAAAACACATTTAACATGTTTAGTCATAGAAAAGCTACTTAGGTCTTATCTCTAGGAAGATGTAGTTTAAGTTATGTTTGCTTCTGGCATATTAATATTCAAAGCATAACTAAATCAATTTCTATTGTACTGATAATATTATTCACAATTGTCAACCAGAGACTAACGTTTCCAGTTGAATCATGCACTGTCCTGAGTAAAACATTCATAATTAAATAGGAGTCATGACAGTATTCATTGAGGTCCACATAGGTGTAAAATGTCTTTCTGCCATGATTCAGTACTCCCTGTACATGAGACTTCAAGAGGCTTGATGGATCAAACCCCTGCAGACAAAATGGATAAAAACATATTGAATACTCTCAGTACAGGAGGTGGGGGCAGGTAGGGCATTCGCCCCAGGCGCCGGTGGCTAGGTGGCGCCAAATGGGACCCAAAGTATTAACATAACTGCGCAACAGGGGCAGCCGGGGGGTGCAAATTTGGGTGTTTTGCCCTGGGCACCAAATATCCTCGCTATGCCACTGAGTAGTTTGAATGCATGGCTTATCACCAGAAGGATGCATGTTTGATTTTTTGCCTGACTAGGCTGGGTCAGATGCCATGGTATGTCTCAGGGAAAGGCACTTAACTCCAACTGCCTCTGATTGATATAAACCTACAAATTCTTACTTTTACATTATACAGTACAACAAATTCAATGCATGAATTATAAAATACTTGAAAATGCACTAAAATCCTCTACATTTATTAGACTCATAGGAGGTGATATCTAAGATTTGTATATACATTATACATGCATATTATTTTATGCAAATAATATTCTATGTTATTTTAAGGCTGACTAAATGAATGTAGATGTGAAATATGTCATGGCTACTTTCTTGCTAAAAATGCAATTCTGGAGAAAGTGCATACATTTGATGTTGTCATATGAAAACCAAGGATAACTAACATCATGACCATTTTTACATGATGAAGTGAACATTTAAGTGGATAAGTTTATCATCTGCATTAAGTTGTGTCCCTCTTCCAGTTTTGAGGCTTACAATGCATGCAAGAACTGAAAACTACATCAACTGATTTACAGATATTTCTTTATTGCTGTGATGTGCTTATATTGTTACAGCAAGAACTGTAAACATTCTGCAAATACCTAGATCTACAAAATGTATTGTTCCACACTACCTGGTTAATTAATAAATGATGACACATTTTAATTAGAAGCAGGTTATTGAAGAATCATATAAAATAATGTAATTGCTAACTGCTACATCTGAAATCAAAATTGGTAGAATTACAATTACAATTAATTACAAGCAGAAAAGATAGAATCCTCAAATACATTGCATTTATTTTAATGTTTATAAATATGTTGTGGTATAACATTTAAGATGCTACATACCTTGGTCCTTTCAGTAAATGATGGGTTTTCCATCTGGATATTCAGGAAGCAACTGTTTGAATCTGTTGGTTTTGTAGAAGTTATTGATGATCCAAATGCATCAACATTATCTTTCCTAGTCATGTTATCTTCTTGAAAAGTGATGTGTTCCTCTGTAACTGATGTATCTGAAGCATCATGACTTTTTAACCCATCTTCTTGCAATGAACTTCCAATTTGTCAATAAGTGATGTACCCAGAACATCAATACTTTTGGATATATCATCATCCTGCCACACATAATTGTCCATTAATGAGGTTCCTAAAGCATTATTATCAGTTTCATAATTGTTCTCCATGGAGTTGCCTAGTTCATCAAAGGCAAAGTCTGTTTCACTGGCCATTTCAGTGTTAAATTACAATACATTCAAGGATTTAATTCAGGCAGCTTATAATACGATAACATTTAATAAAGCCATATGTTAAATTTTATTGCTAGATATTAGCAGTTATAATACAAAGCATTGGGCATTACATGAACCACATCTAGCATAGCTAATGTTAGTGACTGGACTTTCACCAGTCATAACATTTCTACATTAATTTTACAACTAGAGAGCCATTGGGATTCCATTTAAATATAATTCCCAGCTAACTGTCCAGTTCTCAGACCCTAGTTAATTTTACAAATATAGTTCAACAAACCTGTTCCCCCCCCCCCCCCCCTGTGTCTTGCTCTTTTACATTCTCAGTAACTGCTATCAACAGCTGTCAACTTTGATCTTTTCACACAATGGATTTGTCCCTCTATTTGAAGTAATTATAAAATAACTTTACCAAACCTAGATTTTTCTATCATACAAGTGAGGGATATGCTTTCTTTTATTCTTGAAACACTCAATTTCCTTGCATGCACTCTCATTAAAGTACATTTAAAGGTTGTATGCTTATTAGAATGAATGTAGACAAATGGGTTTGTATGGCCACTACCTAGCCTGCCCTCCTGTTAAACAAAAAATAGCAACAGCCCTTCTCTCTCTCTCTCTCTCTCTCTCTCTCTCTCTCTCTCTCTCTCTCTCTCTCTCTCTCTGTTTGGTCAGATTAGAATTTATAAAGGCTTAATTGGTTGTGAACACCTGCTGTGCATCTGTGTTTACCACCATCACCAGCTTGCTAAACAAGTATGGGCTCACAACAATTAGCAAATTCCCCAGTTAGGAGAGTGCATGGATCAGATGTTTACAGTGATAGCTTGGTGTATGCTCTATATCTTTGATCTAAAATTTACTAACACAATAGCATCATCTGAGCATGATGGCTTAGAAGTGTCTATGTTGTTGCTGCTGGAAAACAATTTGTTGCACATAGATGACATAATAATAATAATAATAATAATAATAATAATAATAATAATAATAATAATATCTTAAAACTTTTGTTGGACAAATGTCAATGATGAGTTTATATTTATTTAAGAATAACCTAATCATGTTAAAATGATTGAATGTGATTGCTAATTGAGGTACATGTAATAATTTTTGTAATCGAAAGGTCAACATCCAAACAGTTAAAAGAAGGTATAAGAGCATTTCAAAGACTGCTTTAATATCCTGGTGATCTAAAGAATATATTAACCATGATAAAAAATGTATATAATTTTATGATTCTTAGTTGACCACTTTTTGGCCATCACACTAAAGTGGATTTGGAATGGGCATGCTGATACATGGATATAAGGACATAGAAATGTCCTGAAGGACACAAACAATTTTTCCTTTTAAAAATGCACAAGGAATACTTTTAAGGGACTAAACTATGTGATAAAGGAAGATATAATGAAAGCATCATATGACTTCATGGCAAAAGTAAAACATGAATCTTTTGGAAACTTGTTTTTGAAATATTATATTATATTATATGTATCATATTGAAAAAATGAATGATTATCTCAGTTCCTGGATGAGATAAAACCTTTCAAAGCTAAGACTACATTCCCAAGTAAAATCTTACAGCACTTTGCAATCTGACCAAGTATGCAAGTGAAACGTATAAATAATTATCTTATAACTTATTTTAATTTAATATTTGGAAGTGTTCCTTTCCTACAATGTTTGTCTTATGTTTAATATTTAACTTAATTAAATTGTTTGTAAAATAACTTTTTCCTATTTAACCACTAGTGGCTAGATCATCCCTCTATGATGAGGGAGGTCATGGGTTTGAACCCTGGCTGAGTCATACCAAACACTTCTAACAATGGTACTAACAGCTGTCTTGCACTCAGCCTTAAGAAGTTAGTGTTAGGACTGGTTGGCCTATTGTCAGGATAATTAGGCTGGGTGGGACATCATGCTACATGTCTGCTGCATCATGCCCCAGTGCTTTACATCACTAAAACTGCCACTCTTCAGACAGTAGTGATATTACTGAATTGTTTTTAAAGCTGCATTAAAAATCCAAATTACATACACTCAAACATTTAGCCTTCTTTCTATCTTGACCAGGAAGATAGCTATTGTTAACCATGCAAAACTGTAATGTAAAGGATGTCCCCATATTATCTATTATTATCAATCATTATTTAGTATAACTGGAGTTATAGCTTGTGTACAAGGAGAGTTAGAAAACCAGTCTGTTTTTATTTCAACAAATCATTTAAAGGCTTACTCTGGGTTGAAGAGCACATAAAATCCACTTTTTTATATGGATCACGTAGTACGAAAACTGGTCTCAGGGTGGAAGGGACAGTTTGTATGATCAAATTTGTTTTTTGTTTTTTATGATTTAATGCCATTTTTAAGCACAATAGAGGATATACATGGCGGCCAGTATTAATGGTGGTGGAAGAACAAAAAAAAAAAAACCTGGAAAAAACCACGGACTCACGAGATGCTACTGGCAAGCTTTCTCACATAACTACATTAGCCGAATCTTAGACTCAAACCCATGCAGACAGAAGTGAGATGGCAGTGATCTGTAACAGACAGCACTTTAAACCACTCTGCCACTCGGGGCCCCTAAATTTAATGTAGCATCCATCTGTCAAATAATTTTTTTTTTATAATTTTTTAAAATAATAAACAATACACTAGTGAGGTCAAATAGGTCCAAAACATAAGAATATCACTCACTTGGGCTGACAAATCAAAGGAAGTTCACAGAATAAAAAGTTGTTGCACCACACATCCAAATTTTTACATGCATTTTTCATGTTCGATGGCCTGCCATGTTTGATAGTACATGATGTTCGTAGTGCAAACACCAGCCCTTTCCCTGAGTAATAGTTTTGAAAAACATTGCCTACTTAATAGCTAGATGCAAGTCAAAATATTTGTCATCCACGCTGTTTTTGAGATATTCTACTTGACTTGAATCAACATGTATATTGCTATAACTGGCTAGCTATATTTCCTTAGAGTTAACTATTATGATTTCATTGGCTACATAATATGTAGTGATTATATGAGGTGTACATGCCTCACATCAATTTCAAGAATAATACAAACCTAAAAGACCTAATTAACAAATATATTCATATCTTTGATTATAATATCTTACAAAAGTCACGCCATAGCCTAAAGTTAAGAAATTTGCCATGTCCACTTATCTTTAATACTATGAGGGTGGGGTTGGTAGTTGATGATGGGTATCCATTGGTAAGCCAAAATCAAAAGATGCTTCACTAACAACAAATGAACAGCAATGAAGCAGACTACACAGGCTGCATCATTTTTACTGCTGTAGATATTTTAGATAAAAACTATAAAAATTTAAAATATGTGACAAAAAATAATGACAACAACACTCTTATTGAAGTACAGGGCATTGGTTTTACCATTTTAAAAATATTCCTGCAACATATAAGATAGTTCTCTTAACAACATTGACAATTTGTGTTTTAGATATCACCTGTAGCTTTGTTTACCTCTTCTCTTTCCTCTTTTCTCATTATCTTATTGACAATATGAACCTTTGTTTTATATGTAACCGAAGAATAACAAATCAAATATTCACTATTGCAGTTTTGGAGAAGAATGTCTCTACAAATACTAGAAGTAATGTACTCAGCAATGTCAAATATTATTAATTTTAAAATACGAACAATGGATGAGTTATTGAGAATTGCATCCATGGGTTTTGGGAACCCAGTCAGAAGAAGGGATGGCAAGAAAAATAAGGCAATACTTAATATATCTATTGCAAGATTTGCAATGGGATACATATATTAGATCATGTTGGGGTTATGAATGTATCTTCAATTCTTTTGCATCCAATTCAAGGGGAATATTTTTTTTTTTTACTGAACAATAACTTTTAGTTTTCTTTACACAGTAAAGACAGATGTAAATGGCAACAAGATAGTTTTAAAATAGTTCAGCTCATAATCACAGGTATACACTTATAAACAAAGAATGATATAGTCTCACAGTATGCAAGTCACACCAATTTCACTCACCCTGGATGACGTTTAGAAGTGCCTTAAGTCAACTCTAGATGTTATCTACTAATGTAAATTTTCAGGACTGTGAATAAATAGTAAGAAAAAAAAAACTAAAGTTGTATTTATATAATCAATGCAGTGAAAAACTCCATAAACTGGTTTACTTCTTACTTAACCGATAGTGTGCAAAAAGTATATTTAAATGGTCAACATTTTGAAAGTAATAATATTAATTGTGGATTACCACAAGGCTCTATCCTTGGAGCTCTGTTATTCATTCTATTTTTCAACGATTGGAACTTCAATATCTTCCAATGACCTCTATGCAGATGATACTACACTCTGAGATTGGTAAAACCAAAACAGTACTTGAAAATAACTTACAAGATGCTCTCAATAGACTTCAAGTATTTTGCAAGGAAAACCATATATCATAAATATAGAAAATAAAATAAAGCCCTACTAGTTGCAAAATGATCAAGGTTTGACAAACTCCAGGTTCTATTGACAGTGTGAGCCTTAATATGACCTCGCATGAAATAATTCTTGGTTTTTTTGGAGATAACAATCTTACTTGGTCTATTCACATTAAACACATTTCATAAAAGGTTAATTCTTATCTTTGGTTACTAAGAAAAATCAAAAGATACATTCTTCTTCAGTATAAGGTCATCTTTTATTAAAAATATATTTTCAGCCATATCTGGACTACCATAATATAATTTTGGGTAACACCACTAATTCAAACATAACAACACTTAAGACTCCTAAAAGAGAGCTTGCATTTCATTCTAGATCAATGTATAGACAATTTTCAGGATGCAATGAATACAGTAAAGGTTTTAAAAATACATGAAAAAATATTTTTTAGAAATGCCAAATTGATGTATAAAGTATCCAGAAAAGTCATTCCTGTCTATCTAAGCAACAGCTTTCACCAAAGAGATGCTGATGGTATTCCAAATTTAAGGTCCATAAGAAGAAAAATTACATTATACCAAGTCCAAAGAAGGAATAGGTTAAAAACATTTTCAATATACTGGTCCACTGGTATGGAACAACAATTACAACATTCCCAGAGACACAAGGCAGGCTCCGAGCATTTCTTCTTTTCATAATCAATGTCTTAAATGGATGAAATTTTTAGAAAATTGAACAGTTCAAGTACCAAAAAAATACTGCCTGCTTTTCTGTAATTTTGCATCATTTTCAAAGCTGAATTTGTAAATGCAGGCTGATATTTTATGTTTTATATATGTTTTTGTTTTCACAGATACCTGTGCACGAGTTCCAGGCTTGATACTTTGAATTCTAAAAATTACCTAATTATTCAGTGTCAAGCCAGACTCTTCACATCAGTTGTATATACTGTATATATTGTACATAACATAAGGTAGATTAGCTCTGCAACTAATTAAGTTACTTTCTCTAAATAAAGACTTTATTATACAAAATAAAACTGCAAGTACAATAAGTTACTGTGAAGAATGTTATTTAGATTGGAATACATCTTATTTTATGTATGTAGGTACATGTATTACACTCTCTATAGAGTTAGATGATATGTCAGTTTAATTATGAAAGCAGATTTAGAGAATTTATTTATTTATTTTTACTGTTGTCGGTATGGCCATGTTATTTTAATGCTTTTGTTGAAAGGAAAATAAACATATAGCAGTTATACATACACATCAGTTGAGTAATTTTAAAGGTAATAATGCAATAAATTTTTGAATGTGCTATTTGTCTCTTAGAAGATTGGTTATAAGAGAAAATAATCATTTAAAATAGTAACAAAATGCATATATTGACAACAGATCAAACTTGTAATAACAAGCAAATGTTGAATCTAGTAATAACATACATATATGTGTATAGGTCAAAGTATGTGTGTTTATATATGTGTTTATACTAAATATGTGTACATGTAGAAAATGCTTACAATAAAGATATGTTCTTTTTTCCACTCCCACTCTATTCTCTTTTTTTTTGCACTCTCTGTCCTTAAGAGACTGCTGACTTATTTGTCACCCTCTTTATTTTTCTCTCTGTAAAGTAGCCAATATTAAGTTCTGTATTCAGCTTAGTTTGTTGACCAATATTCCTTGTAAAGTAACCTGCTTATAATAAATTATTAGCTAGTCAATCAGATGGTTTCCTGACCCACTGTTGCTTATGTTGGGGGAATAAGTTTAAAAAATGTCCCTTTCTACTATGGCAGTGGTGGCATAAAAAATGCTAACATGAAATGTGATTTCGCAACATTAATAATATTCCTGTTTTCCCAAATTGTTCTGTTAGAATTGTTTGCATTATTTTGTATCACATTTGTGCAAATCAGATTTCACTGATGCATACAACACATGATTAGTACATTGTAATGCCAAAGTTACCTACTATTTATTTGGTTATTTGATCTGATGCACATAAATTTATTTTTACACAAGTCATTCTTTACCAGTAATGTTTTCCTTTTCTTGTCATATTAATGCATTTTTTATTAGGATCTTAATTTTGGTAACATGGATATAACCTAAGCCCAATTTGCAAACGTGTGTGTGTATGTGTGTGTAATGGGGTGGTGGTAGATATAATGTGATTATATTTCCCATTTCTTTTGATATTAAATTGAAATTCTATGTGGGAAACATTTTGACCCTTATTTAGGGTACCCAATCATAATTGCACATGTCTGGATTCATTTTATCTTTCTACTTTGTGCCTATGTCACTGGAAATCATCAATTTGTGATAGTTTGACAGGGAAATATAGTTCATTGTGCTCCTAATAGTCCGTTTCTTTATAAACAAAATGCTTAATTTTAAACTACCAGTAACAGCTCTCCTTGACCAGTCTTAGTAGAATGGCCATTTGATACAGGCCTGTCCAGACAAATTTAATTAAATTGTTCTCTGGTCTCAGCTAATGTGTTCCAAATAGATCAGTATAAATTTGCCTTCTCACAATATATACCTGTATATTAAAATGATTAGTATATATAATGTACTAAGCACTTCAAATACTTTGCTAAACCAGCTCAGTTAGATGCACAAATCACTTTTTGGATTATAACAAAACAATTATTTTATTTACGGGGGGTTGGGGGGAAGAGAGAATGCTAGGGTCAGCAACAAAAAACAGAGATTGTCAGGTAACCAGAAATACTGTACACATATTTACTTCTTAAGACTAATGTACTGATTTTTGCTGAGATGTGGCTTAAGCTAAATGATGAAATACAGGAAGGAAAGGTTACACTTAAGTATTATAAAACAAACATTCATAGTGTTCTACAGTGCGATTTGAAAATTTCTGACCTTAAATGTACATGGACAGAACTTAACAATACATGGAAGAAGGTAGTAGCTGCATGAACATAACGTTCACTCATATATAACATAGCTGCTTTGGAGCAACTTGAATTTAGTATTTAGTCCTTCCTAAATATAAGAATATCACTGTTTTGAAACTTAAACTCAGCTAATGTGTAAGGATATAGGAATGGTCTCAAATTTAGTTGGCCACACTGAATTCACAGAAGACTAAATTAAATCAAATACAGTATCACAAAAAGGGTACTCAAACTAACCAAATATTAATACATGGTTGAAACAAACATGCAAGAAATTACTAAATATAAACATTTGGTTGTTATCTTAGTGATTCCTCATAGTACACACATACTCAATATATTCCTGATAAGACTACAAGTAAGTTTAAAAGCTGAGAAAGTTTTAAATACAAACCAGATTGATTGTCCTTGGAAAAATGTACACAATGGTTATATTTTATCACGTTTTGGCTGAACTGCAGTCTCATTTTGTTGAACTTAGGACTTAATGAACACAATTATTTCTGTATTAACATACAGATATACAAACCTATTTAAAGCATAATAAAAAAGATGGTCTTTCTTAGAAGATATGGAGATATGAAAGTGTGATAGTGCCACTGAATTTCATGTTTCAGTTTTTCTTTTTGTTTTATTCAATAATGCTACATGGAGCATACTCTATGAATTTTGTAATTTTCATAAATAAATGATATCTATTTTAAGTAAATTTATGACCAGGTATGTGTATCTGCCAAAAGTTAGTCACATTGCACCAAGAGTGACAGTCACATTGCAGTAAAGAGTGACAGTCACACTGGACCAAGGGCAAAAGTCACATTGCACCAAGAGTAACAGTCACTTTGCAGTAAAGTGTGAGTGCTCAAAGAATTACAGTCACTTTGCAGTAAAGAGTGAGTCACATTGCACCAAGAGTGACAGACACATTGCAGTTTAGACTGACAGTTGCACTGCACCAAGAGTGAAAGTCACATTGCACAAATAATAACAGTCACTTTGAATGTTTTTTTGCTTAAAATTCATTCTGGTATGATAATCAGATTAGACTAGACATGGTTATATATCTAAGTGGTTATGCCTAACATACTTGCTTAATACAAATTCAAGCATTATGGTTCTGATAACTTTTTATCCTTATCTACTAAACGGCAAATTCCATTGTTATTTATTGTACAATTTTACACAGGTGTAGGGGAGCCATGCACATGAAATTGTTGATTATGGTTAGATCTTTATTGCCATCTTTAAACAAAGGCTGATTATGAGCTATAAACTCTGATACTTTGAAGACCCTGCAACTAAGGCAGGTGCTCTGATAATTAACAGAGATTGATGTATCATTGGACAACCAGCACCAGCAAATTTGACACAGATAAGAGATAACTGTGATTGAATGTAATTAAGATGAGCTATAGAACACTTGTACTAACAGCTGAAATAATTTTCAGCCTAACAACTGCATATCAAGGCTATCTTCACTAACTAATTCCCAAGGGTCAGTGTTGAACAGAGTCAGTGTCTGAACCTTGCTGCCTCTAATGTTAACCCAATCATTTAGAAAAGAGCATCACTCTGAATGTAAAATAAGGAAGGTCTAATCACAATGAATTGAATAAAGATATGGTATAGTAACTGGGTAATCACAATGAATTGAATAAAGATATGGTATAGTAACTGGGTTTCTCATAAAAGGAAACATATCATTTCACCTGGACATTTCTTAAACTCCATCCTTAGTGAAGTGACACAGTAGTCTACCAGCATGATATGCTGGATAGATACCATGAGGTGCCAACAAATGAGCCAAATGACAGAGAAAAATAAGTGGGGGATAAAAGACAATCTTTTTGTGTCTAAAGATGTTTTGATGACAGAAAAGAAGATACCTTAGATATTTGCAGAAGCAGTCAGACAGCATGTAAAGGTATTTTTCCAATGTTATGATTATGATATTTGACAGAATCGAATTAATATTTTCTTTTAATTTGATAGTTATATTTTTAGTTGACTATTTTAATCTTATATAACGTAATTTCCATCAACAAAAATTACATCAAACTGGTTAATGCAAATCTAGTAAATTATTTTCTCTTAAAGATGGATGAATATTTTATAATAGATTTTTTTTAGAAAGTAGATGTGATTATCTATATCAATTATGTAAAATGTATAGACTTTAATTCAGCTGCAGATTCTTCATTAGCTTAAGAATGCCTATATATATATATCAGTAAATATTCTTTCAGGGCATTTTATATGTGAATTCTGGTCAATTAAAATCATATTTCTTTGTAATTTTATTTTTCTTTTTCTTAGCAAACATCATTAACCGCTCCGGTGGCCTAGTGGTTAGAGCGTCCACCGCGGAAGCGGGAGGTCGTGGGTTCGATCCCCGGCCGAGTCATACCAAAGACTTACAAAAATGGTACTAACAGCTGCCTCGCTTGATGTTCAGCATTAAGAGGTTAGTGTTAGGACTGGTCGGCCTAATGTCAGGATAATGCGACTGGGCGGGACATCATTCTACATGTCTGCGGCATGATGCCCCAGTGGTAGACATAACTATAAACTTCCTCACTGCAGACATCGTAGCGATATGACTGAAAAATTGTTAAAGCTACGTTAAAAATCCTAAACAAACAATCAAGCAAACATCATTGAAAAAACCAAGGAATCAGACAGATGGAGATGAAACAAAACATAGAAAACAAAAGAAAATGGAATCAACTTGCATGGTAATGTGTGTGTGATTTGGATTTTTAACATAGCCTTAACTATTTTTAAGGCATATTGTTACGATGTCTGCAGTATGGCAGTTTATACTGATGTCTAGCACTTGGGCACCATCCCACCATGTCACATTATCCTGACACAAGGCCAGACAGTCCTAACACTAACCTCTTAATGCCAAGTGCCTAGTGAGCAGCTGTTAATATCACTTTTATAAGTCTTTGGCATGGCTTGGCTGGGGTTCGAACCCACAACCTCCTGCATCTGAGGCAGGTGCTAACTTGCATGGCAATCACTTCCAAATTAATTATCTGTCAGTATGTTCTTAGTGAATCTGAGTAAGGGTATAAATTATTTTTTACTTTTGAAATACATACATATAGACTTTAAAAAGATTGTGTCCATGCCTGTGTTAGTGCTACATTATAACAGTCTTATGACCAATCCAGCCAATTCCAAAAATTTTAACTGGATGTCTTAATTTAGTTTCCGACAAGTTCTAGTAGGTATATTGATGCCCTTGAGACAATATGCATGTTCACTTATCCAGATCTTTTGTTTCTTCAACTTCAGAATATTACCTACAAATCTTTATCCCATGAAAAGAGGGACTTCACTATGGGATGACCTCAACAAGAGCAATAGCAGAAACAATAATCATCATCATTTGTTTTTAAGAAAAAAAAACATAAATGCAAACTGAAGAAGAAATAAATACATACAACAAGTTAAGGTAGATGCAAATATTACAGAGCAAAATTTTTTTGTATCTGTTTGTATTGTATTTAACTCGGAAGAAGATGGGAAATATAATTTGTAGGTATATAGTTTTCTAAACCCTTGATATATTTTAATCATTTTTTTTTGTGGAGCAGCTGACCATGATATATGGGTACAGTTGTATATACTGTACATTTTAGTAACTGATTACTATTAAATTCAGTATTATCCATTACCCAATTATGACCTCACAGTGGGGGATGTTACCAAATCACCATTACAACCCTAATAAAGACCTGTGAGAACCATAAATCTAAACAAAGTGGTCAACCTATGTGTAACTGACCAAAGTCCCTGTTGTCATTAGTGTCAGCTAGTTGTGTATTAGATTTAAGAATTTATTTAAGCTTGTTGTTTTCTCAGAGAACTCTGTGTGTGTGTGTGTGTGTGTGTGTGTGTGCACAAAACATATGATACAAAATGAGGAAGTTAATTAAATATATGTGATGACAAAAGGACAGATGGTTAGCAGGTGAAATGGATTTAAGATAATTCTTCTTTAATTCATATTTGGAATATACTCAAATGAATCACCTCTTTTCTCATCATTTATGCATTGTCAAGGTTGTCAACACACAATCCAGAAAACAAACATAAGTAATTTTATGCTAACCATTTGCATTGCTTGGGTTAGAAATAAATTCAACCTAAAACTGAGATTAGAGTGCCAGAAGTATTATACATATTTTCTTTTGTTAATGCATATTCTGCATTAAATGTAAAACCAGATTTGTCTCTGATGAAAGATTTCTAGTTTTTCTCATTATTCTATTACTGGCTATCATTTACTCAGGGGATTAAAAGTAAACATATATTTGACTGATCATTATCTCAGTGACAGTGAATAAAGAAATAACAAATTAGAGAATCAAATCCATAAATGTTATTTTCCAAAATAATATAAAGAACTGCAAGCAAAGTGATTTTGAAACAAAACAGATGTAATGACGAACACTCAAAGATGCAAAGAAAATGTGAAGTTAGTATTACAAAAATAGAATAATGTATCACTTTCTCATTTAATGGTGCATTTCTGCATGTTAGTTATTAGGCCAACCTAATATCCATTTGTCTTTCTGATCAGTTAAATTTCTCAATTCTCTGTATGCAGGACACTACTTGAATTTATATTTAATAACTAACTGATCATACAAATCCTTACATAAGTCTAAAGGATCAGTGTCAGTGTCAACTTGATTTGTGAACTTAATTCCAAATGTATACTAATTATTAATGTTATATTTATGCAAATAAATATTAGTTATTATTTGGCATCACTCTGACTAATGTCATTAAATTCCTCTTTACAATTCAATACAAATCCATAATGCCTAACATTTATTCCGATGATACTTTTCTTTATGCTGATGTAAAGTTTACTTAGGTTTATTCATTCATATAGCGGGTCTTTGAGCCTTTTGTCTTTAGCACATTTGTGACAGAAAATTAAATATAAATAAGCTTTGAAGTGCATATTTCTCAACATTAAAGTCTTAATTATTTCATCTTTAATTTTTATGCAGTTGTTTTGTAAATTGGAATGAGCAAATTAATCTTTTTCTAACTCTGATTGCAGGAAGGAAAATGATCAGAAGGCACAGACCAAGAGTTATCAACTGTTGAATACAATCACCAAAAGTTTTATCTGAACATCTTTTCAGATGAAAACAGTTTATATTTTGTAAAGAACCACTAGCAAAAGTGCAGCAAGAGAAATTTACATAAAACATCAGCAAAATGTCAATGAAGCTTGATAGAAAAGACAAACAGATCATAGATATAGGTTATCTAGTGTGTAAATTTTTGGGACATGTCACCAAAGATACAATTTCAATGAAAGCTGTTAACAAGGAGTCTAGAAACTCAAATAAGAAATTATTTAAAATAAATCTAAATTTCTTGGCACTATGAGACACAACAGCAAATTTGATATTAATTATAATATGACAGATTTAAAGTAAATTGCTGTACAACCTGTGTGATTTATTTTCCTTTTGAGACTGGTTTGATCCTTTCAAGGCATCACTGTTTGAGCAACATTTAAAACCTTTCTCAATCTTTAATGCTAAAATGAAATTTATGATATAATCTATATTGGAAGTATTTTGTACTATTTTGTGAATGCAGTATATGCACTTGTTATTGTTTGCTTCTTTACGAAGATTTGATTGTGTTATTATAACCATTAGGGCTGTTCTATTTAAACGTACATGGTACCCAGGGAATGCATCTTTTTTAATCTATAGCAGGGTACTTTGATTTCAACGAGTTCAATTTAAAATGATAAGAAATTTCTAAATTGCATCTAAGTATGAGTACCCCACTTTAATAGTGCCTTCCCTAGTTCACAAGTATGTTTTAATGGAACAGCCCTTACTATATAAAACAATGCTCATTATTCATTTTAAGGTGATACACTTGTTAGGTATCTATCTGTATTGATCATGGAGAGAAGGATTATCATGGTCTTCAAGATGACAAACTTGATGTACAAATGACATCTTTCTTTGTATCCAAATATTATATAAACATAAAATCTATAACTAGTCACATTTAACTTTAACACCTCTTGGTATAAGCAAATATTAAATGTTGTGAAATGGTATGTAAATGTATTCAGGAATTACCTTAAATTTAATTAGATATGTTATATGTTTAAGAAGGACTGATACAAAAATCATGTTCTTTTTCTATGTAACAGAAAGGTACTTACATGATTTTTTATTTGATTTATTTTATTCTTATGGTGACAAAATGAAAGGACACCTTAGGAGACATAAAAAAGGTCAAAAGAAGAGTTGCTTGTTGTTTATTTGACATTCATGCATACATTCAAGTAAAATAGGAAAAAAGGATTTATAGTAATTGAGTAAAGAATATTAAGATATAGTTGTAGAAGTTTGTATGGTTGTTATACATGATGATAATACAGGCTTATGCAACTGGTTCTAAGATTGTAAACTGAATTATCTAGACTTCTAAAAATGTAATATTACTGCAATGACTTTGATTTACAGTCTTATAGACACATTTAGTAATCTTGTTGCTAGGTCCCATCATGACACTGTACTTTGAGCAAGATCCCAGCTTAAGTATCATCTTTGCTAGACTAAAACTACTCCCAGAGTTAGTGCATATTCTGTGCTGATCCCAGCTAATGTAAATCTATGCTCAGTTCATCTCAGCTAGGAGAAAGTATTCTAATTTCAAACTGAATATATCCTAACAAGGTATAAAATACCTAGCAGACTCCAACTTGGCAATATAGTGATATTATCACATTCATATACACATGTACTGGGAGCACACAACATATCAAATATGTCCTGATTTGCATCATCACTTGAAAATATTTTTCCAATAATCAAGACAAGCATTAATTGCAACATATTTCAAACACACTAATCCAAGAATGGTTTTAGTTGTTTCTGAGCTGATCAATCTAGCAAAATGAACATTTTTGTAGTCTAATTTTTAGTTGAAAAAGCTGCTGTTGTAATTGTGGTTTTGTTTATACAATTTATATTCTTATTCTATCTTTTCTGAAGGGTAAATCAATTGTCCCTCAAAGTTGAATAAGAACTGTCATTATTTTTGTCCATCTTGATTAATCTTATCAATTAAGGTGGACTTACTTTTATGACCTATTCGTATGTGTATAATTGCTGTGTCATACGCAATTTCAACATTATGTATTGATATTACTATAGTAAATTTTAACTGCTGTGTTTGTGTTCTTTGAAGAAAACAAATCAGTGCTGGAAGATAGGGTATTGTTACTACATGGGTTTGGTGGAGAGCTATGTAGTATTGTTACTACATCAGGTTTTAGAGATCACAAAATCAGTGCTGGGAAATAGGGTATTGCTACTACATGGGTTAGGTGGAGAGCTTTGTAGTATTGTTACTACATCAGATTTTGAAGAAAACGAATCAGTGCTGGGAAATAGGATATTGTTACTACATGGGCCTGGTTTAGAGCTATGTAGTATTGTTACTACATACAATTTTGAAGAAAACAAATCCGTGCTGGAAGATAGGGTATTGTTCCTACATGGACTTGGTGGAGAACCATGTAGTATTGTTACTACATCAGATTTTGAAGAAAACAAATCAGTGCTGGAAGATAGGGTATTATTACTACATGGGTTTGGTGGAGAGCTATGTAGTATTGTTACTACATCAGATTTTCAAGAAAACAAATCAGTGCTAGAAGATAAGGTATTTATTGTTACTATATGTTCTTGGTGGAGGGCAATGTAGTATTGTTAATACATCAGATTTTAGAGATCACAAAATCAGTGCTGGGAAATAGGGTATTGTTACTACATGGGATTGGTGGAGAGCTATGTAGTATTGTTACTACATCAAGTTTTAAAGATCACAAAATCAGTGCTGGGAAATAGGGTATTGTTACTAAAGATGTTTGGGAATTAACCATGTTACTATAGTTAAATTCTCTTAAAAAGGACAAGCAAGCAATTCCTTTTTTATTCTGACAGCCATTATTGACACCAAGAGCACATTCTTTGCTCGACTCAGTGATGAAAGTTTGACATTTAATCTAAGTAAAAATGACTTTGGTTGTGCCTGTATAACAGTTTTAGAACATGTTGTGTTACACAGTCAATTTAAATATTGTAATAGTTAAGGGCAATTATATCTCTGGGGATAGAACATTGTCTATCATTCATTTGATCTTCATGTTTTAATAAGGCATTATATGTATCCAGTATCATTCATGAAGGCATATATATATGCATTACTAATCATGCATGTTTGAAAGATTTGCAAAAGGAAGATTTATGCTATAAAAGTTCTAGCATAAATCATACTTTGTCTTTATAAGGGGAGATGTTATGTACATCAAACCAATGTTATAGATCAGTCATGATCACAGTTAGAAAGGGTAATTTAGTTCATAAAACTATCAACAAAACTATTCTGCATTGATTGTATATTTGTACAGTAGGACGATTCATTCTAATAGTGCGGATGTCCATTTATGAAATTTCAAGGTTTGGATGTGCTGCAATTCAGCTAAAACATCATGCAAAGTTAATGTAGGTAGTGGGTTTCCTAAAAATTGATTACCTAAATTTTGATTAGCTCGTGTTCAAACACTTTTCAAACTTTTTACCCATCGATTTGGCAGTTTGAATGAGTCTTTGAACAGTCTTTATGTTTATTATTTAGTACATATCAGTAAACAACTGACCATTATAAGGAATACATTTGGAATCATTTCATGTTCCTCGATATTTGTGGACTTGAAAGAACTATTATGGATCTTATAATTCAATTCGAGATGATGTATGACTTTTCAAAAACTTTTTTAAGACCATAGTGATGACATAAAACATGCATACGTATATGCATACAAAATTAAATGGATTTTCAATTAAGTTTGTTTAATTCATACATTTCTCGTACAAGATGTATATGGGTAACATATAAATTACATTCTCACATGGGCGGATTGTTTATAGAGTGAAATGACTGACTTCGATCAATGAGGCAAGCACACTACAGGAAATGCAATATTTCAAATTAGTTTGTCTAAACATCGTTGTTTCAATACCATGCCAGCAAACTATAGTCTACTTTTACAACACTAAAATGCGTCAAACACTTGTTACGTTATAAATCTCTTTTTCAAATGAAAGAGTTTGGAAAAAAATGTAGTCGTTGCTTGATATGCATATGGTTTATCTGATATGAACATAATATAATGTTAATTACGTTGTAAATCAACAATACGTTCCTGCAAGGGTATAACTTCTCGGGTACTTATCGAATATTTTCATACGAGAACTATCGGTCGCTCGTGCAATAAGAAAAGATAATACATATATTGGATTCTTTGAATCTGCAACTGAAAACATGTTATACATCATTGCTCTATTCCACTTATCTACCATAATTGTACTTACAATTAATTGTGGAATTCCCTGCTACTGTAATGTTGTCTCCCATGCCAAAGAGCAAACAACAAAGAAGTCCGTTTCCAACCCAATAGTGACTGTACCAAATAAGCTTCTTCATAGCCAAGTAAAAGAAATGTTCGAAAATGAATCGACTGTTTTCTTGAAGAACCGAGAAAAACGGATGATAACACGTCTAGAGGATGTTTTGAATAAAATTGTACCCAGAGACTGCTTGGACATACAGCTGATGGGGCATAATACAACAGGCATTTACAAGATTTACCCAACAGGGACGATGGGTTTCTCAGTGCGATGTGACATGGATACTGATGGAGGCGGTTGGACCGTTTTTCAAAGGCGATTTGACGGAACGGTGAATTTCGCTCGCGGATGGACAGAGTACCAAGTAGGATTTGGCAACATGGAAGGTGAATTCTGGTTGGGAAACCAACAACTTCATATGCTTTCTTCACAGGGATGGCATGAACTTCGGGTGGATATGGGACGAACCAATGGACATAGATTCCATGCGAAGTATAATGTTTTTTCAGTAGCCAGCCCTGAAGATGGCTATAGACTTTTTGTAGATGGTTTTTCGGGATCAGGAGGTGATAGTTTTTCTGGTCATTCAGGTTTTCAGTTTTCAACAATAGACAGAGACCACGACGGTGATCCTGTTCACTGTTCATTCAAATTTCAAGGAGGATGGTGGTACGCAGTATGTCACGAGTCCAATCTTAATGGTATTTATGGGTCTCAAGAATACGGCAAAGGAATAAATTGGGCTTCAACTACTGGGTATTATGAATCGTTGTCGTTTACAGAGATGAAAACCAGACGATGGATATCCAAATAAGACTAAAGTTAGTGAATGTCCATACATATATCTTACATGTTTGTTTCATACTGTTGTTGTTGGTATGTTTTTTGGAAGCCTATAAGTATCATCTTTATCCAGAAGTACATGTAACTATGTATTATCTGTTTTAAATCAGTATTGATTCGTATTTGAACACTGAAGTGTTTGTGATGCTAGACCTGTAAATGTATATATATATATATATATATATATATATATATATATATATATATATATATATATATATATATATATATATATATATACTATAATAATGAGAAATCTTTATATGATCACATTTGTTAATATTACTGCAACAGAGATGTATTGGCGCATTCATGTGGAAACAAAATAGGCCTTAGCTTTTGACATTTCTGTCCATACAGTGTATGAACCGTTACGTTTTAGCCATTTTAAAATAATGTGATGTTTACCAGTTTTAATTACTGATATACTATAATAATGAGAAATCTTTATATGATCACATTTGTTAATATGACTGCAACAGAGATGTATTGGTTCATTCATGTGGAAACAAAATAGGCCTTAGCTTTTGACATTTCTGTCCATACAGTGTATGAACCGTTACGTTTTAGTCACTTTAAAATAATGTGATGTTTACCAGTTTTAATTACTGATTCGTCAAGTATATCAATATAATTAGTGGCAAGATCCAACGAGGTATTACTAAAGTTTTAAGTATGAATTCATTTTACAGCATTTCAAATGAGCTTCGTTCGATCAACACAGAGAGGGTAGAAATACGATTTTGGTAGAATGTATAATTCTAGCGGAAACAAGACTATATAGTTTTCTACTTAAGCTCAGGTAACAATTAGCATTTTTCATAACAATAACAAATAAAACATTACCATTAAGAAAATAACATTTTTGAAATTTCTTAATGACTACAAAATAAAATCTAAGTCAAAATAAAAATATTAATTCTAAAATTAAGACTAACATTGAAAAAACATGTAGATTTCCAAAGTTCTAGTTTCAGACAGAGATAGACATATTTACTACAATACCAAAATGAATGATTCAAATGTCGTAGAAAAATAATTTGATTTTGACAAGATTAAGTCCAACATACAACTTTTCATTATTAATTGCGTATAATGAAATATCAAACAAAAAAGAAACACTAGAAAGAATATAAATTAAATATACATACCAATGTATCTTCTCGTCCTTTTGAATTTGACGTTCATTGGAATGCATGACTGGTGCATGCTCTCTACTTAAGACCGAACTACTCCTAATGCCATTAATATTGCTCAATACAGTGGACTATTATGTTTTCATTATACACTATTTCCGTTGATTTACTCAAGACTTTCTTGCTTCATTTTGTGTGGACTAAAGATCCATTCAGAAAGGTATGGTAATTCATTAATTTCTCTTCGATTATATTCTTTGTACCCCGCATATTATTTAATGTATAAGTAACACATAGCAGACATATACAATTATTGTTTAACATAATTATCAAACTCCGATTAACTGGAAGTGAGTCTCATACAGTATAATCCAGAAGTATATTGTGTTCTTCGAACAAAGTTGTTTTATGAATATGTGTTTCCGCCAAGTATTAATATCAACATAAAACGTTCACTATCATAAACGTATCACCTAAATGGAAGCAATTATATTTACTTGTTTGCCAACATTAGCTGAATTTTTCAGTTAAAACATTCCAATAAACTAACTAGGTAGTTTCACTCCAAAATCTCAAATTTTCAGTTCCGTTTATAATACTGTGAAACTGTTATGAATAATTAAATCAATAATAATAATAATAATAATAATAATAATAATAATAATAATAATAATAATAATAATAATAATTAACTATAGTGTACATTGGCTATATTTTGGGGTTTACCTTTTCCTATTAACTTCACGTAAGTACCTCACAACCATTTCTTCTACTTTCATAACAATTACCTTTTATGAAACTCCTGAAGTCAGTTAGAACAACATATTAATAAGGTAGATGATAACAATGTTTAAGCTACAATGTATGTTGTGTATAGCTGTGATGAAGGTATAATAAGTATTAAACCCTTAACTGAAGCTCTTGCAAGTATAATTTCATGTGTTGCTTTTAGGTATATCATTATATCGAAAATAAATGCATCTAAATTTGTTTTGTTTCTCCTTTTGTGTTCCGTAAATATATGCATCAGTGATATTAAGTTGCCATCGACGCTACTGACCCATTATAATATAGTAAGTCAGATTGTATTGATTTTCCCCACATCACAAATGAAGAAGTGCGTAACACCATCAGGCACAATGTCGGCTATTATGAAGACCTCCTCACCACTGTCAAAAAGAGACATCGGAAATGGTATAGCCATGTCACAAGAGCCAACAGTCTATCCACAGCAGTACTATACGGCAGTGCTCAGTGTGGCTGAAGGTGAATTAGAGAGAGAAAAATGTGGACTTACAACATCACAGAATGGAACAAGAAAAGATTTGCGGGGACACAGGCATTGGCACTTGATCAAGACAAGTTAAGGGAACTGATTATATGTTCAACAGCACAGTGCCTCATCGACCACACTAGGTCAAGAGACTGATGAAGATGATGATGATGATTGATTTTCCAAGACTACCACCATGTTGTCATTTGTAGCAATAATATGAGGGTCTTCATGAAGTCATTTTCTGATTAACCAACAAGTTCAAATTTGCTTGTTAACTATGAACAGTAATAAGACCACCTTCAGTTATGTTTCGGAATTCAATGCCTAATCAGCAATAAGCCTTTCACTATCACGAACAAGAGCTACTAGAAATTGCTTTAGTTCAATAATCCATCGTTTCACCAAGCAAGGATTGTTTCCTAAAGTTCTACAAAACTATTTTTCAAAATTGCTGGCTGACTATATTCTCAGATATGTATGAAGTTGAATGTACGGCGCCATCGAAGAAGCACTTTATCGAAATACAAGGACTAGATGGACTAGATGGCCTTTACTTAGCAAATGTTACTGACAATTATGAATGCGTTAGGTTCTCAGATTTGAAACAAGGTTCGTTCATTCAATAAATTTACAGCTTCGTTCACTCAAGAGTGTACAGGGTTATGAACACTGACAACGCTGTCAATCCTCATAAGGTGACAACTCATTCGACATTGACAACTCTGTCAATGCTCAATATGAACGTGACGAACAGCTTCAAAGTATACCGGATCAGCTTCAAAGAAGTACGTGTAAATTCGTAGTATCTGTGTTTGTTGTAATCATGTTCGTGCTTTTGTCTGATAATATATGTGAGATCAATCCACGACAATCGACCAAGTCATTCAACCTTCGCCAATCCATCAAGATTAAGATTATTGTCAACAAGTTACATAACGAAACTGATCGGGGCTGTGCGCTAATACTTGACTTTGTTAGGGTTGCTTACGTGCGCAAAGCTAAGATGTGCCATTGTAATCCACAACGAAGTAAATGCTCTATTAACAAATGCATGTCGATATCAGCCGTTAATTCCAACTCGATTTTCATTTTAAAAGAGCTGCATCCCTACACCTTTGATCAACAATGCAAATAGTAAACCCACAAATGTAGAAGCAAACTAATGCTAATTCATGTGCTCAACTAGAAAGAACAAAGATCGTCAGCAGCATTACATAGTCGACTTATCAAGACTGACGATAATAAATGTATTAGTTATTCCAACCGACTTATCAAGACTGACGATAACACTAGGTATTCCAAACGACTTATCAAGACTGGCAATATTACTGGATATTGCTAACGCTGATTAAACAACCAACGCATTTTGCAGAACAATAATTCTTTATATTTCGACGGCCTAATCAAGCGTAAACTAATATCTGGTAAAACTACTGACATAACAATAATATCAATACTTTTGGGTACTGGTACTGCAACTATTGTCATAAACTAAAAAATGAATAAGCTACATTTCGTAATGTACACTTCATACCAAATAACAATGACTGACTATACCCTATGCCGCATTCGTTGTAGCCGCAATTTTAAACAAATTTCACCAAAAACGCATTTAATCGTGTACTTTATCAAAATTCTACTCCGATGTAGTATTAACTATGTTTTGTGAAAATAATATCTTCTGCTGTTTCTTAAATTTAATGACTTTTTGCTTTAACCGCTCTGGTGGCCTTGTGCTTCGAGCGTTCGCCGCGGAAGCGGGAGGTGTAGGTTTGATCCCTGGCCGAATCATACCAGAGACTTACAAAAATGGTACTAACAGCTGCCACGCTTGAAGTTCAGCATTAGGAGCTTAGTTTTAGGACTGGTCGGCCTGGTGTCAGGATAATGCAACTGG
Organism: Unio pictorum; assembly: GCA_030141615.1. Classification (NCBI taxonomy): domain Eukaryota; kingdom Metazoa; phylum Mollusca; class Bivalvia; order Unionida; family Unionidae; genus Unio; species Unio pictorum. The sequence goes on from JARLTB010000181.1 coordinate 968,677, forward strand.
GTGGGAGATCATGCTACAAGTCTGCAGCATGATGCCCCAGTGCTAGACATCACTATAAACTGCCTCACTACAGACATCGTAGCGATAAGACTGAAAAATTGTTAAAGCTACGTTCAAAATCCGAATCAAACAAACCAACATATATCTAATGATAATATTTTCAATGAAATAATGTGTCTGCGTTTTGTAGATTTCATAGTCATAATTTATGTTTCCCATTTGACGATTTTTATACATTCCTTAACCCATTAACATACGGTTTTCACAAAGGTAAGTTCTTAAAAAAACAATATACTTAGGGATTTGGCATATGAACTGCTACTCAAATGTTCGAAAAAAGAATACGACTTATCAACCCACCTATATATATATATATATATATATATAGAGAGAGAGAGAGAGAGAGAGATAGAGAGAGAGAGAGACATAGATAGATAGATAGATAGATAGATAGATAGATAGATAGATAGATAGATAGATAGAGTATAGTTAGAAAGATAAACAGACAGACAGATAGAGCGTATCAGGGAAAGATTAAACATTTTGTAATATTCGACCAAAAATGTCTTTCCCAAAGATAAAACGTGAAAATATAGAAGGAGCATACACTATTGTAAATTCAAAGCATTACATTTAACCCTAAACGCTACAAGCAAACTCGGAAAGTACAGAGTCATCCAACTAATTCTAATCTTAAATGGACTGAAGTTACAAATAAATGTGATACATCTCAATGATGTTATCCAGAATAGTTTCAATGAATTGGCAATAACCCCAAATATTGTGATTAAGGTCAAACAGTCAATGTGCACTTTGTAATTCCAATGGATAATTTAAAGAACTCGTCACTCTTAAATTATATCTAAAAAATTTAAATGTAAAGATAGGAATATATACTTGCCCACCAATCCCTTAAATACATACTCTCACCTGATATATGACACAGCAAAATGCACATAATGTGGGTTATTCCCACATCAAGTCGTCAACAATATAACTCCAAACCGATAAACACTGTCATGCCTTGAACACAAACTTATATGCTCATCATGACAACAGTTAGATAGACCAAAGAATTTATAAAGGAAAAACTAGGCTCTCAACTCATATCCATGCAAACATATTTACCAAAGAAAGATTTTATGCTACTAGGCACTCTTCTCATCGAGTTTGGACAAAGATAAAGAACACAAGTCAAATATACATAACTCCTCTCTTCTTAAAGGACAATTAATTTGTATTGAATAAAGATTACCTCAGCGTCTTAAGTGATATTTAAGTTGCCGATGCAACGTGCTCTTGTACATACAATCCGGAGTATTATCTCGATGATCACAATCTCATCAACGAAACCAGAAGTTAATATGACCTGTCTGCGCCTATTACCTGCTGAAAAATCATACACATTCAGCGTTGTTGCAATTTTCTTAAGATGGCACACTTTCCGATCCCTACCGTATACATTGGTTCTACTTCGTATAATGCCTGTGCTAACCCCATCCCTATTATGGTTTATGCGTTTTGAAACAGATTCAACGCTGTCGATTCTCACACGTACTACGATGCATACACGGTTCTCGAAATTATGGGATAGTTTTGCAAATACGTTCTCAGTATTGCATGAAATTATGTGTTCACTGCATTTCACAATATATCTTTAGATACCACCCAAGCTGTTATTGAATAAACCAGGTACGACCGGAATGTGTATGCGGTTAAATCGGCATAAACGTTAAAAGAAAACTTCCTTAACTACACAGACAATCAAATAGTACATGCATATCAAAATATGTGGTCATTTATGGACTAACCATTGACGTTGTACATACCTGATATCGCAACATTTGCCATTGTTTCATCTGCTGTTCATCTTTACATTTTTTATTTGAACAGCGTTTGTTTCTATTGAAATCGTGTTTCTTGAAAAATGTAAAGAGGTAAAACAAGCATATGATCATCTTGCTATTTGGTGCTCAGGAAACATGTTTCCAAAGGCTCATTCCTGGGAAGAGTTTCAAGAGTCTTCGATGCTGATACATTTTAATATCTCCAAAACTCAAATTATCGTACTGGTTTTACTAATCCTCTAAAGAACCTAACGTTTGTATTATTGTTTTTATTTGTGTATACTGTGGAAGTATTGAACATTTGAATATCTAGATATAGTTGTTTCAGTTATATTACATTCAAAGCTAGATATAGCATTTAACTAATATTCTGGCAGCTACTGCAATAATAGCAGTACTCTAGAATCAGTCAGAGCCATACGATATACGTCATCCGTTAACTAATTATTTAGTTCAGTGTTCGTAATAAGAATGTCCATATAATAATACTGATTCATCCGAAGTCCTAGTTAACTTAATACCCAATTGCTTTTTAAAAGTATTTCCATCTTAATTAAAACTGCTCTAATGCCATTATTTGGGTATTTCAAATAATGACGTCTCTTGATGCATTGGTTGCTCAGGTATTGGTCTAGTAGTTGAAACAGTAAAACGGCTTATAATTTGTACACAATTCTAACAAGACATTTTTATTTTGTGGCAAGGTTAATGGGTTTCATACCCTTTCAAATAAAGAAAAATGAAACTGATTCATACATTTCATTTCTGGACGTCTCCTAAGCTGCAACGTATTTGCAAATATCGTAACGATTGACGTATGTGCACCGAGCATGCAATTTGTTATTGAGAATTAAACTAAATTAAACACAATTACATGTAGTGCCGCAATCTGTGTGGTTTGGGATATCATTTAATTATGGAAGCAAGATTATCAGCGATATGGCACTAATACTTTGTATTTAAAACAATATGAAGAAATATTTCATGTTTAACCTTGGATGTAAAAAGTTCATTAATTCGTTACAGTTTTGGATATCGTCCCAACACAAGTTACCTAGTAAATCTAGCCTCAATAAATTGATATGTCTTGTACCACTAGCGATGACTCGTTAGCCAAGATAAGGTGAGTAACATTAACAGTACATCAGCAATTAGGTCAAGTTTGCTGAAGCTCAATGTCAATCGGTCAAAATATTGTATTTATCATTTTCACCTGAGAGTAATTCTGAAACGAGAATGAATACGCAATGAAACCTGGTGAGCAATTGAAACATTCAAATGAGGTTCTAGTAACCATATATTGATAATTACGTGTTTGAATTCAAGTTGCCTTTGTGCAAACATCTCCTGAACCACTCAGAATCAATTAAATATTTGTAAACTCAGTTTCTGCGTTGAACATTCACAAAGCTGAACACAACAGAGACTCAACTGTTGCTGAATATAAATTTGAGAAGAACAAACATGAGGTACCTGATTATGCCGTCCGTTGATGATTAACCGTATAATGATGATCTCGACGATTTTCAGAAACTATTTAATTTTCACTGTTTAGACACACGTATCTCATACAAAAAATACCAATCGTGATAGTTATATAAAGTGGTACTTTCAGCCAGTGATGCCATAGAAGATTACGAAAAGCGACACCTTAAAGTCGTTCGTGAAAAAAGGCGCCGATTCGTAATATTATGACATATTTTACAGTCAAAGCAATCTGTACTAGAAGATATTATAGTGGGGTTTCACCGAATAATGGAATCATTTTTAAAGTAATAACAAATTCTGGAGCGTGCAATAGTGCAACTACTACCAACGCTAACTGGACAGGAGAAGAACCTGATCCAATTTGTAAAATAGCTAAACGTACCAAGGATATTAAGTAAGCCACAAACGTATCTGCAGATACACGTGTATATTTGCAACAAGATAATGCGATAGTGAAGAAGACGTTAGAGAATTTGGAAAGATAAAAAGAGCAAACCATCAATTAATTACTTCAACCCTTCCACTACCGACACCACAGACATAATAATTAGTGATGCAAAATCTTAAGTATCATTTCAACGGCCACCAGCGGATCTCTTAAATTCTCTATCATGCAGGTCTTTGTATAAACAACGGCAAGAAATTTATATATTGACAGAACACGGAAGAAAGCATGTATTCTCTTTAGCAAACGTGTGGTAGAATTGACACAAGCACCTGCATTAACACAAATAACAGAGTCTATGAAAAAGCAACCTAAAGCCTGGTTCCTACCTGAAACTCCAGGAACTTCCCAGGATGAAGGAAAACCTACCAAAAAATGGACAAAGCTTTGATGGATTGCATGCTTTTAATGACATCACCGGTCGATTGCAAACAGTGTGCGAACAGCAGTTCGACAGAGCAACAATCTCACGTATGTCAAAAAAGAGGCCACATCGATGTTTCAGTGATTGCTCACCAAAAACATCATGGACGGAAAATATTTCGCTCATTGATATATGAAATAATTAAAGACATGGATGATTTATATAACGATAATGATTATCAGCTCTGAATCACTATGTCTTGAGACGACCGATGCACAGTGTTGTTGAAAAATAACTTCCAGAACATTACCTCGGTGACCACAATCGCATCGACGAAATCAGAATTAAATACGACCCTTTATACACCATTTATAGCTGTGGATTCATGTACAATCAAAATTGCATTAGCGTCAATGCATCATTACACGTCCAAGTCTTCTATATATTAAGCCTTCTTGAAATTAGACGGACAACAAAACAGAACATGTACATAGTTTTGTTCTAAATAAATTTGTATGGTCCAAATAAAGCAATCACTATACTTTCATTGTTAACTTTCACTTTCGATACTTAAGATGTTTATCTTAAATCGTACTGTTTGTTGTATTTTCTTTGCTCTTCACCTGCGACAGTTGGATAATTTACATTCATTTCTCCGTAAATTTTAAAAGATATTTGACAACGTCAAGTGTTCTGTTTACTTATTACGATTGATATGTTACTTGTAAAATGTAAATGTTTAATCTATGTTTTATTTTATTTACTATTCGATTGAGATCAGATAGATCGAAAGTCATAAAAGTTTTGAGCAATTTTTTTTAGAAAAACTAATTTTCGTTATAAACAAATGAAATAAAAAAATCTGAGTGATACCCTGACTTAAGTATTAGATATAAGCTTACAATTACGATACAGAATTTCAGCGACAACCATTAGGATCGTTTGAACCTGTATCTATTCATTTAGGACGGACAGTCATGATGAAGAGTGCACCAAAGTCTTGTGAACTTGATCCAATTCCAACATCACTGCTGATTGAGTGCTTAGACCCAATATTCCCTTCCCTAACTAATATTTCTCTCCCATCGGGGGAATTCTCACCTCTTTTTAAAACTGCTATCGTAAAGCCTATGCTGAAGAAACCAACACTTTACCATAACGAATTAAAAAACTACCGCGCAGTTTCTAATCTCCCATTCATCTAAAAAATCTTTGAAAACGTTTTTCTAACCCAACTTGTATCTCATCTGAATTCAAACGGTCTTTTTAACAATGTACAGTCTGCATATCGCTCTTGCCACAGTAATGAAACTACTGTTCTGAAAGTATTTAATGACATTATCTATGCTTTGGATAGTGGAGACTTCTTGAGAAGTCTAAGCGCTTTACAACATATATAATGAGAATGAATACAATACAGAAAAAAAAACCATAAAAATAGACTGAAAACATATAAGATACAAAACATTATTAGGTCTCTAAGTTTGTTTATGCAGTCGAAAATGTTTAGGTTTAAGTACTCTTTAATGAGACCACTGTGTCTGTGTGTCTACTTTCAATGGACTATTCGTTCCACATCGCCGGAGCCTGGCATGCAAAAGAACGTTGTTCATATGAATTCGTTTTCATAGTGGGTACAATGAGTATACGATTGCCAGAAGATGAGCGTAAGTATCTTGCTGTTGTATACACATGGGTAAGGCCGGATAGGTATGTTGGACTGGAGTCTTGTCAGTGAAACGTAGCACAGAGAACAAATTTATGTTTGATTCTGTATCGAACTGATTGCCAGTGTAATGTATAGAGCAGTGGTGAAGTGTGCTCTCATCAACATACTCTAAAGATGATCCGAGCAGGTGTGCTTTGAATTTTGTGAAGTCTCTGGAGTAGATATCGTGACGAACCAGATTTAAATAAGTTACAATAGTCCAGTCTTGAAAGTACTAATGAACACACAAGTGTTTTAGTGGCCTCAACTGAAAAATATTTGCGAATTGAATTGATGCATCTCAGTTCAAGCTATGCAGTCTTGGATATGTTCATGACATGTTGGTGCGATGTGAGAGTACTGTCTACAGCAATACCTAGGTTTCGTACTGAATTTCTGAATTTAATGTTGGTGTTGCTGATATGTATTGTCTGAAGTAATGGATTTGAAGAGAAAGTCTTTGTGTTGTGATCAGAATGGCCTGAGTTTTATCAAATTCATCTGCAGCTCAATTCATGTCATCCATGATTTCACATCCGAAATGCACCTCACTACTCCATGAATGGTAGCATCAACCTCAGTTGGGTGGTTAAGACGTGTATATTTGGGTGTCATCAGCGTACAATTGGTGAGACACTGGGTGGTGATATATAACATTTGAGAGCGTCTGAGTGAATAAAATGAACAGGTCCACGAACAGACCTCTGTGGAACACTACAACATATATCAACTGAGCTGGAATGTATTCCATTTGCAGACACAATTTGTGTCCTGTTGACTAAATAGTACTTGAACCACTATAAGGCTGTATTCTGAATGCCAAATACATGCTGGAGACAGTGAAATAATATATCATGGTCTATTATGTCACTTGCTGCAGTCAGATCCAGGAGGGTGGGTACTGTAATCTTTCCACTTTCCAAAGCATATATAATGTCATTAAATACTTTCAGGACAGTAGTTTCATTATTGTGGCAAGAGCGATATGCAGACTGTACATTGCTAAAAAGACCGTTTGAATTCAAATGAGATACAAGTTGCATTAGAATAACTTTTTCAAAGATTTTTTTAGATGAATGGGAGATTATAAACTGCGTGGTAGTTTTTTAAATCGATATGGTCAAGTGTTGGTTTCTTCAGCATAGGCTTTACGATAGCAGTTTTGGAAAATGATGAGAATTCCCCCGATGGGAGAGAAATATTAGTTAGGGAAAGGAATATTGGGTCTAAGCACTCAATCAGCAGTGATGTTGGAATTGGATCAAGTTCACAAGACTTTGGTGCACTCTTCATCATGATTGTCCGTACTAAATGAATAGAGACAGGTTCAAATGATCCTAATGGTTGTCGCTGAAATTCTGTATCATAACTGTAAGCTTATATCTAATATTTAAGTCAAGGTATCACTCAGATTTTTTGTATTTCATTTGTTTATAACGAAAATTAGTTTTTCTAAAATAAAATTGCTCAAAAACTTTATGAGTTTCGATCTATCTGATCTCAGTCGAATCGTAAATAAAATAAAACATAGATTAAACATTTACATTTTACACGTAACATATCAATCGTAATGAGTAAACAGAACACTTGACGTTCTCAAATATCTTTCAAAATTTACGGAGAAATGAATGTAAATTATCCAACTGTCGCAGGTGAAGAGCAAAGAAAATACAACAAACAGTACTATTTAAGGTAAACATCTTAATTATCGAAACTAAAAGTTAACAAAGAAAGTATAGTGATTGCTTTATTTGGACCATACAAATTTATTTAGAACAAAACTATGTACATGTTTTGTTTTGTTGTCCGTCTAATTCCAAGAAGGCTTAATATATAGAAGACTTGGACGTGTAATGATGCATTGACACTAATTCAATTTCGATTGTACATGAATCCACAGCTATAAATGGTGTATAAAGGGTCGTATTTAATTCTGATTTCGTCGATGCGATTGTGGTCACCGAGGTAATGTTCTGGAAGTTATTTTTCAACAATACTGTGCATCGGTCGTCTCAAGACATAGTGATTCAGAGCTGATAATCATTATCGTTATATAAATCATCCATGTCTTTAACTATTTCATATATCAATGTGCGAAATATTTTCCATCCATGATGTTTTTGGTGAGCAATCACTGAAACATCGATGTGGCCTCTTTATTGACATACATGGGATTGTTGCTCTGTCGAACTGTTGTTCGCACACGTGTTTGCAATTGATCGGTGATGTCATTAAAAGCATGCAATCCATCAAAGCTTTGTCCATTTTTTGGTAGGTTTTCCTTCATCCTGGGAAGTTCCTGGAGTTCCAGGTAGGAACCAGACTTTAGGTTGCTTTTTCATAGACTCTGTTATTTGTGTTAATGCAGGTGCTTGTGTCAATTCTACCACACGTTTGCTAAAGAGAATACATGCTTTCTTCCGTGTTCTGTCAATACATATTTCTTGCCGTTGTTTATACAAAGACCTGCATGATAGAGTATTTAAGAGATCCGCTGGCGACCGTTGAAATGATACTTAAGATTTTGCATCACTAATTATTATGTCTGTGGTGTCGGTAGTGGAAGGGTTGAAGTAATTAATTGATGGTTTGCTCTTTTTATCTTTCCAAATTCTCTAACGTCTTCTTCACTATCGCATTATCTTGTTGCAAATAATCACGTGTATCTGTAAATACGTTTGTGGCTTACTTAATATCCTTGGTACGTTTAGCTATTTTACAAATTGGATCAGGTTCTTCTCCTGTCCAGTTAGCGTTGGTAGTAGTTGCACTATTGCACGCTCCAGAATTTGTTATTACTTTAAAAATGATTCCATTATTCGGTGAAACCCCACTATAATATCTTCTAGTACAGATTGCATTGACTGTAAAATATATGTCATAACATTACGAATCGGCGCCTTTTTTTCACGAACGACTTTAAGGTGTCGCTTTTCGTAATCTTCTATGGCATCACTGGCTGAAAGTACCACTTTATATAACTATCACGATTGGTATTTTTTGTATGAGATGTCTAAACAGTGAAAATTAAATAGTTTCTGAAAATCGTTGAGATCATCATTATACGGTTACTCATCAACGGACGGCATAATCAGGTACCTCATGTTTGCTCTTCTCAAATTTATATTCAGCAACAGTTGAGTCTCTGTTGTGTTCAACTTTGTGAATAATCAACGCAGAAACTGAGTTTACAAATATTGAATTGATTCTGAGTGATTCAGGAGATGTTTGCACAAAGCCAACTTGAATTCAAACACGTAATTATCAATATATGGTTACTAGAACCTCATTTGAATGTTTCAATGGCTCACCAGGTTTCATTGCGTATTCATTCTCGTTTCAGAATTACTCTCAGGTGAAAATGATAAATACAATATTTTGACCGATTGACATTGAGCTTCAGCAAACTTGACGTAATTGCTGATGTACTGTTAATGTTACTCTCCTTATCCTGGCTAACGAGTCATCGCTAGTGGTACAAGACATATCATCAATTTTCTGAGGCTAGAATTACTAGGTAACTTGTGTTGGGACGATATCCAAAACTGTAACTAATTAATGAACTTTGTATATCCAAGGTTAAACATTAAATATTTCTTCATATTGTTTTGAATACAAAGTATTAGTGCCATATCGCTGATAATATTGCTTCCATAATTAAATGAGATCAAAAACCACACAGATTGCGACACTATATGTAATTGTGTTTAAATTAGTTTAATTCTCAATAACAAATACATTGCAGCTTAGGAGACGTCCAGAAATGAAATGTATGAATCAGTTTCATTTTTCTTTATTTGAAAGGGTATGAAACCCATTAACCTTGCCACAAAATAGAAATGTCTTGTTAGAATTGTGTTCAAATTATAAGCCGTTTTACTGTTTCAATTACTAGACCAATACCGGAGCAACCAACGCATCAAGAGACGTCATTTTTTGAAATACCCAAATAATGACAGTAGAGCTGTTTAATTTGATAAGTCGTATTCTTTTTTCTAACATTTGAGTAGCAGCTCCTATGCTAAATCCCTAAGTATATTGTTTTTTTAAGAACTTACCTTTGTGAAAACTGTATGTTAATGTGTTAGGGAATGTATAAAAATCGTCAAATGGGAGACATAAATTATGACTATGAAATCTACAAAAAAGCAGACCCATTATTTCATTGAAAATAGTATCATTAAATATATGTTGGTTTGTTTGATTCGGATTTTGAACGTAGCTTTAACAATTTTTCAGTCCTATCGCTACGATGTTTGCAGTGAGGATGTTTATAGTGATATCTAGCACTGGGACATCATGCTGCAGACTTGTAGCATGATCTCCTACCCAGTCGCATTATCCGGACACCAGGCCGACCAGTCCTAAAACTAAGCTCCTAATGCTGAACTTCAAGCGTGGCAGCTGTTCGTACCATTTTTGTAAGTCTCTGGTATGATTCGGCCAGGGATCAAACCTACACCTCCCGCTTCCGCGGCGGACGCTCGTAGCGCAAGGCCACCAGAGCGGTTAAAACATATCTTGGAAGAAATGGTGAAACGTTTTAGCATAGACAAGCAAAAAGTCATTAAATTTAAGAAACAGCAGAAGATATTATTTTCATAAAACATGGTTAATACTACATCGGAGTAGAAGTTTCATAAAGTACACGATTAAATGCGTTTTTGGTGAAATTTGTTTAAAATTGCGGCTACAGCGAATATGGCATAGGGTATGGTCAGTCATTGTTATTTGGTATGAAGTGTACATTACAAAATGTAGCTTATTCATTTTTTTAGTTTATGACAATAGTTGCAGTACCAGTACCCAAAATTATTGATATTATTGTTATGTCAGTAGTTTTACCAGATATTAGTTTACGCTTGATTAGGCCGTCGAAATATAAAGAATTATTGTTCTGCACGATGCGTTGGTTATTTAAGCAGCGGTATCAATATCCAGTAATATTGCTAGTCTTGATAAGTCGTTTGGAATACCTAGTGTTATCGTTAGTCTTGATAAGTCGTTGAGAATACCTAGTGTTATCGTTAGTCTTGATAAGTCGGTGGGAATAACTAATATTATCGTCAGTCTTGATAAGTCGTTGGGAATACCTAGTATTATCGTTAGTCTTGATAAGTCGTTGGGAATACCTAGTGTTATCGTCAGTCTTGATAAGTCGGTGGGAATAACTAATATTTTCGTCAGTCTTGATAAGTCGACTATGTAATGCTGTTGGCGATATTAGTTCTTTCTAGTTGAGCACATGAATTAGCATTAGTTTGCTTCTACATTTGTGGGTTTACTATTTGCATTGTAGATCAAAGGTGTAGGGATGCAGCTCTTTTAAAAATGAAAATCGAGTTGGAATTAACGGCTGATATCGACCTGCATTTGTTAATAGAGCATTTACTTCTTTGTGGATTAACAATGGCACATTTTAGCTATGCGCGTGTAAGCAACCCTAACAAAGTCAAGTATTATTTAATTATGTAACTTGTTGACAATAATCTTAATCTTGATGGATTGGCGAAGGTTGAATGACTTGGTCGATTGTCGTGGATTGATCTCACATATATTATTAGACAAAAGCACGAACATGATTACAACAAACACATATAGTAATAATTTACACGTACTTCTTTGAAGCTGATCCGGTATACTTTGAAGCAGTTCATCACGTTCATATTGAGCATTGACAGAGTTGTCAATGTTGAATGAGTTGTCACCTTATGAGGATTGACAGCGTTATCTGTGTTCATAACCCTGTACACTCTTGAGTGAACGAAGCTGTAAAATTATTGAATGATCAAACCTTGTTTCAGATCTGAGAACCTAACGCATTCATAATTTTCAGTAACATTTGCTAAGTAAAGGCCATCTAGTGCTTGGATTTCAATAAAGTGCTTCGATGGCGCCATACATTCAACTTCATACATATCTGAGAATATAGGAAGGCAGAAATTTTGAAAAATAGTTTTGTAGAACATTAGGAAACAATCCTTGCTTGGTGAAACGATGGATTATTGAACAAAAGCAATTTCTAGTAGCTCTTGTTCGTGATAGTGAAAGGCTTATTGCTGATTAGGCATTGAATTCCGAAACATAACTGAAGGTGGTCTTATTACTGTTCATAGTTAACAAGCAAATTTGAACTTGTTGGTGAATCAGAACATGATTTGATGAAGACCATCATATTATTGCTACAAACGACAACATGGTGGTAGTCTTGGAAAATCAATCATCATCATCTTCATCAGTCTCTTGACCTTGTGTGGTCGTTGAGGCACTGTGCTGCTGAACATATAACAAGTTCCCTTAATTTATCTAGATCAAGTGCCAATGCCTGTGTCCCCGCAAATCTTTTCCTGTTCCATTCTGTGATGTTGTAAGTCCACATATTTCTGTCTCTACCTCACCTTCTGCCACCCTGAGCACAGCCTTGCAGTACTGTTGTGGATAGACTGTTGGCTCTTGTTACATGGCTATACCATTTCCGCTGTCTCTTTTTGACAGTGGTGAGGAAGTCTTCATAATAGCCGACATTGTGCCTGATGGTGTTACGCATTTCTTCATTTGTGATGTGGGGAAAATCAATACAATCTGACTTTCTATATTATAATGGGTCAGTAGCGTCGATGCCCACCTAATATCACTGATGCATTTATTTACGGAACACAAAACAAAATGAGAAACACAAAACAAATTTAGATGCATTTATTTTCGATATAATGATATACCTAAAAGCAACACATGATATTATGCTGACAAGAGTTTCAGTTAAGGGTTTAATAATTAGTATACCTTCATCACAGCTATAAACAAAAGACATGGTAGCTTAAACATTGTTATCATCTACCTTATTAATATGCTGTTCTAATTGTCTTCAGGAGTTTCATAAAAGGTAATTGTTATGAAAGTAGAAGAAATGGTTGTGAGGTACTTACGAGAAGTGAATAGGAAAAGGTAAACCCCAAATTATAGCCAATTTACACTATAGTTAATTATTATTGTTATTATTATTATTATTATTATTATTATTATTATTATTATTATTATTATTATGATTATTATTCGTAACAGTTTCACAGTATTATAAACGGAACTGAAAATTTGAGATTTTGGAGTGAAACTACCTAGGTAGTTTCTTGGAATGTGTGACTGTAAAATTCAGCTAATGTTGGCAAACAAGTAAATATAATTGCTTCCATGTAGGTGATACGTTTATGATAGTGAACGTTTTATGTTGATATTGATACTTGGCAGAAACACATATTCATGAAACAACTTTGTTCGAAGAACACAAGCTAGTTCTGGATTATACTGTATGAGAAATCGAAGAAAAATTAATGAATTACCATACGTTTCTGAATGGATCTTTAGTTCACACAAAATGAAGCAACAACGTGTTGAGTAAATCAACGGAATTAGTGTCTAATGAGAACATAACAGTTCACTGTATTGAGCAATATTAATGGCATTTGGAGTAGTTCGGTCTTAAGTAGACAGCACGCACCAGTCATGCATTCCAATGAACGTTAAATTCAAAAGGACGAGAAGATACATTGTTATGTATATTTAATTTATATTCTTTCTAGTGTTTCTTTTTTGTTTGATATTTCATTATACGCTATTAATAATGCTAAGCTGTATGTTGGACATAATCTTGTCCAAAATCAAATTATTTTTCTACGAGATCTGAATGATTCATTTTGGAATTTTAGTAAATATGTCTATCTCTGTCTGAATCTAGAACTTTGGAAATCTACATGTTTTTTCAATGTTAATCTTAATTTTAGAATTAAGATTTTTATCTTGACAGATTTTATTTTGTAGTCATTAATAAATTTCAAAAAGATTATTTTCTCAATGGTAATGTTTTATTTGTTATCGTTATAGAAAATGCTAATTGTTACCTGAGCTTAAGTAGAAAACTATATAGTCTTGATTCTGCAAGAATGATACATTCTAGCAAAATCATATTTCTACCCCCTCTGACTTGATCGAACGAAGCTCATTTGAAATGCTGTAAATGAATTCATACTTAAAACTTTAGTAATACCTCGTTGGATCTTGCCACTAGTTATATTGTTATACTTGACGAATCAGCAATTCAAACTGGTAAACATCACATTATTTTAAAATGGCTAAAACGTAACGGTTCATACGCTGTACGGACAGAAATATCAAAAGCTAAGGCCTATTTTGTTTCCACATGAAGAGCCAATACATCTCTGTTGCAGTAATATTAACAAATGTGATCATATAAAGTTTTTTCAATATTATAGACACATTTACAGGTCTAGCATCAGAAACACTTCAGTGTTCAAATATGAATCAATACTGATTTAAAACAGATAATACAAAGTTACATGTACTTCTGGATAAAGATGATACTTATAGGCTTCCAAAAAACATACCAACAACAACAGTATGAAACAAACATGTAAGATATATGCATGGACATTCACTAACTTTTGTCTTATTTGGATATCCATCGTCTGGTTTTCATCTCTGTAAACGACAACGATTCATAATACCCTGTAGTTGAAGCCCAATTTAATCCTTTGCCGTATTCTTGAGACCCATAAATACCATTAAGATTGGACGAATGACATGCTGCATACCACCATCCTCCTTGATATTGTAAAGCACAGTGAACAGGATCTCTGTCTATTGTTGTAAACTGAAGACCCGAATGACCAGAAAAACTATCACCTCCTGATCCCGAAAAACCATCTACAAAAAGTCTATAGCGATCTTCAGGGCTGGAAACTGAAAAAACATTATACTTTGCATAGAATCTATGTCCATTTGTTCGTCCCATATCCACCCGAAGTTCATGCCATCCCTGTGAAGTAAGCATATGAAGTTGTTGGTTACCCAACCAGAATTCACCTTCCATGTTGCCAAATCCTACTTGGTACGCTGTCCATCCGCGAGCGAAATTCACCGTTCCGTCAAATCGCCTTTGAAAAACGGTCCAACCGCCTCCATCAGTATCCATGTCACATCGCACTGAGAAACCCATCGTCCCTGTTGGGTAAATCTTGTAAATGCCTGTTGTATTATGCCCCATCAGCTGTATGTCCAAGCAGTCTCTGGGTACAATTTCATTCAAAACATCCTCTAGACGTGTTATCATCCGTTTTTCCCGATTCTTCAATAAGACACTGGATTTATTTTCGAACATTTCTTTTACTTGGCTATGTAGAAGCTTATTTGGTACAGTCACTTTTGGGTTGGAAACGGACTTCTTTGTTGTTTGCTCTTCGGCATGGGAGACAACAGTACAATAGCAGGGAATTCCACAATTAATTGTAAGTACAATTATGGTAGATAAGTGGAATAGAGCATTGATGTATAACATGTTTTCAGTTGCAGATTCAAGGAATCCAATAAATATATTATCTTTCGAATTGCACGAGCGACCGTTAGTTCTCGTATGAAAATATTTGATAAGTACTCGAGAAGTTATACCCTTGCAGGAACGTATTGTTGATTTACAACGTAATTAACATTATATTATGTTCATATCAGATAAACCATATGCATATCAAGCAACGCCTACATTTTTTTTTCAAACTGTTTCATTTGAAAAAGAGATTTATAACGTAACAAGTGTTTGACGCAATTTAGTGTTGTAAAAGTAGACTATAGTTCGCTGGCATGGTATTGAAACAACGATGTTTAGACAAACTAATTTGAAATATTGGATTTCCTGTAGTGTGCTTGCCTCATTGATCGAAGTCGATCATTTCACTCTATAAACAATCCGCTCATACGAGAATGTAATTTACATGTTACCCATATACATCTTGTACGAGAAATGTATGAATTAAACAAAGTTAATTGAAAATCCATTTAATTTTGTATGCATATACGTATGCATGTTTTATGTCATCACTATGGTCTTAAAATAGTTTTTGAAAAGTCATACATCATCTCGAATTGAATTATAAGATCCAAAATAGTTCTTTCAAGTCCACAAATATCGAGGAACATGTAAGGATTCCAAATGTATTACTTATAATGGTCAGTTGTTTACTGATACGTACTAAATAATAAACATAAAGACTATTCAAAGACTCATTCAAACTGCCCATCGATGGATAAACAGTTTGAAGAGTGTTTGAACACGAGCTAATCATAATTTAGGTAATCAATTTTTAGGAAACCCACTACCTACTTTAACTTTGCATGATTTTTTAGGTGAATTGCAGTACATCAAAGCCTTGAAATTACATAAATGGACATCCGCACTATTAGAATGAATCGTCCTACTGTACAAATATACTATCAATGGAGAATAGTTTTGTTGATAATACTAGGAACTAAATTACCCTTTGTAACTGTGATCATGACTGATATATAACATTGGTTTGATGTACATAACATTTCTATCTTTCAAACATGCATAATTAGTAATGCATATATATATATATATATATATATATATATATATATATATATATATATATATATATATATGTTTTCATGAATGATACTGGATAATGCATTATTAAAACATGAAGATCAAATGAATGATAGACAATGTTTTTTTCCCAGAAATATAACTGCCCTTAACTATTACAATATTTAAATTGACTGTGTAACGCAGTATGTTCTAAAACTGTTACAAAGGCACAACCAAAGTCATTTTTACTTAGATTAAATGTCAAAATTTCATCACGTAGTCGAGCAAAAAATGTGCTCTTGGTGTCAATGTGGTTGTTCCAAGCGGAAAGCTTTATCTGGTTTCGGCACAAACATAAACGATGACCCCAGTTACTTGCAAATGGTTCGATGAAGCCACTCTTTATTATATATTGAATGTATGTTTTCATCGTGCAAGGATGTTATTTCTGAGGTGAAAATCTAAACTTTCAACGTCATGGTAGATTGTATTGGAATGTTAGAACACGTGGAAACAAGTGCTCATATTCACTTAATAACTTTTTCGAATTTACCCTTCTCTTCTTGCAACAGACGAGAAAGTTTCTGGCACATATTGGTGTTATTTCAGGCTTTCAAGGATGTATTACACCACAGTCAATAAAGTCCATTTTCACATTTTAATCTTCCCTATGTAGAACATATACAGGTACACGAATACTTAAAATGATTGAAAAATGAAAATGATTATCCTAATCAACGTTCTCTTCAAATATTTTAGCATGACAACATGATATATGTTAATGCTAAATATTTAATTAATGTAATGTTAGTAATGGATTAGTTTCGCTCACTTTCTTTCTATATTTAACCTGAACAGGAGCATAAGCTGATTACCTAATAAGAAATAAAAACAAATGAACACCCGTATTCCCGTCTTTTTCTATATTCCTCAAAATTAGATAAAATCTGTTCAAAGGGCTTTGACTCTCATGGTAAAAAGCAAATGTTTTTAACTGATGGATGCTTAATTCATGCATAACTTACAGGGAGCTTACAGAAATAAAAGTAAAACCCTGATTAGATTGGACAGGATAGGAACTCCGACAAGTCTGAAAAACTTTACCAAAACTTTTGCTATTGTCTTGGTCTTTATATTCGTCCAAGAACTAACTTCTGAAAATCTTGTGGATACGTTAAGTATATGTATAATAAAACGGATTGATACGAATATATTCGTTTTATTGATTTATTGATTGATTGATTTTTAATGGCGCAACAACACTTTTAGGCTATTTCTCATAGGGTTGGTTTGATGGTGTTAAGTTTGTTATTCACTGTATCATTTTATGATATCTGCTACTTGTTGCGTAGGTACATTTTGATACGAGGTTCAAAATCAGTAAATGGTAATTTGAAATCAGATGGTTCTTGGGACAGAGCCATTTTATCAGCGCGATCTGCTTCTATTATATGGCTCAGTAACCAAAATGATACTATGTTGTAGGAGGTACTACGAGCCATAGTTTTGACGAGAAGATTGATGAATAATTGACTAATAAAGGGTTCTTCAGTTTCCTATTGTGTAGTGACTTTAGTAGATAATGCTGTTTAAAAAGGTTTCATTTAGATGAATTTCTGAGCAAGGTCTATTGCCCTGATTTCGGCTGAAAAACTGGACACATTGTCTGGCAAACGAACTTTTGTTATGTGTTTGCCACTAACGAAGGCTGCATTATATCATCCTTTTCCTCATCCTTAGATCCATCAGTATAAATTCCAGTGTAGTTGCTAAATTGGTTGAGGAGTTCATGATAAGAGTTCTGGAAGATGGATTGGTTTGTCTCAGATTTGTTTCTAACGTGTCACTTGAATAGCATGCAGATTATTAAAAGATTATATTCAATATATTGAATTTGTCCTAAATATTAGTCTACTAATATGCTATTGCAATGACTAACCACTCGTTTTTACTCACAAGACCCGCCTAACATCACCTACATTATACACTTACGAATGCGATGTATGTTGTCTCAGATTTCTTTCCATCGCGTAACGTGAATAGCATGCAGATTATTAAAAGATTATATTCAATATATTGAATTTGTCCCAAATGTTACTCTACTAATATGTTATCGCAATGACTAACCACTCGTTTTTACTCACTATACCCGCCAAACATCGCCTACATTATACACTTACAAATGCGATGTATGTTGTATCAGATTTCTTTCCATCGTGTAACGTGAATAGCATGCAGATTAGCAGCAGAGGAGGTGAACAGACCAACTTTTTTAGGCGTCAATTTAGTAAACTGAGGCTTCCTTGAAAATACTTTTTTAGGCGTCAATTTAGTAAACTGAGGCTTCCTTGAAAATACTTAATTAATTGTTTTAATAATTTGAGCAAAGAATAAAAAAAAATTTAAAAAAAAAAGACGCCATTGTCGTTGACGTTCACCCTCCTCTGCTGCTATGCGCTAACAATTTTTTTACGATGAAAGTCCTAGGACGAAAATCCTTTCACGATGAAAGTCTTAAGACTTTACAAACAAACTAATTTGCAAAACCTCACCTCGCAGATCAATCAAATTATTAGATTGGTCAGTGAGTTTGAAATTAATTCTCGTTAACGAATTATTATGACATCGCATATAGACTGGATTAGTTGGGTCTTCAATAATTAGAAATCCTGGAGGAGCCGTTGGTGCAAATGAAATGCTGAGCTTGATTTGATTGCTCAAGATTTATTTGATAGCTTCCTTTGATAACGTCACATACTTAATTCAATGATATCACCGAGGATATATTTACGTTGTTCGGAGCGATATGTCTACCACCACCATCTTGGTCGTTATTAAACGTCAG
Organism: Unio pictorum; assembly: GCA_030141615.1. Classification (NCBI taxonomy): domain Eukaryota; kingdom Metazoa; phylum Mollusca; class Bivalvia; order Unionida; family Unionidae; genus Unio; species Unio pictorum. The sequence goes on from JARLTB010000181.1 coordinate 987,770, forward strand.
AATATTTGTTTGTTGTCGTGATAATTTCTTCCAATCGTCGTGGATTTTCTTAAACCCAATATCGATGGCATAACTGAGATATTTTTTTAATTCGTCGGGTTTATACCCCGGAATTTTAAATGTTTGAATATCCTCTACGCGGATATTGTATGATTCCCTAAATATCCCCTTATGACTTTCGTTTATTAATACTTCTTGAATAATTTGCGTATGAAATGTTTCCATATCGTTGATGATTGTGTTACCTGTTTGTACTACACTAATAAACTCGTCTTTGGTGAGAGAGCCGGATTTAAGGGATATTAACAATAATGAAAAATCATTATTCATCGCGCTCAAATTTTCTTCGATTAAACCAACGCGAATAAAGTAATTAGAGATGGGAGAATAATCTTGATAACTTTTCAATGGATTATCAGGTTTTATCACGTTGGAGACATAATCAGATTTTACAGGTTCTGGTATATCAACGGTTTCTCGTCGAGGTGGTAGTTCAGGCCATCCTAATACTGATCTTATAGAACTCTGATAAATATCTACAACATACCCAGGGGAATTAATCTTGATCGCAGATGATAACGTCGGCTCGTGAACCGTTATAGCGATTTTTGATTCTTTTCCAGTGATAGATTTAATTCTTCGTTGTAATTCATTATTGATTTGTTCGATTTGATATGACCCTGTTGGTAACGAGACAACGTTCCAGTCTGGAGTTCCGTCTTCACGATTTTTCCACTCGAACACCAAGGAATTATTTGGTTGTTGACCACCAAATGCTACCGATCTGATATTGGGCCAGCTATGATACACTCGTAGTTTTGCTAGCGCGATCTCGCTCACGGGGACGGGATTTGGGAAATTCACACTGAATTCAGGACGCGTTGAGGTTACTGATATCATGCTTGTTTTCACCGGTGTTGTATTTGTTACTATTTGTTGAAGTAGTTCTTGCGACGACATTGTTATTATTATTACTCTGCTCTAATTTTAGCATTGTCTGTTTATACAATTGAGCCATCGTTGAGAATTCGCTATCTGATATTGTTGTGTCATCGAGTGACGATGATATCAACGAGGATAATTGCGAGTAACCGGCAGATGCAATGTGAAATTTAATTACATAATCGTGTAGTTTACTCTGGCTACACGATGATAGTTTTTTTGTGATCCCGGTTAATATACCCGCAATTGTAGCCACCGCGGAAATAGCGATTGGAACTACGACCGGAGCAATCATTGTAACTGAAGATAGTATTATCCCAGCAGCAGTGATTACTCCCGACACCGAGTACACGGTGATATCAACTGCGGTTATTCTTCGTTGGTATTTTTTGATTTTTATTTGATACTCCTCACAGAGAGAACTGAGTTTAGTTTGAAATTCTCTGACTTGATCATAGCGACACTGATACACTGAAGGGATCGTCATTTTATTTTAAAAGCGCTAGCATTTTTAGTTGTGATTTCCCTTTCAGTTTAATTGTTTACTTAAATCCACTACGAATTCTACGTACCACGTTACTGAAACCCTGACTAGATTTCTATCTGTGGTCGTTATCGTGAATTGTTCAGATACATCCTTGTCGATGATCGTTGATATCGTATTATTGACTCCAGATGAACTACTTGATGATATATTAAACTGATTCGGTGATACTATTGTTAATCGATAAATACCCTTGACTGCTGCGGTTATGTTTAAAATGTTGTTTGTGGGAGTCCACGCAAATGATCCGTATTGAATCGTGTATACAACGTTGTTGACGATAGATTTATCATGAGGAATTTTTACTTTTTCAACAACTCTTATCATCCTCGTTGCATCATCCTTCATTGCGCTGTTGAATGTTTTAAGCTCATCGATGGATTTTTTAATATCAGGAAGGGTTATTTCAATTTTATCAAATGGGGTTCCAATAAATTTATCAATGATGTTTTTACGAAACGATGAAAACTGTTTCACGTGTTTTTCATATTCGGATTGAAGAGTTGCTAGTTCCAACATAGAATCTTTTATCGAGGCGAGTTTTGGTGTGGTCACTGGTGGATTTCCCAAAAATTCTAGCAGGGGTTTATCAATTTTGTCAATTATATTTCTTTGTAATTCAGAAAACTGGTTCAATACAACTATATGATCATCATACTTATCATTGAGTGATTTCAATGAATTCGCCGTGTTATCGAATGTTGCTAATTTATCTGTGATCGTTGAAACAAGTACACCTGGTTTGAGTTTACCCTGATCGGAAAATAACGCGATAGTATCCTCTGCTGCATCTCGTCGTTTAACCAAAATATCATCGAGGGAGACATTACTAGTTTTCAATTTACCCTGACGATCTTGAAATACAACTATTTCACCAGGATCAACACTTGCTAGGTTCAATGTTTCGGCTATTTCATCTTCGATTAGTTTTCTAACATTCTTGATTTTATCAAGGATTTCAACTCCACCAGTATCGGGTTTCTTCAGCGTTGATAAAGGTCGTCCATAAATATCAATCATTGTTATCATAGAAATCTTTTCTCTGTATAAATCCAATGGATTTTCAATCTAAAAGATTTTCAATCGGATGGATTTTCAATCTAAAAGATTTCATCAATGATTTTCAATCCAACGACCGCTAGTATACTCGTTCACTACTACATGGGGTGGTTTTGATTGAGGAATCTTTGATTCCTTTGAAATAGCATCAAGTACGTTTAATACTTCATTGCCACATATGGGTGGGTCAAGCATTGTTTGCGTTGGTAACGTGGAATACCAACCGGGTATTTTTAATTTACTTACATAGTGGTTAAATTCTTTCGGCGGCGCTAGTCCATATGAGTCAAAATAAATAATCCCACGTGGATCAATCGCGTACGCAACCCAGTGAGTTCCAGGTCCATCGCTGTTATCTAGATTAATAATACCGGTTTCAACGTGATTTGGTTGTGCCGGTAACTGATCTCTCATAAAAACACCTCTGAAGTTTTTTATCGCTAGTTTTTTAGCGGCATCAATTAAATCAAAATTGGACATGGGAACCATAGGTTCCTCAATCGTTGATTTGGAAATCGAAGATTTCGGAACTAGTAAACCGGTCCTAGTCTCAGGCCGCTTCCGCTGTACCATGAATACGGGGTTCCTGGTAGTCTTAGACCCTTTCCTTTTTTTTTACCAGCGCGGACGGATCCACCAGTTGCTTTCTTTAGTGCCATTCCTGCCGCGGTACCAACGGCTCCTAACGCTGCCGCTTTAGCTACCGCTGGGGCCGCTGCGGCAATCAACCCTGGAATCAACCCTAACAGCGGGAATATACCACCAGTCTTTTCCATGTTTTTAATCGCGCTCGCAGAAAGAGTAACCTGAACTCCCTTTTTTTCTTTAAACGCTTTATTAAAATGATTAACCTGAGTTTTCGTCAGCGATAGTTTATTCCCCCCGCCATTCATTTGATTAGGTTTCAGCGTTATTGTGGTTCCACATTGCTTAGCTGATTTGGATTGTAATTTTTTTAGCTGACCAGGTGTCAACGTGACATTGATATTACTATACGACATTATACAAAACAGATTGATTCTAAATCGCAAGCGATTCAATCAAATATTTTCCACTGGTGCATCTACCAGTCTCATTCGTCCACCAACACCTTCGAGTATCATTGATTTATCACTGAGAATGACAGCAGCCGCTCTATAATTAGCAATACCACCAGGACGGGTTACACGAGCTCGGAAATGTATATCAACGACGGACTGTCTCATCAAGTCGAGATGTTCCAACGAAAAGTAATAAATCGGATATAGATTTTTAAAATCCAACTGTGATATTTGTAGACCAGTATCGACATTTTGACAGCAACCGATGATAAACTCGTGCAACGTGGTTGTTTCCATAGTTAAGTTGTATATCCTCTGATGGTTCCTGCTGTCCGTTTATTCTCAGCGAGATTTCACTACACCCAATTTGATCAAATATCATGTGGGAACGTTCTTGATCGTTTAATCGCGCAGTATTTTGTAGCGCAATAAAAATATGACGTGGAGCTGAAATACCCTGTTTTGATGCTAGATACCATGTAAGTGTACCATCAATATTAGAATCCATGGTATCTGTGGACGTTGACAACCAACTTAATAATCTCTTCCCCCCTTGATCCATAAATGACAGTAACCGTGGTTCTGTTGACAACGACGGAGTCAACACTGGCATCCACAGTGATAGTTTTGATAAAATGACTTTACCAGCGGCAACGCCAGCACCGCGCCAGATTGCATAATTATCAGTACCCCTTCTCGTTAGCGCTATAGTATGCGTTACTCCATAGGTAACTTTTCTGACGTTTTTACAAAATCCAAATATGTGATGGAGCGGAATCGCGCATGAAAACCGTCGATGCTGTCCCTGCAACGTTGCTACTCGTGTTGCAAATCCTAGGTTGTAACTGGTAATATTATTTATGACATCAAAGGCAGCAGCTGGTCTTGTATATCCGGCTGGTGCTGGATCAACTGCAGTATCTAGTGTTGCTTTTACTCTAGAATACTGGATGTGTTCGGCGTTATCAGTAATATCCTTCGCGAACATCATAGACGGACCCGCTGATCTTGTATAGTCATCAGAGTATCTCGCTAACCCGATTATTCCCGTAGCAATATCAACCTCGCGTTCAATAGATTCGATTTCTCTTCCATCAATGAGATATCTTGCACTTTCAAATAACGCCATGATGCCATTGTTAACAAAACCAACTCGGATAGTTGGGTTATCTGCATATGGTGTATTAGCTGCAACATCTGTTACGAGTTCACCTTCGACTTCAATAAAGGCTTCAGCGGGTAAAAAGTATTTACTGGTATCATGAACTTGAAGTTCAATTCTCCCCCGAAGATCAGGTTGTACTGCGTGATAGGCAAAAAATTGATAATCACGTACAGAATCATCTTTAAGTACTGGGGCGTCCATGTCAAATGCACTATCAGGGTTTTGTTTGAACATTTTTTATTATATACCCGTTGGTCTAAATTGGAGGCGAAATCTAAAGATTTTCAATTATTTTAAAATAATTCCTAACAGCTTTAAAAAGTTCTGAAAGAACTTTTCCCTATGGGAAATCCCATGCAAAATCGACCACTTGACCCTACGGAATTATTCCGGATTTTTCTGGATTTTTCATCGTGAAATTACAAAAATGTGATTTTATTGCTGATTTTTTTTATCCTTTTTGATCATTTTTGCTTCGAAAACAATAAAAATAATTCTTAACAGCTTTAAAAAGTTCTGAAAGAACTTTTCCCTATGGGAAATCCCATGCAAAATCGACCACTTGACCCTACGGAATTATTCCGGATTTTTCTGGATTTTTCATCGTGAAATTACAAAAATGTGATTTTATTGCTGATTTTTTTATCCTTTTTGATCATTTTTGCTTCGAAAACAATAAAAATAATTCTTAACAGCTTTAAAAAGTTCTGAAAGAAGTTTTCCCTATGGAAAATCCCATGCAAAATCGACCACTTGACCCTACGGAATTATTCCTAATTCTCATGGAAATCATCAATAAAATCACAAAAAATGTGATTTCACGATGAAAAAGGATAAAAAAATCATCAAAAAACACCCAAAATTCAGTGAAAACCAGTGAAAACATCGCAGATTTTTTATTTATTATAATAATTATTTTTTTATAAACTGCAAGCAATTTTCATCGACGTCTTCGACGTTTGTAGAAATTCTTTGAATTTCCAAGGCCACTTCCCGCTATCATATTTGCTGTTATGTTATCCTGGGCATTAGTCAACGATGACATCATTGACTGTAGTTTTTCATCTACTGCGTTATTTATTATTTTACTAACCCGCGCAGGCATAACCTCAGTAGATGGCAGTGAAGTCATTCCTGGTTTCTTTCGCCGTCGAACTAACGCTGTTATTTTATCCTTCGCGGCTGAAAACGCCTTCGTGGCAAGATCACCAACAGCGTTAATACCCTTATCCCTGATAACATCAATTGCTTTCATCGATAATTGTTTTACTAGCGGCGCTACTTTTGGAGCCATTCTTGAAAATAATCCCATTATAGTATTACCGAGACCATCTCCATAGTATGCTCGGTATTTTGGCAATCGTGAGTTTACCACGTAGACGTTAGTTGGTTTATCATGGTTGTAGTGTATGATCATTCTCTATTCAATTGATATTTATCTAATCGCTATGATAACCATGAAAATTCGTAGAATTTTCTACTAACTCTTCAATGAAATCTCGATATGTTGCAATATCCATGATACCACCTTGAAATAACCTCCTACAGATATCAGCTGCTTCATTGATTATTTCCAGTGAGTTATTCCCAGCTCGTTTTCCTCCTACGAGTACTTCTAATCGTGCTATATCACCGAGAATATTGCCAGGACATGTTACACTAGAGTTTCCAACTAAGCCACTGCCTGTTTTTTCAATGATATCAGTTGCACCTTGTGTATCTATTTTTGGATCAGGTTTTGATTTTTTAGGTGAGAAGGACATTTTCTTCGAAGATTGTTTCCGCTGCTGCAATTTTTGTGGTTTTTGTTGTTGTCGTAGTTCTTCATATTGTTTGTTTACGCGATTTACTATTTTCATGTAGTCAATGTATGATGAACTATCTGTTTTAATCTGACTTTTTCCAGTTTTTATTTTGTAAATCACATCAGCGTGATGTTGTAAACTTTTAATATATCCATGTTGCCCTTGTTTCAACTTTTCTTTTCTGTTTTCATAAGTCGTAACAACAAACACAGGAATATCTGCTGGTTTAGTGTTATCAATTGCTGCTATCCCCTCCTCGTTAAATCTCCCCTGTAAACCCTCTACTGTTCTTTTTGATTCAAATGGCAATTCTTCAGGGACATCTTTTTGAGATTCATCACTGACATCAATACCACTTTGTCGTTGTATTTCCATCTGAGTTGCCATATCACCTGAAAGTTTTTGTACAGCCTGTTTTGTTTGTTCAGTTTCGATTGCTATTTTTTCAAGTTCACCAAGAAGAGGTCTCTCTGTTCGTTTTCCTTCTTCAGGGACATCTCCGTATATAGCTCGTTCAGTAGCTGTTTTCACACCCTCAGTTGCAGTAACAATTGGCTTAAAAAGCTGTTCTGTATCCTCTGTAAAATCAGTCTGAAGTAATTGCCGTTGTTGAAGTTTTTCACGTATACGATCACGAAGGGGTAATATTTTATTAAGAGCACTAAGTCGTTCTTTTGTGTTCCGTGTGGTCAATGATTGTCCTACCATTATTGAAAGAGTATCACTATTGTCAAATTGTGAAATCCTTTGAGTTTCCATCTTCGATTTTCAAAGCAATTCACCAAGTAAAAAAAAATCACTAAATTGTACACCAACCCGTTATACTTCCCTGTTGTTGCATATAAACATAATTTTACTTCCTCATAGGTAGTGATATACATGTCATGTACCGTATCGGTTATACAAACAAAGGAGGCTCTCTACGCGTGGGGCTTATCTTGCTCCATTAACATTTTTAATTGTCTCGCCTTATAATCAATAAGCTTCCTTTGTTCATAATCTAAGCCTAATTGCTTTCGTACACGTTCAACGATGCTACATAATGGTACAAAAACATTAACGTCTTCGATATTGACTAAACTTTCACGTATAAGTTTTTGTATCCGCTTAGTTAAAAAATATTTCTTAGCGAGGACGTATTTTCCGGTCTGTTCTGCAAATTGTATGTCCTCGAAATCGGTCATAATTTGATCACAATCTAACCCTGAACATAGTTTAACATTTTGATCTTTAAGCTTGTTGATTTCAATAATAATCAATTTGAGATTTTCAAGATTCATATTATATAAAAATATATTTGTTGAATTGCTTGAATGAAAATTCTTTAGAATTTTTCACAAAATGAATTCTGGACACGCTAAGGTGTTAATCATCTTAGCAGCTCAGAAGCTTAGTGCGATTATAGGTGATTATGATTATAGATGACGACGGTACAATTACACATCACCGTTTTGAACCCCCTTGGTGTTTTACATCAAGCAGCGCGCTCAACGGTTACAACCGACAAACACATAACAATAGATTATAGGTGACACAATGAATGAATTGATTTCAATGACAATGGTATATACAATGAATTGATTTCAATGACAATGGTATATACAGTGAATTGATTTCAATGACAATGGTATATACAATGAATTGATTTCAATGACAATGACGACGGTACAACAATAGATTATAGGTGAATGAATTGATTTCAATGACAATGGATGACGCGGGCTATTTATACATTCAAGTACAAACAAAACCACGAAATCGAAACTTGGTTTTGAATGTCAATAATAACGTTCATACCACGTGTGACGGTGTGGTTTGGTTTGTACTTGAATTTCAGCTAAGCCCAATTATAACAAGGACGGATTTGTATATAACCACTCATTACAACGAAGTGACATAAAGAGGTGTAGTGCTTGTAATTGTTTGTTTTGTTTATTAGCGATCACTGACAACGTTGAAAACACGCATAATACTTGAAACAGACACTAAAAAAAATGTTTAAATACGACGTGTCTATAAAACAGTTCTGTTAATACTTGAAAAAAGACGAAATTGATTACACGTTTATATTTATGACAATTATAACATCCAATCAAAAACTACTTCCGCGTTCACCAACGGTAACTCTGTCATTGGTGATTTATCACACGCGCGTTACCTAACAGAGTTATTCCCCTTGTGAATTTCCAATGCGTGATTACGACTTATTCATACACAAACTGAATATTATTTTTAAAGCGTTTTGAAAAAGCGGTCTTGGTTATATTCTCAGCAACGCATTGTACCGAGGGGGGGGGGGGGGCAAATATCGAAATATCTACCAGCGCTATTCAAAGATTGAAATACTATCTCCGTGTTATTTTCAGTATTAATTGACTTTACGGGTCTAGCATTTTTCGAGTATTCCCCAGTCCCACCTCGTTTGGTGTTTTCACGTTGTGAAATAGCTTGTAGATTCGATAAAGAATTATTAGTCTTAATGCGATCAATATGATCAATAACAAAACCATCTTTGATTGATCCGTTAAATACCTCGAAGACGAAACGATGATTGAGAAGCATTTTCCCTCCAGCTTTAAACACCAAATACCCTTGATTATTCACAACACCAATTGGCTTCTTGAGTCTATAGTGTCTAACAACACCATCACGAGAAGCTTCGTAATTTTCAATAACAGGATGTCTTTGAAATTCTTGGCTCATTATATACTAATACTTCTATTTGTCTAATTCGTTAATTGGCTGAATTATAACATTGGCAAATCTTTCTATGTAGTCCTGAGCAGTTTTTATGATTTTGCCGTTGGCAACGTCGCTGACGTTGTCAGGATTTTTGATTCTTCGCTTGTCATAATAACGCTTCAACTCTCTATAACGCTTACCCCCGCAACTAATGCATAACTGCGATTTGCCTCTAACACCTACCCCGCAATACAGGCACGGAAGAGGGCCCTTTGAACCGTTTTTCACACTTTGCATATGATACCCACAAAATTCATTTCTGCATGATTTGTTACACGGAGTCTTTGATCCAATCATGAGCCATTTGCAATGATTCATTATATAAAAAACTTTTTATTTAAATACTTGTTTTAAATATAATATGAAGGAATTCAAGAGATTATCGAAAATTACGCCTTGGAAAAATGCTAGATTTAATCTCGATAAATTCTCTGATAAACCAAAAAGTCTAATAGATGACAAAACCATATTGAGTAAAATCAGTGACTGTTTTAATGAGTTTAAGCGCGATGGAGCATCTCATGCGTGGTCGACATTTCGAATTACAAATGATGATGTCAATGTACCCATAATCGATGCTACCATGAACGACACAAGAGCAGCTGAGATACTTTCACACCTTGGCGGGAAATCCAAGGGTGGAAATCCAAGGGGGTGTTTTTTTAGAATAAAATTCGTTATCGAAGATGATGGAAAATGGGTTATCAGAGTTAAATTTGAACCAATCCTCAAGGATAAAAAAACTGTTATTGTGAGTAGAGATTCCAAACCAGGAATTCTAACTGGAATTGACAAACCATACTACGCGAACCGTTACCCTGTAACAGTAGTTGTTTACGGAATATATCCACTAAATGATAAGCCAAGTATTGCAAAACTAGCTCCAATGTTTTCATCGTCGAAATCACAAGGTGATTCAACGTTGAATTGTATAGCAACACGGTTAATGGAACACTTCACAAATGCATCCCGGGGGAATAAACTAACTGAACAACGACGAAAAAAAATAACCGAATGGGAACTGACAGTGAAACAGCGCGGGGCAAAGATTTTTGATATAGCTAAATTAGAAGCATTATTAAAATTTCCAATATCGGTAGCGACGATAACCGGAGAAGTATTATACGAACCGAAATATCAATCGCGAGGAGCTCCAATTGAAATTATTGATCATAACAAACACGCGTGGACACCCGCGGTAAATGTATTTCCACGAGAACGAATCGTGAGATATATCCCCCGGGAATTTCTCAAGGATGTGTTCTATGAAGAGAAATTATTTGATGCTATTGTTACGTTGTGTAAAGATGATCCCGTGTCAGTGTGGTTACTTAGCAGCGCTGGTTCCGAATCAGGATTTGATCAGTTTGTAAGACCAAATGGAGAATTATATCGCGTTGAAGAACTAGATAACAGAATGAGAAAAATCGCTAATGAATTTTCACCGGAGAGTTTCCATGAAAAACTACTCACGGATAGCTTTACAATTCCATCAGTGGTAGCTCACTTCGCAAGAGAAAAGAACTCATGGCGTCCAACACGAAGTGATTTTCTCGAGGATGTCAAATTGAGTTGCGTCGAATTGGGTCATGGAGGATTGTGGAATACGAAATACTCACGTGATGGTATGATTTCAATTGATATAGCTGCGTGCTATCCAGGGAGTTTTCTCGGATATGGAGAAGCCGCTGAGTATTTTAAACGATTTGGACATCCCACACATGAAATGACTCGTGTTGCGATTAATGGTCGTTTGCCTGATTTTGATTTAACCGGGTTCGCTCGTGTGATATCATTTGAACACGCTGCAGGGTTACATCCGTGTAGTTATGTTTGGCTTGGTAGACATATGTCTGAAAAACACTGGATGCCAATAGTGCTATTGAGATATATGATCGATTGTGGTATGCTAATATCGTTAATTGTCAGTGAAGCGATTATATGCTATCATGCGCAGAAGGATGTTTGGTTACCAAACCCTGATCTAGATCGTATAATTGATGAAATACGAAAACAGTTTCCTAATGGAAATTCTTCGAATTTTAGCGAGGAAGAAATCATGAAACTATCTAGGCAGTTATTTGAAATTAAAAACAAAGAAGCCAAAGATTTCGGACAAAAAATAATTGGTAAATTCACTCATGGTGGAAGATTTGACAGTGCAAAATACTCTTCGAGGTTGATCATAGACGTCGCTGAATACGATTTTATTGTAGCGGATTTAACGAAACAGGGAAAACTTGTAACCCGTAGGGATGCTTTTCTATCCAATGGTGAGAAATTAGGAACGGTTGTTACCTACTGTGATGGATATAGTTGTCAGTACACACATTTGAGAAGTTCTATGCTAGCGTATGCTTCTATTAATCTATTTTCGATGATAAATAGATTTCCTAATACCGCGGTTAGAGTAGCTACTGATTCGATGTATATCCACAACAAATACAAATCAGCTGTAGCGGCATTCACAGATCCCGAGGAAGCGTGGGGGCGTTGGCGATTTAAAAAGGAAAAACTACATGAGTATTGTGAATCCGCAGACGTTGCCATTTACGATAAATACTTGAAAAGCAACCATAATCTCTCAGAGATTCAATCAGAATTTTCTAATGCACCACCCGTATCTGATCCCGTATGTAGATACAAGACAGTTTATTTAAACGGTTGTGGTGGGTCAGGAAAGACAACTCGTGCAATTGAATTATTTCGTCGGTCAACCATGATTGTGCTAACACCAACTCACAGACTCGCCAGAGAGATGATAGCGCGGGGAGTAAAAGCCTGTACTTATCACAGCTTCTTTCGATGGAAAGGCGATACATGGACTCCTGATCGAATGGGCGATAAATTCATTCCTGAAATCATAATCTGGGATGAAATATGCACGGTATCGTTGACAGTATTACAGACATTTCTTGAATGGTTGTTAAAAAAAACCACAAAAGTCGTCATGTGCGGGGATCACGGCCAACCACAGCCATTTGTTGGTGGATCTCCACATGAGTGGTTGAAGAATCATGTAGACTATTATGAAGAGATTAATACCGACCATAGATCACTTGATGAACAATTACGAGAATTCAAAGCGCTAATTAGATTACAACCGGATAAAATCCAATGTGAAATAGCGCGTGAAATAATTTCAGAAACTCCCATGAATGATTTTTGGGAAACATGGAGACCAAATGATTTAATAATCGCGAGTAGAAAAATAGTCAGAGACGCGCTTCAGATGAAATTATTTGAATTGCATAAGTGTAAATTTGCAACACTTCCAGTACCACTCTGTTATAGACCTTCTAATACACGAAAGCAGAATATCGACGTTGACATTCCTGGACAACAACAAAAGCAGAATTTAGTATTAAATGATATTGTGCTGGTTGATATCAGCGTCGTCGAAGATGCATTGCGTGCTGATAAATCCCCATGGACGTTAGGTTATGCAGCAACAATACACTCTTCACAGGGATTAACTGTCACAGACACAATTGTTTGGATAGTAGATAATCGCATTGAGTGGTCAAATTTAGTTTATCTCGCAGTATCCAGAGTACGGCGAATAAACCAACTGCGAAGAATTGTTGTTGACGATGCCAGTGACGATATTGTCACTGGTGATTTTATCACTGGTGATATAATCAGAAAAAAACTCTCTGGTTATGAACAACAGGATAAAAAAAAATAAACGAGAATTTGACATTGATGCTGAATTAATAATTACGTTGAAGCAACAACAGAATAATCACTGCGTGAGTTGCAATTGTATAATGCGTTGGCAGTATTCGGATAAAGATCCTCGCCAATTTACCGTAGACAGAAAGAATAGCAATGTAGGTCATACCAACGATAACGTTATGCTGACTTGTCTTGAGTGCAATAGACGCCGGGGTGCTAATTAAGACCACGCGGTGGCAATTGAGTATCCTCAGGAATCACTTGTAACTGTTGTCGAGTAAATCCTGGCTGAGGAGCAGTTGAATCCAGTTTAGAGACTGGAGGTCTACCAGTTGATCGTGTTATGCCGGATATCTTATGCGTCGTGACGCTCCAAATAGGATCAGTAGCTCTTTTTTTACCACCCTCAAGCTCTCCTGGTTCGTATAAGTACCTTACAATGACATTACTACCAAGAATTGGTTGGGAAACGCTAGCGTTTCTAGAGAAATCTTTTTGTGGTTGTACGGGTATATACTTCTTTTTAATAGCGTTGACAGGTTTCATGTTAATTGTTCTAGTAATCTCATTATTGATTGCGGTAACTACACCTGGTAATCTCTTGACCCATTCACGGGATCGTTTATCCTGGATGAATTATTTTGCGTATTGATATCCAAATAACCGCTCAGCAAGTGTCCGATTAAACCGTTCAACAATTGCCTGATCGCGATGTAACGCAGTGTGTCCTCGTCTGATGGCGACATTATGATGTTTCATCGTTGTTAAAACAGCGCCTTGAAATTCCTTGCCAGGATCAACTTGTAACAGATTTGGCCAGCGTAGTGGACCTCGTCGATAAATTTTTTCAAATGCAGAAGCTACTTCAGTAGATGATTTTGTCCTTAGCGGTTCTGCTTGTTTGTATCGACTCGCAACATCAACTAACGTTAACGCGTATTTGTAACCGTTGTCATGCGGCAGAAATAGTATATCAGCTTGATGAACTTCATTAGGTGTTGTAACATCAAAATGCGAGAAGTTAATTCGTTTAGGCGCTGGTAGATAAATTTGCCATATTGCCTGTTTGGATAACCAGTTTGCCGCTGTAGTTTTTTTAACCTTTGATGCGCTAGCGAGTTTACTTATTGCTGCGTAACCTCTCCAGTATCCTCTCGGAGAATAATAAGTAGATTCCATATTTTTAATTACCAGCACCTAACATCAATTTACCCTTCATAGCAGATTTTACCAACCACGAAGCAAATTTTTCCTTGAAGGATTTATCAGGAATAGCATTTAACGCATGAATTAATTTCACATCCGCAAGATGTCTGTGTTGAAGATTGCTGCTTTTATAAGCAACATCATGAGCATGACACGCCTTATCCATAGCGTTTATTGGATACTCGCCGGGTCGGGGCTGATTTTGATCATCAATTCTGATATCTAATCGTGTTCCCGGTCCACAGTAGCTATATCCTGGAAGGTGCTTTTCTCCTGGATACTTTGCCCACGGTGTTCAAGGGAGTTTTGCTAACTTGGCTGCAATATCACCTCCTCGTTTTTTTTTAAAGGTTTCGTGGAAGTAAATCTAAATTTCTTTGTACTACATTGTACGCATTTACCAGAAAGCGCTGATCGATTATTTTTCGTTGTAATCGTCGTCAAGTCATTTGTGCCAGTACGCGTCCTACATTTCACACAATATAGATCCATAATTTATATATAACGGCATGAATGTAATTGATTATTCAGCTACGAGACGACGGGAACCTATTAAACACCATGCAATGTTACCAAATTCTATTCGCGCGATTATCATCGGACCATCTGGATCCGGCAAGACACAATTGCTACTTAATTTGATAACGAGATGGATGGCGTGGGATAAGTTGTATATGATTGCTCCGAGTGTAAATGATCAGCGATGTTATGAAGTGTTAAAGGATTTTAACGAAGCCGCGCGAGAAATTAATGGCGATGATATTATTGAGTTTATAACCGATATCGAAGAGGCACCTAGCATTGACTCCATCGACGGAAGTATTAACAATTTAGTCGTATATGATGATATCATGTTAGATAATCAAAAAAATCCTGCTAGAATATTTTCCCGAGGCAGACATAAAAACACCGACGTGATATATATCACTCAACGTTACACTCAAATACCAAAAGTGATCCGAGATAACTGCAATATGCTGTGTGTATTTAACGGAGTTGATACTCATACTCTTAGAAATATTTGGCAAACTTGGTGCGGTGGCGATATGGACCATAATCAATTTAAAAATTTCTTTAGCCGCGCTCAGACAATTCCACACGGATTTGTGACGATAAATTTATCAGACCCTCGGACAAGATATCGTGTCGGACTTGATCAAATATTTAGTTAGCGCATAGCAGCAGAGGAGGGTGAACGCCAACGACAATGGCGTCTTTTATTTTAAATTTTTTTTTTATTCTTTGCTCAAATTATTAAAACAATTAATTAAGTATTTTCAAAGAAGCCTCAGTTTGCTAAATTGACGCCTAAAAAGTTGGTCTGTTCACCTCCTCTGCTGCTAGATTATTAAAAGATTGTATTCAATATATTGAATTTGTCCTAAATGTTAGTCTACTAATATGTTATCGCAATTACTAACCACTCGTTTTTACTCACAAGACCCGCCGAACATCACCTAGATTATTCACTTACAAAGGCGATGTATGCTGTGTGTTGAAAAGACCGTGTGTGTTTGTGTGTGTGCGTAGGGGACTTACAAAATATTGAAGAAATAAATTGTGGTAAAATGTTTGAACGTAAGTAGGAACATCTATTTATGGTAGGAGATTTAAATATAGGAATCGAAAAGCCCGATACATTAATACAAAAATAAGTGACGACAATCACGGAAAACGTGTTGAGAATATTTCACTGAAGAAGAGTTTAGATGACTTTGATAAACATACCTAGAGTGAAAATATTGATCTGAACAAAACAGATGACTAAAACAAATATGAATCCACTCAATATATATAGATACGATCATATCATGTCGTAGAAATAAAGTAAACATCAACGTGTCACCAAAATATAGTTTCGAATAATTACTGGGCTTATTTGCTGAAAATGCAGATAGACCAAATTTGCCGACTCATGAGACTAATGACCGAATTTGAGGTACCACTAAAACTTTAAAAGATGACATTACCATAGCATCTTTGGCATTCCTGGAGATTCTTGGAATACGAAACTCTTGAAATAACACGGATATATGATTCCCCAGGTGTTCGCACAATTTAGGGAGGAGAGTATTTAGAGTAACCCAGGAAGGAGAGGGACTGTAGGAATTGACTTAAATTAATTCGAAATTGTCTTAATTACTATACAGTATTAGTGAGTTTGTAGAACTGATGACACTTTCTTAAAGCACCGCATCGCATATGGTGCTTAGCGAAAGAGTAAGGGGAATAACTGTATATTGAATTTAGGTATGTTTTACTAGTGATAAATAGCCATTTAAGTTCATGGAGGGACAACGCAACTAGGATTACTGATCCTCATCTGACTTTGACGGACTAAGAGTGGAGTTTACGTAGTCGGACTTTGTATTACTGATTCTCGTCTTATTTGGACGGACGGAATTGGTGTGATCCGTACGAGGGCTTGCTAGTTGATGCTCAAGTTTGATACCATATTAGTCAAAATAACGTATATCGTTAAATAAACAGGAGCAATGTTAAAAGTACAAGAAGCATCAAAATGCGTAGAACACAAATAATAACAAACTTCTCGGAAGTTACATATTAGCATTCAAGTTTGTCCATTTAATATTTCTCAAGGGAATAGCTTCTGGAAATATTTTGGACACACACACAGGTTACATGTGTAAAAAAATCTTCTCGATATATCAAATATCAACAATCATAAATCCCACGTGCATTTCAAAGTGCAAACATGTCTACTGAAATTAAATGGCTCACTTATTAAGACTACTTCATCCCGTCATTACCACACCTGATACCTTTAACTTTTGAAAGTTTATTGTCATCAAAGTGACTTTCCACTGTTGTATTATCAGCATTGACTCCAAACATCAGGTGAACTACACAGACTTTAAGCATTTAAACATGACCGTATTATATGTAAAACATTAATGTTAGTATCTGAAAATGATTTAGAAAAGTCACGTGATGAAAGGTTTTAAAGGGAAGTAGGAAAATAATTTCATAAAAGAGAGAATTGATAAAATCAAGACAGATAATACAAAATACAAATTAAAGATAATTATGGGATACGTTTCTGGAAAGGTACATTGAAGAAGAGAAGAGATGACTTTAATAAATACACCCTGAGTAAAATTATGAAAGTAGATTCGATCGATGACTGAATCATACACGGATTCATTCTATGGAACAAGGTGAAGGTTATATCATTCTGTCGAAACAAACCGAACAACAGTGTTGAACTTGAAGAGTTTGGTATAGAGCACAGACTGGGTTGATTTGACGAAAATGCTGATACACGAATATCTCACCTATTCGTGAGAAGAATGACCTAATTGGAGTTTTTAGTAAAACGTTTCATGGACCTTGACTCATTAAAAAGAGATGACGCAAGTTATTCAACTTTCAATATCATGAATCTGTATTAACCACTCAGGGCACAAAAGTTGCTTAAATTAAGCAATTAAGATGTTTCAGAATGCCGAAAATCACGAGTACTGTTAGAAGTTCTGGAAGCTTCAGAATGCCTAAAATCACGAGTACTGTTAAAAGTTCTTGATTTTCAAAATGTCCAAAATCACGAGTACTGTTAGAGTACTGAAATGAGGCCAGTAAACGTGTTGCGAAACCAGCGATACAATAAATGGCGAACTCAATATAAAAGAAAAAATGTGTTGTTCTGAGAGAACCGGCATCAAACGATGACGTTGCAACAAGGAAATAAGCGGACGACAGCAAATCCGCTATCAGTAAAGAGATCAGCAAATGACTTTCTAAAATTAGCGATACAACTATCGTTGAATCCAACATGAGCGGAAACAAAATTGTTGCTCTGAGTGAGCCAGCATCAGACGATGACACTGCAATGATGAAGGCAGCAGCGATCAGCACATGTGTTGCTAAAACGGGTGAAATGTTAACGGCAGAACTTAGAATACATGACAAAGGTGTTAACACGAAATAACCAGACTCTGACAATAGATCTACAACCGAGAAATACCTGAATTTTCAGGTTTAGCGTCATCAGACGTGTATACTAGATTAATTACGTTGCGATCTGAGCATGATGTTCGTAAATTCAGAATTCTTCAAAAATCTGTGATATAAACAGTAATTCGTCATTTGTCGCCTAGCATTGTCAATATTACGTCGACTATGTCTGAAAAGCATGTCTGTGATTCTGTGAATGACAGTTATGCCGTGACTATATTGCAGACGAGGATGAAAATATTTCAAGGATATATTCTTTATAGCGTATCGTCAACGGTCTCTCGGGTCATCTGACTGTATTCATCGTCATAAACCATTCAATTGTTGTATTAATACATTTAACTAGAATAAAATGAGTTAAATTAACAAAAAATTTGTGTATTTTATACTTATTTCAAAATCCGCTTTTATTCTTTAGAAACCACATCTTTAATGCGCAGCATCATTCACTACGCATTGCATGTATTACAGTATATGGGTTATGATTTCGGTTTTTGGTCACTGCTATTGGATTCTAAACCCAGAACAGATTCGTTGTTCACAGCAAATATCCATCAGAATATTTTTGGGATTAGCAAACTGACGAATACACATATCCGTATACTCATTTATCTTGATATCATGATCATATGTTTGCGAGTATCACCAGGGGCACTTAGATTTTAAATGCAGTACGTCTTCAGTTTTAGAAACTCGCTCGCCATTCAGAATTCGGGGAAACCTTGATAACGTGAGTTTTCTGGGAAAAATTTCCTTTCATTTTAGGAACAAATACACACAGAGAACTAGTCCTTATGTAGTAGCCATCCAGTAGCAACAGGAAATCAAGCAGTATTATCGTCATCTTGCAACGAAAGAAAGTGCTTTTGCTGCTTTTATATATAGGGTTGCGAGAATCAGGCAGTTTCTGAAATACTTTCTTACCCTTGACGTTTACGTTGTACGTTTGCAGGCCAGTCGCTAATACGCTGAATCTGAGTGGACATCACTGAAGGAAATCAGGACGATTCGAAACATATTTATTACTCCATTTCAGTAGAAAAATGTTTATTTGGGAGATGGATCTTCACTGTACACGACTATATTCAATGAAATTATTTGGACTACAGCAACCATGATACTTTTGGCAGTGTAATTTTTGTGTCACACTGGATTTGCTTATAATTAGTCAGATAACGCTTACTCTGAGAAAGGTCTGGAAATTAAACTTTAATGTGATTTTTGCTCCAACAATGTTTTGAACTTTATTAGCGATATAAACAAAACGTCTTCTAATTGTGAGTCTCATACTCTAATGATCATGTACGGAAATGCTAGGATACGTCTGAGCAAAGTCGCTATATAAATGCGGACTTTAAGGAAAGAAATGAAGCTCAAAATATTTAGTGAAGCGATTAAAGTATTGAACTTAAAAGAATTATATTCAGCTTTGATTTAGCTCATTGTTCCATTGTTGGTTTCCGCAAAATGCAAAACCACAATAAAGAAACAGCTTTACTAGAAACCAGTTGTAATGTACTGATCAGGACTACTGTCAACGTAGAAACATGCTTTTGGGCCATGGATCTTCATTATAGCCACGATTAAAATAAATACCACGAAGCCATATTTAGCGAAATCTTTATATTATGTGCTTGAATGTGTCATATCACTGCTGTTGCAATTACTCTCCGGAACTCCAGAAAAGTAATTGATGTCCTTTGCAAAGGCAGTTCTGTTTTCATGTATTTTACAATGCCTGCTTTTGTCTTTAATAGGTGCTTAGGATTGTTATACGAATGTCTAACATTCTAATTTGTGATTAGTTTGCATTTGATAATCTTAACAGTACAGTGACTTCCATGTTCCAATTTAATTGTAAACAATAACTAACATTGCATACGTCTGTATAAGTCGTGAATAAGGTCTCTTTATAATATATAATTTCAAGAGTCATAAATACATATATTAAAAAGAATCTTATTTGAAAACAAACGTCAGCAGAGGTACAAATATTTTAGGGAAAAGAAAAATAATTATCTTTAAGTGGAGTTTTTTTAATATTCTTTATTCCGTTTGTTTTTAAAGAAAATAGTTTTAACTGAAATACAGTTGCGCAGACAAGTTCTTTACACATACTATGTGACATCCAACTTCTCTGATCTGACACATTTTGTATATAATATGAAACATATATATTATAGACATACCTTTGAGACATCACATATAAATCTTGCATGATAAAAAGACAATTTCAAATTCTCAAATATGGTTTAAACTTTGGGGAGACATGAATGTTATTTATTAAACTGTCACACGTTAAGAATAAAGTAAACAATTCAACATTAAGATTAAAGGCAACCTTTTTAAGTGTTAAGTATAACGGTTATCAACAATGATGTAGGACTTTCTTTATTAAGAACCATAGTACACACATTATCAACAAAATCATGTACATCAAATAAATACAAAAGCAGTATGCAAGGAATGGTTTTGGACTGAGCTTGCCGCTCATTGATAGCCTCCATCCCCCATTAGTTTTGCTCATATTGGTATTAAGGTATCTATATCCCAATGAAAGTAAAAATGATTCATGTACGATGATAAAAGAGGATTAAGACCTTGCGATAGAGTCAGTTGATCTAGATCATTAACCATCGAAATCGCCATTAACAATACTTTTTCATCTTTTATTGAATAAACACCATTCTAATAGTTCCCCGTTGTGGAAATACTACTGTTCTACATTAATGTTTTTGTATGCGGTGGTGCAGTCCAAGATCGCGTACATTCGAGTGTTAGTTTCTATAACACCGAACGGACCTCATTTCCTTCTAATATTTTCGTGCACAATATGGCTTCTACTCTGACGCAGATGTTCATCGACAAGTGGAGAAAGCAGCCATCAATGTCAACATTTAGTCTCATTTCCCATCAGCAAATTAAGCAATCCCATAACCGCACGGACCGAAAAAGGGCCATTAAGTAATTGAACCTCCTACATGAAAAAATGTCCTATTCTTAAATGGATATTGTCTTAGAAAAAACTAGCTTCTAAAACTAACTAAAATCGCAATGAGAAATAATTGTTTTGTCATATGGACATGTTCTCCAACAAATTAACTGGAATTGTGATAATGATTTGAATCGCATTTGCAAACCAATCGTGACATTAATTTCTTTTCGCAAAGAAAAACGTAGAGATTCAGCGCTCATCATCAGTACCTTTATATACATCATCAATGTCTTTCAAGAGTTCATACATCAACACCCGAAATGTTTTCCTGTCCATGATGCTGTTGTTGAGCAATCACATACATATCGATGTCACCTCCTTCATGACACCTTTTGCGTTGTTGCATACCCGGTCTGATCGCATAAGGTTTCCAACTAATCAGTGAGGTCGTTAGGGTAACACAGTGCCCTACGTTTTCTTCCTTCAAGTTCCTAATCGAGACCATTCAAGGGTTTATATTGCTTTTTAATAGCCTGTGTCACTTTTGTTACTTTAGGTACTAGTTTTCAAATGTCCGGTCAGTTTTTAAGCATGTTTTCTCTCCGTAGTATTACAATAATATATTGCTTGTGTGCGAGTGGATGTGTATTGCTCTGGGTGCTTCATTCTATGTTTGTAATCTCTTACAATTCAATCTAGCTCACTTGCATGCTGTTTGTTTATACTATAAACGTTGTTGACGTTGTTTCGCATATGCTTATTCTACGTACTCCAATGTATATTCAGTTTTTTTCTGGTGTAACTTCCGTTCTTTACTATCATGTATATCCTCATGAATCAAACCGTTTTAGCCAAGTACTGCTTCTGCGATGACTAAATATGTCCAAACCTGGTACATACAAACACCCGAAGTATTGGGATTTTAAGAAGTCAACCGGTGACCGTACTCATAAAAAGTTGATTTCGGTTTTGCAAAGTGAACTCTTGTATAGGTTGTGGTGGATTCGGAAGCCTTTCAAGTAATTTGTTGATTGTCTGTTCTTATGCGTTGCTTCCTACCTCTCCTGGGCCATATTTAAACTTCCAAAACATGTGTGTGTCGAGTGTTCTACATTCTGTTCACTTGCTAATGCGACTTGTTTAATATCCTTGGTATATTAGCTATTTCACTAATTGGTCTTTAAGCACTAAAACGGTTTATAATATATATATATATATATATATATATATATATATATATATATATATATATATATATATATATATATATATATATATATATATATATATATATACATATATATATATATATATATATATATATATATATATATATATATATATATATATATATATATATATATAGCTGATTCAGGGCATCAATTGTAGCTGCTTTATTAAGTGTATAAATGACATCTTTGCCAATTTATTGGTTTCTGAAACTCTTTGAGAACATCATAGAACGACTGATAGTCAGCTGATTGGCGCGATGACGTACATGTTATCATGCTATCCGTATCCAAATCATATTCAACAACAGTTAAGTGGTTGCTAATCCAGGCGGATGAATGATCAATGCCCGAACTGAGTTTGAAAATATGTCTCCCTCGTCATCATGATACGTTGTTTAGGCGTTGACATTGCATTTACTTTTTAAAGCCATTGACTAGTACAATTGTATATCATAAATTCATGTCGTTGCATTGTGTGCAATACGATTATTAGAACCACGTTTGAATGTATAGGGCTAACCAAGCTTGTCCAAACACTCCAAGTACCCGTTGGTCATTACTTACACGGATTCTTAATCGCAAAAGCAACTGTAGATTTCGTACATCTAATACTTAATTGCTTTTGGTACTGTAATTGTAACAAATCTGGTTTAGTTTTAGACAGTTCGTGCTCTCATTCATAAACAATTCTACACCAAAAATGTGATCGCCACTCATGGAGATCTGACAATTTTTCTAGTGCTAATAGATGGAAAAGAGTTATATGAGGGATACTTTCTTCGGGGTATTTTAGGTCAATATCACATAAATATTCACATTCACTATTGCTGTTGTAATCGTTGTATTATATACAAATATATGTGAAACGAATCCATTGAAACACGCATCAGGTAGCAGATGCATCATTTTCCACACAAACAAGTACTGAGGTCAATATACATAATATAACTAAAACACCAGTCTCATTTTGACCTGTCATTGATAATATCCACCACGAAGTGGGGTTCAATAAACAAATGTATGCCAGTATAACTAAATATTTGCACATCTTGTTTGATTGTTTGTTATTTTAGACCAAGCCATTCTCTTTGATACTAAATGATTGGAAGGGTTCTAACTTATGCATATGTACATCTCGTAGGAACATATACCGTTTCTAGTTAATAAGCAAAGCTAGTGGTATACTAAGTACCAGCGAGTATCAAGCTTTCTGACTCTAGATTCCTAATTAAACTTCAAGTGCTGAATTCAAAGATTGTAACGAATATAGTGCTAACTAATTTGCCAAGTGCTGAATTCAAAGATTGTAACGAATATAGTGCTAACTAATCTGTCAAGTGATGAATTCAAAGAGTAAACGAATGTAGTGCTAACTAACTTTTCAAGTGGTGTATTCAAAGATTGTAACATAGACAGAGGCATTGTCCTTATATAGTAAACATCCAGTAGCAACAGAAAAACAAACAGTATTAGCAGCAGAGAGGGTGAACCTCACAACGTTTTCAGACAAAATTTTTGATTGAATCCTTAAAACGAGCCTTCCTACGATCTCATTTTAACCAAAAAAAATGTCTCAGGGGCAAACCTCACAACCTTTTCAGACAAAAAGTCGATTGAATCCTTAAAAAAAAAAATAGAGCCTTCCAACGAAATCTCATATTTTAACCCCAAAAAAATAAGTCTCCATTTAGCAAACGGAGACTTTACGATTTTTCAATCATTTTTGGTCACAACGTCGTTGTCATTCACCCTCTCTGCTGCTGGAAGTTCAGTTCTGGTTAACAATGATTTCAACCGAATATTTGATCCAGTCCGATACGATATCGTGTCCGAGGATCATGTAAATTTATTGTTGCGAATCCGTACGGGGTTGACTGAGCATGACTAAAGAAGTTTTTAAATTGATTTAAGTCCATATCAGAACACCATGTCTGCCAAATATTTCTAAGAGTATGAGTATCAACTCCGTTGAATATAGACAATAAATTGCAGTTATCTCTGATCACTTTTGGAATCTGATTGTAGCGTTGAGTGACATATATCACATCAGTGTTTTTGTGCCTGCCTCGGGAAAATATTCTAGCCGGGTTTGTTTGTTTATCCAACATCACATCGTCGTATACGACTAAATTGTTAATGCTCCCATCAAGGTCATCCACGGATGGCGCCTCGTCAATATCGGTTATAAAATCAATGGCGTTTTCACCCTTAATTTCTGATGCATTCTCGTTAAAATCCTTTAGCACTTCATAGCATCGTTGATCATCTACGCTAGGAGCAACTAAATACAACTTATCCCACTTCATCCATCTCATTATTAAATTGAGTAACAATTGCGTCTTGCCGGATCCAGATGGCCCGATTATAATCATCCGGATAGAGTTTGGTAGCGCTGCATGATGCTTAACCGGTTCTCTTGTTTTAGTCGCTGAAAAATCAATTATATCCATATTTCTATACATAAATTATGGATCTATATTGTGTGAAGTGTAAAACGCGTACTGGCACAGATGACTTGACGACGATTACAACTAGAAATAACCGATCAGCGCTTTCTGGTAAATGCGTGCAATGTGGTACATAGAAATTTAGATTTGTGTCTATGAAACCCGGAGATGTTTTTAAAAAAAACGAGGAGGTGATATCGCAGCCAAATTGGCAAAGCTCCCTGGAACCCCATGGGCAAAGTATCCAGGAGAAAAACACCTTCCAGGATATAGCTACTGTGGACCGGGAACACGATTAGATATCAGACTTGATGATCAAAATCAACCTCGACGTGGTGAAGAACCAATAAACGCCATTGATAAGGCCTGTCACCTTCATGATGTTGCTTATAAAAGCAGCAACCTGCAACACAGGCATCTAGCAGATGTGAAATTAATTCATGCGTTAAATGCTATTCCTGATAAATCTTTCAAAGAAAAATTGGCTTCATTTTTGATAAAATCGGCTATGAAAAGCAAATTGATGTTAGGTGCCGGTAATTAATAACAACATGGAATCTATTTACTATTCTCCAAAAGGATACTGGCGGGGTAGCGCTGCAATCAATAAACTCGCTAGCGCTGCAAAAGTGAAAAAAACCACTGCGGCTAATTGGTTATCTAAACAGGCTATTTGGCAAATCTATCTACCAGCGCCTAAACGAGTTAATTACTCGCATTTTGATGTTACCGGACCCAATGAAGTTCATCAGGCTGATATATTATTTTTACCTCATGACAACGGTTACAAATACGCGTTAACCGTAGTTGATGTTGCGAGTCGATACAAAGAAGCAGAACCGTTGAAAACAAAATCATCAACTGAAGTCGCTTCTGCATTTGAGAGGATTTATCGACGAGGTCCTCTGCGTTGGCCAAATCTGTTACAAGTTGATCCTGGCAAGGAGTTTCAGGGTGTAGTGTTATCAACAATGAAACATCACAATGTCACAATACGACGAGGGCATACTGCGTTACATCGCGATCAGGCAATTGTAGAACGATTTAATCGGACTCTTGCTGAGCGGTTATTTGGATATCAATACGCAAAAGAATTCATTCAAGAAAAGCGATCCCGGGAATGGGTCAAAAGGTTACCAGCTGTGATTACCGCACTGAATAACGAGATTACTAGAACAATTCACATGAAACCTATCAACGCGATTAAAAAGAAGTCTATACCTAAAATGGAAATTCAAGGGATTTCACAAAATGATTCTAGCGTTTCCCAACCAATTCTTGGTAGTAATGTCACTGTTAGGTATTTATACGAACCAGGAGAGCTGGAAGGTGGTACAAAAAGGGCTACTGATCCTCTTTGGAGTGTTACTGTACATAAAATATCCGGCATAACACGATCAACTGGTAGACCAGCAATCTATAGACTGGATTCAACTGCTCCTCAGCGGGGTTTTACTCGACAACAACTGCAAGTAATACCCGAGGATACTCGATTACCACCGCGGGGTCTTAACTAGCACCCCCCAGAGGCATTGTGCTGGCACCCCGGCGCCTGTTGCACTCAAGACATGTTAGCATCACATTATCTCTTGTATGACCAATACTGCTATTTTTTCTATCCACGGTAAATTGTCGAGAATCCCTATCTGACCAACACCAATTCATTATACAATTGCAACTCACGCAGTGATTATTCTGTTGTTGTCGTAACGCGATTATTAATTCAACATCAATATCAAATTCTCTATTATTTTTTTTTATACTGCTGTTTATAACCAGAAAGTTTTTTTCTGATTATATCCTTGACGTTGTCGGCGCTGATAATATCACTTATTGCATTGTCATTAGGATTTTCAAGGACAATTCTTCTAAGCTGATTTATTTTTCGTACTCTGGATACTGCGAGATAGACTAAATTCGACCATTCGATGCGATTATCCACCATCCAAACAATTGTGTCTGTGATAGTCAATCCATGTGAGGAGTGTATCGTCGCTGCTTATCCTAGCGTCCACGGGGATTTATTAGCAACTAATGCATCTTCAACGACGCTGATATCAACCAGCACAATATCATTTAATACGAGAATTTGTTTTTCACGCTGTCCTGGAATATCGACTTCTATATTCTGTTTTCGTGTATCCGATGGCCTATAACACAACGGCACTGGAAGAGTTGCAAATTTTTCTTTATGCAATTCAAATAACTTCATCTGAAGTGTGTCTCTGACTATTTTTCTACTTGCTACTATCAAATCATTTGGTCTCCACGTTTCCCAAAAATCATTGATTGGAGTCTCTGAAATCACCTCACGGGCTATTTCACACTGGATTCTGTCCGGTTGTAGTCTAATTAGCGCTTTGAATTCTCGTAATCGTTCATCAAGTGATCTATAATCAGTGGTGATTTCTTCATAATAGTCTACAAAACCCTTTAGCCACTCATGTGGGGATGCACCGATAAATGGCGGTGGTTGGCCGTGATCACCGCACATGACGACTTTTGTGTTTTTCTTTAACAACCATTCAAGAAATGTTTGTAATACATCTAATGACACTGTGCATATTTCATCCCAAATTATGATTTCAGGAATGAATTTATTACCCATTCGATCAGGAGTCCATTTGTCACCCTTCCATCGAAAAAAACTGTGATAGGTACAGGCATTTACCCCTCGTTGTATCATTTCTCTGGCGAGTCTGTGAGTTGGTGTTAGCACAATCATGGTTGACCGACGAAATAATTCGATTGCACGAGTTGTCTTTCCTGATCCACCACAACCGTTTAAATAAACTGTCTTGTATCTACATATTGGATCAGATACCGGTGGTGCATTAGAAAATTCTGATTGAATTTCAATACGGTTACAACAAAGATATTTATCATCCATGGTAACGTCTGCGGATTCACAATACTCATGTAGCGTCTCCTTTTTAAATCGCCAACGCCCCCACGCTTCCTCGGGATCTGTGAATGCCGCTACATCCGATTTGTATTTCTCGTGGATATACATCGAATCAGTAGCTACTCTAACCGCGGTATTAGGAAATCTATTTATCATCGAAAATAGATTAATACAAGCATAGGCTAGCATAGAACCTCTCAAATGTGTGTACTGGGAATTATATCCATCACAGTAGGTAACAACCGTACCTAATTTCTCACCATTGGATAGAAAAGCATCCTTACGGGATACAAGTTTTCCCTGTTTCGTTAAATCCGTTACAATAAAATCGTATTCTGCGTCGTCTATGATCAACCGCGAAGAGTATTTTGCATTGTCGTATCGTCCACCCTGAGTGAATTTACCGATTATTCTTCGTCCAAAATCTTTTGCTTGTTCTTTTTTAATTTCAAATAACTTCTTAGACCAATTCATGATTTGTTCTTCATTGAAATCAGGAAATTGTTTTCGCTGTTCGCTAATTATTCTATCCAGATCGGGTTGTGGTAACCAGACTGATTTCTGTGCTCGATAGGATATAATCGCTTCACTGACAATCAACGATATTAGCATACCACAATCAATCATATATCGTAGTAACACTATTGGCATCCAGGCCTTTTCAGATATATGTCTACCGAGCCAAACATAACTACACGGATGTAATCCTGTAGCGAGTTCAAATGATATCACACGAGCGAATCCGGTTAAATCAAAATCAGGTAATGGTCCATTAATCGCAACACGAGTCATTTCATGTGTGGGGTGTCCAAATCGTTTGAAGTACTCAGCACATTCCCCATACCCGAGAAAACTTCCGGGATAACACGCGGCTATATCAATTGAAATCATACCATCACGTGAGTATTTCGTATTCCACAGTCCTCCATGACCAAATTCGACGCAACTCAATTTAACATCTTCGAGAAAATCACTTCGTGTTGGACGCCAGGAGTTTTTTTCTCTTGCGAAGTGAGCTACCACTGAAGAAATAGTAAAACTATCCGTGAGTAGTTTTTCATGGAAACTCTCTGGTGAAAAATTATTAGCGATTTTTCTCATTCTGTTATCTAATTCTTCAACGCGATATAATTCACCATTCGGTCTTACAAATCGATCGAATCCTGATTCGGAACCAGCACTGCTAAGTAACCACACTGACACAGGGTCCTCTTTACACAACGCATGAATAGCATCAAATAATTTCTCTTCATAGAAAACATCCCCGGAAAATTCCTCGGGGATATATCTCACGATTCGTTCTCGTGGAAATATTGTTACCGCAGGTGTCCACGCGTGTTCGTTATGATCAATAATTTGTATTGGCGCTCCTTGTAATCTATATTTCGGTTCGTGTAATACTTCCCCGGTTATTGTCGTTACTGATATTGGGAATTTTAATAATGTCTCTAATTTAGCTATATCAGAAATCTTTGCACCGTGCTGTTTCACTGTCAGTTCCCATTCTGTTATTTTTCTACGTCGCAGATCAGTTAGTTTATTTCCTCGGGATGCATTTGTGAAGTGTTCCATTACCCGTGTTGCCACGCAATTCAGTGAACTAGAATACTTCATAGGAGCTAGTTTTGCAATATTGGGTTTATCATTTAACGGATATATCCCATAAACGATTGCTGTTACGGGATAAGATCTCTCGTAGTATGGCTTATCGATTCCGGTTAGAATTCTTGGTTTGGAGTCTCTACTCAGCGTGATTGTTTTTTTATTCTTGAGCATCGGTTCGAATTTATCCCTAATAATCCATTTGCCATCGACTTCAATAATGAATTTTATTCTGAAAAAATACCTTTTTTCCCCAACACGTGAAATTATCACTGCTGCTTTTTCATCATTCATGGTAGCGTCAACAACACCATCAATTCGAAATGTTGACCAACAATAGGATGCTTCATCACGCTTGAATTCATTAAAACAGTCTCTGATTTTACTAATCATGGGTTTATCAAGAATTTTATTCTTGGGTGTATTAGAAACTATATCGAGATTGAATTGAGCATCTTTCCAGGGTAATCTCTTGTTACGTTTTTTGGGTCTATCGAGATTAAATTTAGGATTAATTTTCAATAATCTCTTAAATTCCTTCATGTTTCCGTCTATTGGACGTTTTTTAGGTTTATCGAGATTAATTTTGTTACGTTTTTTGGGTCTATCGAGATTAAATTTAGGATTAATTTTCAATAATCTCTTAAACTCTTTCATGTTTCCGTCTCTTGGATGTTTGAGATTAATTTTGTTACGTTTTTTTGGTCTATCGAGATTAAATTTAGGATTAATTTTCAATAATCTCTTAAACTCCTTCATATTTCCGTCTATTGGACGTTTTTTGGGTTTATCGAGATTAAATTTAGGATTAATTTTCAATAATCTCTTAAACTCCTTATCAGTATTGAATTCAGCATTTTTCGAAGGCGTTCTCCTTAATTCCCTCATGCTATAATTAAAACAAGCATTTGAATGAAAGATTTATGTATAATGAATCACTGCAAGTGGCTTATGATTGGATCAACAACCCCGTGTAACAAATCATGCAGAAGCGAATTCTGTGGGTATCATATGCAAAGTTTTCGTCGTGGAAGCCTTGGTCCGTTACCTTGAATACGATGTGGGGTTGGGGTCAGGGGGAAATCTCAGTTGTGTTTGAATTGCGGTGGTAAGCGATACAGGGAGTTAAAGCGTTATTATGATAAAAGAATCAAAAATGGAAAATCATATGAATTTTCAATCAAAAATTCTGACCCTGACTCTGTCAAGGATAAAATTATAAGAACACCCCAAGACTACATCGAAAGATTCTCCAAGGATGTAATCATTAAACCAAACAATGAATTAGACAAACAATAGTATAGTATATATGAACCAAGAATTCAGACCACACCCTGCGATTACAAATTATGAAGCATCCAGTGATGGTACTGTCAGACACTGCATTTTGAAGAAACCGGTTGGTTCTGATAATGGTATGGGGTATTTGAAGTTTCGCGCTGGAAAGAAATTTTATTACTGTCATCGTTTCGTGTATGAGTGTTTTCATGGATTAATCAAGGATGATTTTGTTATTGATCATATCGATTCTAATCCAAAGAACAATTCTTTATCAAATCTGCAGGCTATCACACAAAGTGAGAATACCAAACGAGGAGAGACTGGAAAATGCAAAACGGTTGGAAAGAGACCTGTGAAATCTTTGAATACAACAACTAACGAAGAAAAAATATTTCAATCAATAACCAGCGCCGGTAGGCATTTCGATATTTGTGGACCCTCAGTACGAATGTTGCAGAGGTGATTTATCGATCGGCGATTTCAAAAAAGACCGAACAGAGAATTAAATTCAGTTATGTCTGATGCGTCATAATTTTCATTTAGAAGTGTATAATCACCATAAAATAATGAATTCTGAAAAAATGAATAGCATTATTGCTGAAATTTCAAAATTGAAAAGTCAGGATATCAAACTATCAGATGGGTTAAATCCTGATCAAATCATGTCGGATTATCAGGATATAGAATACGGAGTTAACACTAACAAGTATATGCTGCCCAAGAAATACGCGTTCATCAAGAGAATTCAGAATTCTATTCGAGACTCTCTTGCATTCTCCAGTGACGTAAGTGTGTTCGTCCCATTATATACTATCGTAGAAGGAATACGAAAAGAATTAGGTAACGAATACGAACTGAAAAAAGATATCAATTCTAAAGTTAGAAACCTACGAGCGTTAATTCAAGAAAATGAACAATTTTGATTGACCATTTATCATTATTTGATTGTGACCGTCCCTCATAGAGATTTTAATTTTTTTTAGCATTTTTTGATTGACAATGTCAAAAACAGTGAAAATATTTCACACTGAATAAAAATTGATGGACGGTTCAGATTGATCAAAAAAAGAATGAAGGAAGTATCATAATTATTTTTATATATACAATTTGGACACTTCCTTCATCAATGATAGGATGAAATAACACTTCCACGGTGGTGTTAGGTCGGATTGAAAAATTGTTTTGCAATTGAAAAATTGTTTCTAATTTCAAATAATGGTCAATGAAGCATTAACAACCCGATTGGCTCGTGAACGACTGGATGCAATCAGGAGATTTGTACCAATTCGTGACTCTGTACGGAATAAACTGCAACAACGACAACAAGCGCAGACTAACTTTTCTGTGTCAAGTGAACAACTGTTTACTCCGATAACAAGTGCGACCAAAGATGTGAAAAAGTTAACTGAAGCAGCGATATACGGAGATATTCCTGAGCGAGAACGAGTAAAGAAGGCGCCGCTGCTTGATACGCTTGAAAAGATAGCAGCAGAGACCGGACAAACACGCGCAGGGATACAACAGTTATCCAGTGATATAAAAACTCAGCGCGAGTATGAACGATTAGCTGATATTGATGATTCTGCGCCTGAAACTCAAAGAGTTTCCACACCTGAACCACAACCTGTTGATGTCGTCACCCCAAAAGGTATTCCCTTTATAGACAAATTCACCGAAGAAGCTATAATAAAAATCAAACAACCTGAATTAATAAAACTCGAAGATTATGCGGATTTTGGCATTTTCGCTGTCCAAAAATATTATTCAAGGGGAGAGTTTTTAAAAGACGAGTATAAAAACAATAAAATAAGCCGAGATGAATGGGTTAATTGGTTATATAAACTAAACAAGGATATTACTGGTAATTTGAAAAAGGATACAATTAAGTACAGAACTTTTAAAGCAGGAGTTGATAGTTATGGTATACAAAAACAACAAGGTCGAGGCCGACAAAGGCAATTACTTGATGATAGTGAGGGCGCAACTGGTACAACTGAGGAAACAAGCGGAAAAGGATAATCGATTGGAAATCCAAAGGATTTCAACGCTGGAGTCTTTGACTCTACCATGACATGTCCTGGTAGTGTTCTCAGTGATATATCACGATTAGAAGTTCTTGTAGGAGGGTTCCGAGCTGGAAATAACTCACCGGAAATAATTAATGAAGCAGCTGATATCTGTAGACGATTATTTCAGGGTGGTATCATGGATATCAAAACATATCGAGATTTCATTGGCTAGTTATCAAACGGGTATCACAGCGACTGAATTTACAATTGACAATTTTTTTACAATTGAAAAATTGTTTCTGATTTCAAATAATGATCATACACTACAACCATGACAAACCAACTAGCGTCTATGTGGTAAACTCACGATTGCCTGTTTATAGAGCATACTACGGAGATGGTCTCGGTGATACCATTTTAGGATTATTTTCGAGAATGGCTCCAAAAGTAATGCCGTTGGCTAAACAACAAGGAATGAAAGCCATTGATGTTATTCGTGATAAGGGTATTAGCAAAATCGGAGATCTTGCCGGAAAAGCGTTTTCAGCCGCAAAGAATAAAATAACAGCGCTAGTGAAATCACGGATGAAATCCAAAGGATTTTCAAAACCGTTACCGTCTACAGCGGAAATGCCTGCAGGTGTTAGTAGAATTATAAATAACGCAGTAGACGAAAAATTAGCGTCATTGGTGACTCCCTTGATAAATCAAGGGGACCAAAATAACATGATAGCAAACATGATAGCGGGAAGTGGCTTTAAAAAAACACGACGGTGAAAATCGTTTACGATTTTACGATTTAGACTCTGATAAATAGAATAAAATGTTCAAAAGGTCACCTGATCCAGCATTTGATATGGATGCCCCAGTGCTCAAGAATGATTCTGTACGCGATTTTCAATTTTATTCTTATCACGCAGTACAACCAGATCTCCGATCGCGAATTGAACTTCAGGTTCATGATACCAGTAAATACTTTTTGCCCTGTGAGGCATTTATTGAAATCGAAGGAGAACTTATAACAAATGTTGCAGCTGATACCCCATATGCAGATAACGCAAATGTCCGAGTTGGTTTTGTTAATAACGGCATAATGGCGTTATTTGAGAGTGCAAGATATCTCTTTGATGGAAAAGAAATTGAATCCATTGACCGTGAAGTTGATGTTGCAACAACAATAATCGGGTTAGCGAGATATTCTGATGATTATACAAGATCAGCGGGTCCATCTATGATGTTTGCAAAGGATACCTATGATAACGCTGACCACCTTCAATTCATTAAAGTGTTAACAGCACAGGGTACTGCAGAAGCAGATCAACAACAAGCAGCTAATCCAGAACGTCGAACTAGACCCGGAGCTGCGTTTGATATTCTCGGAGGCGTTAATGGTAATCTCAATTTAGGATTTGCAACACGCGTAGCAACGTTGCATGGACAGCGTCGACGATTTTCATGTGCAATTCCACTGCATCATATTTTCGGATTCTGTAGAAACGTCCGAAAAGTTATTTATGGAGCGAAGCATACAGTAGCGCTTGTACGAAAGGGTACTGATGATGATGCAATCTGGCGTAATGCTGGGGTTGCTGCCGGTAAAGTCATTTTAACAAAACTATCATTATGGATGCCAGTGTTAACTCCATCAATCACAGCAGAACAGCGACTACTATCATTTATGGATCAAGGAGGAAAGTCGTTGTTGAGTTGGTTATCAGTGACTACGGATATTAAACAGGATAATATCGATGATATATTCACATGGCACCTGGCATCAAAACAAGGCGTTTCAGCTCCACGTCATATATTTGTAGCGTTACAGAATAATGAGCGAGTTGGTAATCAAGAACGTAGTCATGTGATATTTGATCAGTTAGGTGTTAAAGAAGTCTCGCTGAGAATAAACGGCCAACAGGAACCATCTGAGGATGTACAACTCGATTACACTCACAACCATATTGCACGTGTCTATCATAACCTATTGTCGCTTATAGCACGTGATCAAGATGTGGATACTGGTTTGCAAATATCACAATTGGATTTTAAAAGCCTCTATCCGATTTATTACTTTTCATTGGAACACCTTGATTTGATGAGACAATCTGTCGTTGATATACACTTTAGAGCCCGTGTAGCCCGTCCGACTGGTCCACCAGTTGGTGGGGTACCTCCTATCCTTATCCCGAATTATAGAGCGGTTGCTGTCATTCTCAGTGATAAATCAATGCTACTCGAAGGTGTTGGTGGAAGAATGAGAGTGGTAGATGCGCCAGTGGAAAATCTTTGATTGAAATCGTAAACGATTTAGAATCAATCTGTTATTGTATAATGTCGTATAGTGTTATTAGTGTTGCGTTGACTCCCGGTCAATTAAAAAAACTACAATCCAAATCAGCTAAGCAATGTGGAACCACAATCACGCTGAAACCCAATCAAATGACCGGTGGTCAGAATAAGTTGTCGTTGACAACTCGTCAAATAAAACATTTCAATGATGCACTAGTAGCAAAAAAAGGTGTTCAGATTACTCTTTCTGCGGCTGCTATCAAAAATATTATGAAAACAGGCGGTATATTCCCGTTGTTAGCTGCGATTCCAGCTTTGATTGCGGCAGCAGCCCCAGCGGTGGCTAAAGCGGCAGCGTTAGGAGCCGTTGGTACCGCGGCAGGAATGGCACTAAAAAAGGCAACTGGGAAAGGATATAAAAAAAAGGGACGATCCGTTCACGGATTGGGTCTAAGACTACCAGGAACCCCGTATTCGTGGTACAGCGGAAAAGGCCTGAGATTAGGACCGGTTTATTAATTCAGAAATCTTCGAAGGTTCCCAAATCTTCGATGGTTCCTATGTCCAATTTTGATTTAATGGATGCCGCTAAAAAACTAGCGATCAAATATTTCAGAGGTGTCTTTATGAAAGATCAATTACCACATCAACCAAACAGCGTTGAATCCGGTATTATTAATTTAGATAACAGCACCGGACCTGGAACCCACTGGGTTGCATACGCTATTGATCCACGTGGGATTGTCTATTTTGATTCATATGGGTTAGCTCCGCCAAGCGAGTTTATGCGTTATATAAAAACTTTTCCAATGAAGACTTGGTATTCTACGCTACCAACACAACAAATGAATGACCCACCAATATGCGGCAGTGAAGTATTAAATGTCCTTAACGCTATTTCTAACTCCTTGGGCAACCCAAGGGGAAAACCAGCACATGTTGTCGTAAATGACCACACTAGCAATCGCTGGAAATAAAAGAGATTTTATAGAGAGAAAGAGTTTTACAATAACATGATTGATATTTGGGGAAGACCTCTGAAACCCAAACCCGATGACACTGCAACGGGTGATGTAAAAAAAATAATTAAAGATGAAATCGCTGAGACGTTAAATTTAACAAATGTTGACCCAAACAAAATAGTTGTATTTCAGGACAAACAGGGTAAATTGAAAACCAGTAATGTGTCGTTGGATGATATTTTAACACGAAGACATGACGCCGCTGATGACGCTATTGAGCTGTTTCAGGATGGTAAACTCAAACCAGGCGTACTTGTTTCGACGGTCACAGAGAAACTAACAATAGTAGATAACACAGCAAACTCATTAAAATCACTCAACGATGAATTCGTTAAATTCAATCAACCGCTACAAGAATTTCTTGGTGCTCCACCAACGACCACACCGAATATTGGAACGATAAAAACCGCAATCGACGATTTAGCAAAGCTACGATCTGATTATAATGCTCATATAACCGCTTTTAACACACTACGAAGAGGCATAAACAGAACCGGTGAAGCCATTGCTAAATTCAATCAACCGCTACAAGAATTTCTTGGTGATCCACCAACAACCACATCGAATATTGGAACGATAAAAACCGCAATCGACAATTTAGAACTACTACGATCTGAGTATGTTGCTCATATAATTGCTTTTGTCGCACTACGAGAAAACTTCAGCAGAACCAATGAAGCCATTGTTAGATTCGATACACTGATAAAAGAATTTCTTGGTACTCCACAAGTGACCACACCGAATATTGGTACGATAAAAACCGCAATCGACAACTTAACAAAGCTAAGATCTGAATATGATGCTCATACAATTTCTTTTCACAATGTACGATTGCTCACCCTCAGAAACATTGATATCATTGATAAATTCGTTGGTAAACGAGATACTAGACCTGAAGATCTTAAAACAACTCAAGACATCATCATTGCAGATCTTACTGCGGTCAAAGTCAGTCTCCTGCGACTTGAACAAATAAAAATTCCTCATATTAACTTCATCAATAACGTATACACACTTCAATCCGGAACATTAGAGTGGATATCGCCACATGTTATTTTACCCATAACAGCTACTGTCAAGGGTATTTATCGATTAACGCTGGTAGCACCAATTCAGTTTAATATATCATCGTCGAGTTCATCCGGGGTCAATAATGTGATATCAACGATCATCGACAGGAATACAACTGAACGGTTAACGATGAAAGCCGATGATAAAAGTTTGACTAGGGCATCAGTAACATGGTATCTGGAATTCGTAGTAGATCTGAGCAAATAACTGAATTGAAATCGTAAACTGATTTGGAAATAATGACATCAACGCCGTCACAATATCGCTATAATCAGGTCAGAGAATTTCAGACTAGACTCAAAACCCTCGCCGAGGAGTATCAAATAAAAATAAAAAAATACCGACGAAGAATCACCGCAGTTGATGTTACTATGTACTCGTTGTCAGGCGTTCTCACTGGCGCCGGAATAATACTTGCATCGGTTACAATGATTGCCCCGGTCGTAGTTCCAATTTGCATTTCTGCGGCGGCTACAATCGCGGGTATATCAACCGGGATAACAAAAAAGATATCATCATGCAGCCAACGCAAACTGCAAGATTACTCGATTAAATTTAATGTTGTATCAACGGCATACTCGCAATTATCCTCGATGATATCGTCGTCACTCGATAATACGATTATATCAGATAGCGAGTTCTCAGTGATGGTCGGTATTTATGATTCCGCGATATCTAAATTAGAGCGACAACAACAGTATAGCAACAATGACAACACTGATGGAATTAGAAAACACGAACCCCAAAAAAAAGAATGATATCAATAGCCTCAACGATATCGGATAGTGAGTTCTCAGTGATGGTCAGTATTCACGATTCCGCGATATCAAAATTAGAGCGACAACATGAGTATAGCAACGATGACAACACCGATGGAATTACTTCAACAAATAGTGGAGAACACGAACCCAGTACAAACAAGCATGATCTCAATAACATCAACGAATCCAGAATTCAGTGTGAATTTCCCCTCTCCGGTCCCAGTGAAGGAGATAGCGTTAGCAAAACTACGAGTGTATCACAGTTGGCCTAATATCAGATCGGTAGCATTCGGTGGTCAACAACCGAATAATTCACTGGTATTTGCGAATAAGAATAAAGACGACGGTACCCCAGACTGGAACGTTGTTTCGATACCAACAGGGTCATACCAAATCGAACAAATCAATGATGAATTCGCGCGTAGAATAAAATCGATTACTGGAAAAGAATCAAAAATCGCTATAACAGTTCATGAGCCGACTCTATCATCCGCGATTGAAATAAGCACAGAAGGATACGTCGTAGATATCTATCAGAGTTCTATAAGAACCGTACTAGGATGGCCTGAATTACCACCAGGGGTAAAAACCGTTGATTTACCAGAACCACAAAAATCTGATTATATCACCGACGTGATAAAACCTGATAATCCAATAAGGAGTTATAAAGAGTTCAGTATTATACCCTTAGAGTTTTTTGGGATCGGACGCGGACATGAGAAGGAGAGTAAAGAGTTTCCGTGGTATCATTTTGTTAACGAACCTAAAGTCGTTGAAAATTTCACAGCAATGAATAATGATTTTTCGCTGTTGTTAATATCTCTTAAATCCGGCTCTCTCACCCGAGATGAATTTATCAGCGTCGTAGAAACATGCAATAAGATTATCGACGATATGGAAACATTTAATCTGAAAATTATTCAGGATATATTAGACGACGATAATCCCCTATCGAGAACAAGATTTGCAGAAAAATATAATTTCCCCGTCAAAGATATTCCAACATTCAAACTACCCGGATATAACGTACCGGAACTAAAAAAACTTCTCAGTGACACCATCGATGTTGGTTTTAAAATAATTCATGATGCATGGAAAAAAACATCATCACCGGAAATAAAAATCCTCAAACATAATAATGATCCAGATGGTGGCGGCAGACATATCGCTCCGTTCAACGTGAATATATCCTCAGTGATTGCGCTCAATTTAGTATGTGATGTTATCGAAGGAAGCTATCAGATTAATTTCGAACGATCAAATCAAGCTCAGCAAGGATATATTCTTTATTCGTTTGCACCAACAGCTCCTCCAGGATTTTTAATAATCGAGTCTCCGGTTAATCCAGTCTATATGCGATGCCATAATGATACATTAACCAGAATTAATTTCAAACTCACAGACCAATCTAATAATCTAATTGATCTACAAAAGGAGGTGTTAGCGATTAGTCTGTTTGTGAAATCCTAAAGACTGATCAAATATTCGGTTGAAATCATTGTTAACCAGAACTGAACTTCCAGCAGCAGAGAGGGTGAATGACAACGACGTTGTGACCAAAATTGATTGAAAAATCGTAAAGTCTCCGTTTGCTAAATGGAGACTTATTTTTTTTGGGTTA
This sequence comes from Unio pictorum, assembly GCA_030141615.1. Taxonomy (NCBI): domain Eukaryota; kingdom Metazoa; phylum Mollusca; class Bivalvia; order Unionida; family Unionidae; genus Unio; species Unio pictorum. The sequence continues at coordinate 1,027,098 of JARLTB010000181.1, forward strand.
AAATATGAGATTTCGTTGGAAGGCTCTATTTTTTTTTTAAGGATTCAATCGACTTTTTGTCTGAAAAGGTTGTGAGGTTTGCCCCTGAGACATTTTTTTTGGTTAAAATGAGATCGTAGGAAGGCTCATTTTAAGGATTCAATCAAAATTTTGTCTGAAAACGTTGTGAGGTTCACCCTCTCTGCTGCTGTATTTTCGGCATCATGCAACGAGACAACGTGCTTTTGCTGCTTTCATAGATAGGTTTTCGAGAATCAGGAAATTTCTGAAATACTTTCTTACCATTGACGTTTTCGTTGTACGTTTGCAGGGCAGTCACTAATACGCTGAATCTGAATGGACATCACTGAATGATATCAGGACGATTAGAAACATATATAATGTTTTCTTTAATTAAGGAGAACCATTCAATCGCTAAATTCTGTTAAACTAATTCGTTTTGTCTACCTGAGCATTCAAGAAAACCATTAACTTGCCAACATTACATTTTAATGGCTGTGTCTTTTATCTGTACCTTACATTGTAGTAATTTTAAGTGTTGTTTTTCCCATAGCCTCGTAATGACAACATTTTCTCCTTTTACTGTCTATTGTTAAAGATTCGTCTTCTTACGATTCTCTGGCAAATATATATCTCCAAAATAGTTAATGCCTACATACATGTACACGACTATTTTGAATGAAATTGTTTGGACTACAGCAACCATGGTTCTATTTTAGGCAGTGTAATTTTTCTGTCACACTACGTTTGCTTATAATTAGTCAGATAACGCTTAGTCTGAGAAAGGTCTGTAAATTAAACTTTAATGTGATCTATGCTGCAACAATGTTTTAAACTTTATTAGCGATATAAACAAAAAGTTTACCAATTGTGAGTCTCATACTCTCATGATCATGTACGGATATGCTAGGATACGTTTGAGCAACGTCGCTATATAAATGCGGACTTTAAGGAACGAAATGAAGCTCAAAATATCTATTGAAGCGATTAAAGTATTGAACTTAAAAGAATTATATTCTGCTTTGATTTTGTCCATTGTTCTATTTTTGGTTTCCGCAAAATGCAAAACCACAATAAAGAAACAGCTTTACTAGAAACCAGTTGTAATGTACTGATCAGGACTACTGTCAACGTAGAAAAATGTTTTTGGGCCATGGATCTTCATTATAACCACGATTGAAATAAACACCACGAAGCCATATTTAGCGATATCTTTATATTATGTGCTTGAATGTGTCTTATCACTGCTGTTGCAATTACTCTCCGGAACTCCAGAAAAGTTAAAGATGTCCTTTGCAAAGGTAGTTCTGTTTTCATGTATATTACAATGCTTGCATTTTTCTTTAATAGGTGCTTAGGATTGGAAGAACAATGTCTAACATTCTAATTTGTGATTAGTTTGCATTTGATAATCTTAACAGTACAGTGACGTCCATGTTCCAATTTAATTGTAAACAATAACTAACATTGCATACGTCTGTACAAGTCGTGAATAAGGTCTCTTTATAATATATAATTTCAAGAGTCATAAATACATATATTAAAAAGAATCTTATTTGAAAACAAACGTCAGCAGAGGTACAAAGATTTTAGGGAAAAGAAAAATAATTATCTTTAAGTGGAGTTTTTTTTAAATAATCTTTATACCGTTTGTTTTTTAAGAAAATAGTTTTAACTGAAATACAGTTGCGCAGACAAGTTCGTTACACATACTATGTGACATCCAACTTCTCTGATCTGACACATTGTGTGCATAAAATGAAACATATATTATAGACATACCTTTGAGACATCACATATAAATTTTGCATGATAAAAAGACAATTTCTAATTCTCAAATATGGTTTAAACTTTGGGGAGACATGAATGTTATTTATTAAACTGTCACACGTTAAGAATAAAGTAAACAATTCAACATTAAGATTAAAGGCAACCTTTTTAAGTGTTAAGTATAACGGTTATCAACAATGATGTAGGACTTTTTTTATTAAGAACTATAGTACACACATTATCAACAAAATCATGTACATCAAATACATACAGTAGTAGTATGTAAGGAATGGTTTTGGACTGAGCTTGCCGCTCATTGATAGCCTCCATCCCCCATTAGTTTTGCTCATATTGGTATTAAGGTATCTATATCCCAATGAAAGGAAAAATGATTCATGTACGATGATAAAAGAGGATTAAGACCTTGCGATAGAGTCAGTTGACCTAGGTCATTACCCATCGAAATCACCATTAACAATACTTTTTGATCTTTTATTGAATAAACACCATTCTAATAGTTCCCCGTTGTGGTAATACTACTGTTCTACATTAATGTTTTTGTATGTGGTGGTACAGTGCAAGATCGCGTACTTTCGAGTGTTAGTTTCTATAACACCGAACGGACCTCATTTCTTTCTAATATTTCCGTGCACAATATGGCTTCTACTCTGACGCAGATGTTCATCGACAAGTGGAGAAAGCAGCCATCAATGTCAACATTCAGTCTCATTTCCCATCAGCAAATTAAGCAATCCCATAACCGCAAGGACCGAAGAAGGGCCATTAAGTAATTGAACCTCCTACATGAAAAAAAAATGTTCTATTCTTAAATGGATATTGTCTTAGAGAAAACTAGCTGCTAAAACTAACTAAAACCGCAATCAGAAATAATTGTTTTGTCATATGGACATGTTCTCCAACAAATTAACTGGAATTGTGATAATGCTTTGAATCGCATTCGCAAACCAATCGGGACATTGATTTCTTTTCACAAAGAAAAACGTAGTGATTCAGCGCTCATCATCAGTATCGTTATTTACCTCATCAATGTCTTTCAAGATTTCATACATCATCACCCGAAATGTTTTTCTGTCCATGATGCTGTTGTTGAACTATCACATACATATCGATGTCACCTCATTCATGACACCTTTTGCGTTGTTGCCCACCCGGTCTGATCGCATAAGGTTTCCAACTGATCAGTGAGGTCGTTAGGGTAACACAGTGCCCTACATCTTTTTCCTTCAAGTTCCTGATCGAGGCCATTCAAGGGTTCATGTTGCTTTTCAATAGCCTGAGTCACTTTTGTTACTTTAGGTACTAGTTTTCAAATGTACGGTCAGTTTTTAAGCATGTTTTCTGTCCGTAGTATTACAAGAATATATTTTCTGTGTGCGAGTGGATGTGTGTTGCTCTGGGTTCTTCATTCTATGTTTGTAATCTCTTACTATTCAATCTAGCTCACTTGCATGCTGTTTGTTTATACTATAAACGTTGTTGACGTTGTTTCGCATATGCTTATTCTACGTGCACCTTTGGATATTCAGTTTTTTTCTGGTGTAACTGCCGTTCTTTCCGATCCTGTATATCCTCATGAATCAAACCGTTTTAGCCATGTACTGCTTTTGCGATGACTAAGTATGTCCAAACTTGGTACATACAAACACCCAAAGTATTGGGATTTTAAGAAGTCAACCGGTGACCGTACTCATGAAAAGTTGCTTTCGGTTTTGCAACGTGTACTCTTGTATAGGTTGTGGTGGATTCGGAAGCCTTTCAAGTAATTTGTTGATTGTCTGTTCTTATGCGTTGCTTCCTACCTCTCCTGGGCCATATTTTAACTTCCAAAACACGTGTGTGTCGAGTGTTTTACATTTTGTTCACTTGCAATTACGACTTGTTTAATATCCTTGGTATATTAGCTATTTCACTAATTGGTTTTTAAGCACTAAATCGTTTTATAGTATATAATTGGTTTCAGCTGAATCAGGGCATCAATTGTAGCTGCTTCATCTAATTTATAAATGACATCTTTGACAATTTAGTGGTTGCTGAATCTCTTTGAGAACGTCATATAAGAATTGAACTTCAGCTGACTGGCGCGATTACGTACAGCCGGTCTCATGTTATCCATGTCTTAATCATATTCAGCAAGAGTTTAGTGGTTCCTGATCCAGCTGGATGAATTTTCAATTCCCGAACTGAAGTTGGAAATATGTTCCCCTCGATATCATGCATACGTTGTTCAGGTGTTGACATTGTATTTACGTTTTAAAGCCATTGAATAATACAATTGTTGTAGATTATGCATTCATGTCGTTGCATTGTGTGCGATTCGATTATCACAAACACGTTTGAATGTATAGGGCTAACCATTCTTGACCAAACGCTCCAAGTACCTGTTGGCCATTACTTACACGGATTCGTAATCGCAAAAGCAGCTGTAGATTTCGTACATCTAATACATAATTGCTTTTGATCCTGTAATTGTAACAAACCTGGTGCATTTTAGACAATTCGTGGTCTTATTTCATAAACAAGTGTGCACCAATAATGTGATCACCACTCATGTAGATCTGACAATTCTTCTAGTGCTAATGGATTGATAATTGTTATGTGTGGGATACTTGATATGATTCATCACAAAGTGTGGTTCAATAAACAAATGTATGCCAGTATAACTAAATATTTGCACATCTTGTTTGATTGTTTGTTATTTTAGACCAAGCCATTCTCTTTGATACTAAATGGTTGGAAGGGTTCTAACTTATGCGTATGTACATCTCGTAGGAACATATGCCGTTTCAAGTTGTTAAGCAAAGCTTGTGGTATACTAAGTACCAGCGAGTATCAAGCTTTCTGACTCTAGATTGCTAACTAAACTTCAAGTGCTGAATTCAAAGATTGTGACGATTGTATTGCTAACTAACTTATCAAGTGCTGAATTCAAAGATTGTAACGAATATAGTGCTAACTAATGTGTCAAGTGATGAATTCAACGAGTGTACACGACTATGTTCAATGAATATATTTGGACTACATCAACCATAATACTATCTTTGGCAGTGTAATTTTTGTGTCACACGACGTTTGCTTATAATTAGTCAGATAACGCTTACTCTGAGAATGGAATGGAAATTAAACTTTACTATGATTTTTGCTCCAACAATGTTTTGAACTTTATTAGCGATAGAAACAAAACGTTTCCTATCTGTGAGTCTCATACTCTAATGATCATGTACGGAAGTGCTAGGATACGTTTGAGCAAAGTCGCTAGATAAATGCGGACTTTAAAGAAGAAATGAAGCTCAAAATATTTAGTGAAGCGATTAAAGTATTGAGCTTAGAAAGAATTATATTCAGCTTTGATTTAGTCTATTGTTCCATTGTTGCTTTCCGCAAAATGCAACCACGATAAAGACATAGCTGTACTAGAAACCTTTAGTAATGTACTGATCAGGACTACTGTCTACGTATACAAATGTTTCTTTGGGCCATGGATCTTCACTATAGATACGATTGAAATAAACACCACGTAGCCATATTTAGCAAATTCTATATATTATGTGCTTGAATGTGGCATATCACTGCTGCTGCAATTACTCTCCAGAACTCCAGAAGATTAATAGATGTCCATTGCAAATGCAGTTATATTGTCATGTATTTTACAATGCCTACATTTGTCTTTACGCTGAATCTGAATGGACATCACTGAACGAAATCAGGACGGTTCGATACATATGTATTGCTCCCTTACAGTACGGAGAAACATTGAATCACTCAATTCTATTAACTAATTAATTTTGGCTACATGAACATTCAACAAATCCATTAACTACCTACTTGAACTTTTGATGATTGTGACTTTTATATGTACCTTACATTATAGTAACTTTATGTATTGTCTTTCTCCGAGACTCGTAATGACAACATTTCTCCTTTTACTGTTTATTGATACAGATTCGTCTGCTTACGACTATCGCGCAAATATAAATTTCATAAAGAGTTAATGAATACGTATATGTATAAGACTAATTTCAAGGAAATTATTTGGACTACAGTAAGCATTATTCCTTTGGCAGCTTCATATTTGTGTCACACGGCTCTTGCTTATATTTATTCAGATAACGCAAAACATGTAAATGGTCTGAAAATTAAACTTGTCTTTCCTGCATGTAAATTCCCCTATCCCTTCATTTGATCCAGATACATCATTGGCGAGTCACCATGCAGTCATTTCACATAGTAGTAGGAGTTTATCTCAATAATGATTTATCTGCATTATGTATTGGTTAGCCCGATCATACTTTGCTACTTGTTCTTTAGTCTTGAACTATGTCAATAATACTATCATCAATTTTCAGTATAAGCATTAAAGTCACTCGCAATTATTATTTAGCAATTATTATATTTCATTTTTAGCCAAGCTAACTTATTTTCTACCATTTTATATACATTTTCTTGGTAATGAGCGGATGAGTATCCAAGTGACACATCGACACAAGCAAAATTGAAGTTCCACGTCAGTATGATAGCTTTAGAGAAAATATCTAACCCAATTTATATTTTTGAGTCACTTTGTTCTCGAGTTATATTGAAATGCTTGAGCAGGGGTTCACAAACACACACCGAGATCCCCTTAATTGATTTTAGCGTAATTGTGATCTAATTATTACGATATCAATGCTTTTGTAACCGTTAATATGAAACTGAAAGATAGCTTCTGACCAGATTTCAACAAAGCCAAGTATCTCTAATTCCTTTATATTGTTAATAAAATGAGACCTCTTTTCTCTAGAACGTTTTTCACTTAAGCCAGATATATTCCATACCAAACAACCTAAAGCAGAAATAGGACTGCTCCCGCATTACGCAGTTTGCACTAACGCATAAATAGAACCACTCCATTCGTAAACAGTTTGTAGGCCTCTTTAGGAGTCTTATTATTTAGTCTACAATTGCAGCATAATAACTAATTCCATCCAATACATACGTGTAACTGTCAATTATTACCATCAATGTTAACCTCATCAAATACACAAGTGTAATTTTCAATTATTAACTTGTCACATTTTTCCATTTGTTATTTGGTTTTTTCGGGTAGAAGTTGGCAAAATCTTTTGTCTGAACGAAAAATCTTTATACTTATATGTACATGAGCTGGTCGTCAAAACTGCCGCTCTATCTTCGTTCTTAGGCGTTGTTCTCGTGGTTGCCTAACGGGTTAATTATCAAATTTCTCAACTTGTGTCTTCTCTGAGTCTAAACCAAGTGTATCCCTCATTTACATTTAAATCGAATTGTTTGCATTCTTCCACTTTGTTTCGATGACTTTAGGCTCAAAATTGTACAATAGATAAGGCGAACGGGTCACAGTTTTTACGTGCTGGTGTAGTTTATTGGGCAATAAGTCAGTCAATCAGTAATTTTGTTATTCAGTCATACATACAAACATTCATGCATACATCCATCCATCCATCCATCCATCCATCCATCCATCCATCCATCCATACATACATACATACATACATACATACATACATACATACATACATACATACATACATACATGCTGAAATTTAAGTGTTTGTTTGATACCATTAAATAATACATTTGTTGTATATAACAACATCAGACCTATTCCAATGGACGAGTTACTCGTAATGTTACACACATTTTTGATTAACGAGACCTATCAAAATTTTTCTGTCGTTTGTTTACTTACAGCTTGTCTAGTGATGAATTCAGAAATTACAACGAATCGTCGCACTTGTGTCCGTATGTAAACGTTAAATATTTTCCATATTAATTTGAACACAAATTTATTGGTTCTTTGCCTGTTGATTATACAGCATCAAGGATAAGAGACCACTACATTAATTTTCTTTTGACTTATAATTCCAAAGTATATGCTTTGTCTGCAGTTCCTCTATAGAATACAGTAGTGCAATAGTGGACCTGACATTTGAAGTCGGTGTTGTTAAAAGCACCAACGCAGACACAACGTAGACACAGAACATCAAAATCATTATTATCGTCATTGGTTATTATCATGTCTTCGGGCGAATAGAGCTGTTGTCGAATACGATTTGCTGTGACCTCGACCGAATTAAGAAGAAATACGAAAACACTTCCGTTGAATCGTACTAACTACAGGGGAACAAAATTGACATGGGAATTGTTCAGCGATTAGTGATGTATGTTTTAAAAATTTGTTTAAGTCCTGATGAATCATTTGAATGTTTATACATTAAATGTTCGGATAGATGATTTAGAAAACTTTATTTTATGGTTGCACCGTTGTAAACTTCAAATTGTATTATTAAGTTTTGGCAATCTCCTAAGGTAGAGCTTTTACCGTATGCCACCGTATTAAATGCCATACATAGTCTCTAAATATGCATACATTTCAAAATGGTAACGAACGACTTACTGTTTACAGAAACTATTAAAATATTTAAAACATGATTTTTTTTCAGCTTTTGTTGTGTTCATGTATATATCTTGTTTGCTTGCATAATATCAGAACGTTACTGTAATACTATTCAGTCGAAATATACGTACGTACAACTTTCTGTACGAAAAGGTTCTTGTCGCCTTGGATTGTCGCCATAATGATAAGACGGAAAATAAAGAAGATCAGACATAAAACTGGGGCGTGATTGATTGACACGCTAATGGGTAATCACTGACCAGCAAAACACAAATGTATTTTAACCAAATTTACAGTAACTTGTGTATGACTCTTGCTCCTTATTGTTGTTCCTTGTAAAAAAAAGACTAATTAGCGTCCTTAATAACACATTTATATTTCATGTCTGTTGCAATGCCTGAATTTGGTCACTAAGTGACATTCTAATATTTGTTTATTTTTCAGTCGATTTTCTCCAAGTTACGAGTAAACTATGATCATCATTCACGATTATCATATACAAGCAGTGCAAAGATATGCTTAATTCGTTAACAATGGTTTATTATATCATGTACTTTCCAAATTCGTAAATATATAAATATAAACAACACTATTGCATGGAGATAGACATCATCAGAGGGGTATAAACATTTAAGGAAAAATGAAATTAATTATACTTAATAATAATAATAATAAAAATAATAATAATAATAATAATAATAATCAGGACTTTGTATAGCGCATAATATTGAGAATCTCTAAGCGCTTTACAACGTATATAATGATATGACTACACTATATAAAAACAACAAACAAAAACTATGAAATTGGAAAATATAAAAATATATTGAGAACATATAAGATACAAAACATTATTAGGTCTCTAAGTTTGTTCCTGTAGTCGAAAACGGTTAGGTTTAATAGCACTCGTAAATGGGACCACTGTGTCTTTGTGTCTAATTTCAATGGGCAATTCGTTCCACATTGCCGGAGCCTGGTATAAAAAAGAACGCTGTCCATATGACTTCGTTTGCATAGTGGGTACAATGATTATACGATTGTCAGAAACGGAGCCTAAGTACCTTGCTGGTGTATACACATGGGTAAGGCCGGATAGGTATTTTGGTCCGGATTCTTGTCAGTGAAACGTAGAACAGAAAACAAATTTGTATTTGATTCTGTATCGGATTGATTGCCAGTGCAGGGTACAGAGCAGTGGTGAAGTGTGCTCTGATCGACGTACTCTAAAGATGATTCGAGCAGGTGTGCTTTGAATGTTGTGAAGTTTCTGGTGTAGATATTGTGACGAACAAGACATAAATGACTTACAATATTCTGGTCTTGAAAGTACTAATGAACACAGAAGTGTTTTAGTGGCATCAACTGAAAGATATTTGCAAATGAAATTGATGCATCTCAGTTCAAGATATGCAGACTTGCATATGTTCATGACATGTTGGTGCAGCCTATTATATGTCATCGATGATTTCACATCAGAAATGGACCTCTCTACTCCATGGATGGTAGCAGCAACCTCAGTTGGGTGGTTAAGACTTGTATATTTGGATGTCATCAGCGTACAATTGGTGAGACACTGGGTGATGATCTATGACACTTGAGAGCGGCTGAGTGTATATAATGAAGAGAACAGGTCCACGAACAGACCTCAGTGGAACACTACAACATATATCAACTGAGCTGGAATGTATTCCATTTGAAATACAATTTGAATCCTGTTGACCAAATAGGACTTGAACCACTGTAAGGCTATATTCTGAATGCCAAATACGTGCTAAAGACGGTGAAGTAATATATTATGGTCTATTGTATCACTTGCTGAGGACAAATCCATGAGGGTGAGTACTGTAATCTTTCCACTATTCAAAGCATATATAATGTCATTAAGTACGTTCAGAACGGTAGTATCATTACTGTGGCAAGAGCGATATGCAGCCTGTACATTGCTAAAAGACCGTTTGAATTCAAATGAGATACAAGTTGGGTTAGAACAACTTTTTCAAAGATTTTTTAAGATGAACGGGAGATTAGAAACTGGGCAGTAGTTCTTTAAATCGTTATGGTCAAGTGTTGGTTTCTTCAGCAGAGGCTTGACGATGGCAGTTTTGAAAAATGATGAGATCTCCCCAAATGAGAGAGAAATATTAGTTAGTGAAGTCATTATTGGGTCTAAGCACTCAATCAGCAGGCATGATGGAATCGGATCAAGTTCGCAAGACTTTGGTGCACTTTCATCACGATCAATAAAGACAGGTTTAAATTCTCCTAATGGTTGTCGCTGAACTTCTGTATCATAACTGTAAGGTGACGAGACAATTGAAATTGTGTTGTCAAGCTTATATCTAATACTTAAGCCAAGGTATTACTCAGACTTTTTTCATTTGTTTAAAACGAAAATTAATTTCACTAAAATCAAATTGCGCAAACACGTTTGTTTACTAAGTTTATGACTTCCGATCTATCTGATCTTACACCAGTCGTAAATAAAATAAAACATAGATTAAACATTTACATTTTACTCTTAACATATCAATAGTAATGAGTAAACAGAACACTTGACGTTCTCAAATATCTTTCAAAATGTATGGTGAAATGTAAGTAAATTATCCAACTGTCTCAGGTGAAGAGCAAAGTAAATACAACAAACAGTACGATATAATGTAACCATCTTAAATATCGAAACTGAACGTTAACAATAATAGTATAGGGATCGCTTTATTGGGGCCATACAAATTTAATATGAAGTAAACTATGTACATATTTTGTTTAGTTGTCCCTCTAATTCCATGAAGGCCTAGTATATAGAAAACTTAAACGTGTAATGAACAACCGGAATAAACTTACACTGACGCTAATGCAATTTCAATTGCACATGTTTTCACAGCTGTAAATGGTGTAGAAAGGTTCGTATTTAATTCTGATTTCGTTGATACGATAGCGGTCATCGAGGTAATATTCTGGACGTTATTTATCAACAACACTGTGCATCTGTCATCTCAAAACATAGTGAGTCAGAACTGATAATCATTATCGCTATATACATCATTGATATCTTAATTATTTTATATATCAATGTGCGAAATATATTCGTCCATGATGTTGTTGGTGAGCAAACATTGAAACATCGATGTAGCCTCATTACTGACATACGTTGCATTGTTGCTCGGTCGAACTCTTGTTCGCACACTCTTTGCAATCGACCGGTGATGTCATTAAAAGCATGCAATCCATCAATGCCTTTTCCATGTTTTGGTAGGTTTTCCTCATTTTGGGAAGGTCCTGGAGTTTCAGGTAGGAACCAGGCTTTAGGGTGCTTTTTGATAGACTCGGTCAGTTTTGTTAATGTAGGTGCTTGTTTCAATTCTACCACACGTTTGCTAAAGAGAATAGATGCTTTCCTCCGTGTTCTGTCAATAAATATTTCTTGCCGTTGTTTATACAAAGATCTGCACGATTGAGAAATTAAAAGATCCGCTGGCGACAGTTTAAATGTTGCTTAGGATTTTGCATCATTAACTATTATGCCTGTGGTGTCGGTAGTGGAAGCATGGAATTAATATAATTGATGGTTTGCTCTTTTTTATCTTTCCAATTTCTCTAACGTCTTCTTCACTATCGCATTATCTTGTTACGTATGTGGCTAATTTAATATCCCTGTTACGTTTAACTATTTTACTAATTGGATCAGGTTCTTCTCCTGTCCAGTTATCGTAGATAGTAGTTCCACTATTGCACGCTCCAGAATTTGTTATTACTTTAAAAATGATTCCATTATTAGTTGAAACCTCACTATAATATCTTCTAGTACAGATTTGTATTGACTGTAACATATATGTGACTGTCATAACATTACGAATCGGCTCTTGGGTTTCACAAACGGCTTTAGTGTGTCGCGTTTCGTAATCTTTTATGAAAGTACCACATTATGTAACTATCACGATTGGCAATTTTTGTATGAGATACTTGTGTGTCTTAACAGCGAAAATTAAATAGTTTCTGAAAATCGTTGAGATCATCAATATACCGTTGATCATCAACTGACGGCATAATCAGGTATGTCATGTTTGCTCTTCTCAAATTTATATTCAGCAACAGTTGAGTCTCTGTTGTGTTCAGCTTTGTGAATGATCAACGCAAAAACTGAGTTTACAAATTTTGAATTGATCCTGAGCGGTTCAGGAGATGTTTCCACAAAGCCATTTCGAATTCGAAGATGTAATTATCAATACATGGTTACTAAAGCCTCATTTGACTCTACCAATTGCTCACCAGGTTTTCATTGCGTATTCATTCTCGTATCAGAATTACTCTCATGCGAAAATGATACATGCAATATTTGGATCGATTGACATTGAGCTTTAGCAAACTTGATCTAATTGCTGATGTACTGTTAATGTCACTCACCTTTTCTGGTTAACGAGTCAGTGCTGGTGGTACAAGATATATTATCAAGTTTCTGAGGCTAGATTTACTAGGCAACGTGTGTTGGGACGAATTCCAAAACTGTAACGAAACAATGAACTGTGTACATCCAAGGTTGAACATTATATATTTCTTCATATTAATTTGAATGCAAAGTATTAGTTCCATATCGCTGATGATATTGCTTTCATAATTAAATGACTTCCAAAACCACACAGATTGCGGCACTACATATAATTGTTTTTGACTTAGTTTAATTCTCAATAACAAATTGCATGCTCGGTGCACATACTTCAATCGTTACGATATTTGCAAATACATTGCAGCTTAGAAATGAAATGTATGAATCTGTTTAATTTTTCTTTATTTGAAAGAGTACGAAACCCATTAACCTTGCCACAAAATAAAAATGTCTTGTCAGAATTGTGTAAAAGTTATAAACCTTTTGACTGTTTCAACTACTAAAGCAATAACTTGCAGCCAATGCATCAAGCGACGGCATTATTTGACATCCCCAAATAATGACAGTAGAGATGTTTAATTTAAGACGGAAATACTGTTAAAAAGCAATTGGGTATCAAGTTAACTAGAACTTCGGATGTTTCAATATTATTATATGGACATTATTACGAACACTGAGATATCTAATTATTTAACGGATGACATAGATCTTATTGACATTGGCTCTCACTGATTCGAGAGTCCTGCTATTATTGCAGTAGCTGCCAGAATATTAGTTAAATACTATATTTAGCTTTGAATGTAATATAACTGAAACAACTATATCTAGATATTCAAATGTTCAGTACTTCCACACTATACACAAATAAAAGCAATAGTACAATCGCCAGGTTCTTAAGAGGATTAGTAAAACCAGTACGATAATTTGAATTTTGTAGATATTAAAAATATCTTACCAAGAACATGCTATTGCCTAAGATTTGGTCGTGTAGTCTCAAATTTGAGTCGGGTACCTATTGTGTGCAGTAAGAGAGTACATAGTAACGTGTACTGCGTAGAATATATCGGTGACAAGCACGAGTATATGTTGAGACTCTTCCCAGGAATGAGTATTTGGAAACATGTTTCTTGAGCACCGAATAGCAAGATGATCATATGCTTGTTTTACCTGTTTACATTGTTCAAGAAACACGACTTATATAGAAACGATCCCTGTTAAAATGAAAAATGTAAAGATCTACAGCAAATAAAAAATTGGCAAATGTTGCGATATCAGGTATTACAACGTTGATGCTTAGTCCATAAATGACCACATATTTTGATATGCAAGTACTGTTTGATTGACTGTGCAGTTAAGCATAATTTTGAGAACCGTGTATGCATCGTAGTACGTGTGAGAATCGGCAGCGGTGAATCTATTTCAGACTGTATAAACCATAATAGCGATGGGGTTAGCACAGGCATTATACCAAGTAGAATGCCTTGCCTACTGATAACACAAATCCCCGATATGTATGTATATATATATATATATATATATATATATATATATATATATATATATATATATATATATATATATATATATATATATTGTAATAAATTTGGAGTATGTGTATTTGACAGCATCCTGTTTTTAAGCAATTCTTAGATTTATTTGTGTGAGTGTTTAAGTCTTAGGTGCCAGGGCAATATTGCCAGCCTGAAATAGTTAGCCAATTGGTAGAAGCAAAAGTCACAGAGCCGAGTGTTAGTGAATTTGAACCATGCTGGGGTCGTTATTAGTGAATATAGGTACAAGCCGAATGACTGTCCCAGGTTGTAACATAGTCCGTATTGAAATTCAGCGATGTACACAAGTATTGTGATTGAAAAGGCAGTATTTATGGTTTGAAATCAGTAAATTATAGAATGGAATCAATACGTTTATACATATATGCAAATACATATATATATATATATATATATATATATATATATATATATATATATATATATATATATATATATATATATATATTGTTACACGCTCATATATAAATATATATGTATATAAACACATATATATATGTATTTGTATATGTGTATATATATTGTTACAGGGAACAGGGGTATTCACTTCACCGAGCGGTGTCAAACCCTGGCGCGAGTCACGCTGGTAGTCATATGTTTTCCCCAAATTTTAAAAGACTTCTATACAACTTGAGTTGTAAAATGGAAAGAGAGACGTGTCTGCTATATTTAATAATCTTTGCTTTAATCAATTGGCGACCCAGATGAGATAACTTGCCCAAAAGTCCATTTACTTCACCTTTGCATGGTTTTTCTTCATTATCATCCGATTTCCGTACCGACAGCTTGTCATGCCATAGAAATTACACTAGTATTCCCTTACTTACTGGGAAATATTTAACTGCGTGACCCTAGGCCAGTCAATCCTCATAATTTCCGGCGTATCACGCTCATATATCTATTTGTATATATATATATATATATATATATATATATATATATATATATATATATATATATATATATATATATATATATATATATATATATATATATATATATATATATATATATATATTTCGTTGGTGGATAAGTTTTTTTTGAACATTTGTGTTGCAATTCCTATGCCAAATCCGTAAGTATATTGTGTTACAAAAGTTTTTTTTAAATAACTTCCCTTTGTTAAAGTGTCAGGGAAAGTATTAAAAATTGTCAAACGGGAGATATAAATAATCACAAGGAATGTATAAAAAGCAGACCGATGATTTGTTTAAAAATATCATCATTAAACATATGTTGGTTTGTTTTGATTCGAGTTTGTAATAACTTTAACAATTATTCAGTCATATCGCTGCGATGTCTGCAGTGAGGCAGTTTTTAGTGATGTCTAGCACTGGGGCATCATGTCGCAGATATGTAGCATGATGTTCCACCCAGACACATTATCCTGGCCGACCAGTCCTAACACAAACATCTTAGTGCTGAGCGTCAAGCGAGACACAGTTAGTACCAACTTTGTAAGTCTTTGGCATGACTCGGCCGGGGATCCAACCTACGATCTGCCGCTTCCGCTGCGGACGCTCTAACCACATGGCTGAAATTTACTGAATGAACGAACCTTGTTTCAAATCTGAGAACCTAAACAAGTATGCTTTACGCATAAATAATTGTCAGTTATATTTGCTAAGTAAAGGTTATCTTGTGCTTGGATTTCGATGATGTGCTTGGATGGCGCCGTACATTCAAATGAATACATATCTGAGAATATAGGCGGCAGACAATTTTGAAAAACATTTTCTTTAAACTTTAAGAAAAATTCCATGTTTGGTGAAAAGATGGAGAATTGAACTAAAGCAATTTCGAGTAGCTGTTGATCGTGATAGTGAATCAAATACTTTTTGAAAGCTTATTGCTAATCAGGCATTGAACTGAGAAACATAACTGAAGGTGGTCTCATTACTCTTCATAGTTACAAAAAAAAAATTCAACTTGTTGGTTTATCAGTACATGACTTGATGAAGACACTCATATTATTGCTACAAATGAGAACATGGTGGTTGTCTTTGAAAATCAATCATTATCATCATCATCATCAGTCTCTTGACCTCGTGTGGTCGTTGAGGCACTGTGCTGTTGAACATCTAGGAACCTGGCCATACCATTTCAGCGTATGTTTTTTTGACAGTGGTGAAGAGGTCGTTATAATGGCCTATTATGTGCCTGGTGGTGTTACGCACGTCTTCATTTGTGATGTGGGGAAGTCAATAAGATCTGAATTTCGAGATTATAATAGGTCAGTAGCGACGATGCCCACCTGATATCACGATTGCATATATTTACGGAACACAAAATAAAATGAGAAACAGAAAACAATTTTAAATACATTTATTTTCGATATAATGATATACCTGAAAGCAACACACAAAATCATACAAAGGTTTTAGTACTTAGTATACCTTAATGACAACTATAGACAACAAAAACGATAGCTTATACATTATTATCATCTACCTTATTAATATAATGATCTAATTGTTTTCTTGAGTTTACAAAAAGGTACTTGTCATGACTGTAGTGGAAATGAGTGTGAGGTACATACGAGAAGTGAATGAGAAAATGTAAACCACAAAAAATAGTGAATGCACACTATAGTTAAATATTATTATTATTATTATTATTATCATTATTACTGCTATAATTATTATTGTTGTTATTGCTATTATTATTATTATTATTATTATTATTATTATTATTATTATTATTATTATTATTATTATTATTATTATTATTATCAATTAATTTCGATTATTCTTAACATTTTCACAGTATCATAAACGGAACTGAAAGTTTGAGATTTCGGAGTGAAAATACCTAGTTGATTTCTTGGAATGCGTGACGGACGAATTCGGTTAATGTTGGCAAACTAGTAAATATGATTGCTTCCATTCAGTTGATAAATTTATGATTATGAACGTATTATGTTGATTATGATACTTGACTAGAACACAGATTCATATAACAACTTTGCTTTTTTCCAAGAATACAAACTAGTTCTAGATTATACTGAATGAAACTCACTACCAGACTGAGTTAATCGGAATTTGATAATTATGTTAAACAATGATTTGATAGGTCCGCTATGTGTTGCTTATAAATTAAATAATAGATGGTGTACCAAGAATATAATCGAGGACAAATTCATGAATAACAATACCGTTCTGAATGCATCTTTAATAGATACAATATGAAACAATAAAGTGTTGAGGAAATCAACGCAATTGTGGTCTAAATATAGCACAAATGTTCACTGTATACAGTATTATTAATGGCATTAGGAGTCATGCATTCCAATGAGCGTCAAATTCAAAAGGACGAGACTATACGTTGTTATGCAAATATAATTGATATTCTTCGTAGTGTTTTGTTTAAATTTGTTTTATATTTCATTATACGCTATCAATAATGCAAGGATGGATGTTGGACTTAATCTTGTTCAAAATCAAATTCTTTTTGTACTAGATCTGAATTATTGATTTTTGCATTGTCATGATATGTCTATCTCTGTCTGAATCTGTTGTTTAAAACACAATATAAATCTTAATTTTAGAATTAAGCTTCCTATTTTGACTTAAATTTTATTTTGTAATCATTAAGAAATTTCAAAAAGGTTATTTTCTTAATTGTAATGTTTTATTTGTTATTATCATAGAAAGTGCTATTCACATGAGCTTAAGGCGATGACTATATATTCTTGTTTCTGCAATAATTATACATTCTAGCAAAATCATTTTTCTACCCTCTATGTCTTGATCGAACGAATCTTATTTGAAATGCTGTCAAAATAAATTCATACTTAAAACTTTAGTAACACCTCGTTGGATCTTGCCACTAATTGTATTATTATACTTGAAGAATCAGCAATTAAAACTGGTACATAGCACATTATTTTAAAATGGATAAAACGTAATTGTTCAGTCACTGTTTGGACCATGTATGAACAGAATGGTCAAAGACTTAGGTATATTTTGTTTCCACATGAATGCGCCAATACATATCTGCTACAGTAATATTAACAAATGTGATCATATAACGATTTTTCAATATATATATATATATATATATATATATATATATATATATATATATATATATATATATATTATACGTATATGAACAGTTACAGGTCTAGCATCACAATAAACTTCAGTGTGCAAATAGCAATATTTACTTAACACAGATGATACAAAGTTACATGTACTTCTGGATAAATATGATGCTTATAAGATTCGAATAAACATACCAACAACAACAGTCTGAAACAAACATGTAAGATATATGTATGGACATTCACTATCTTTAGTCTTATTTGGATATCCATCGTCTGGTTTTCATCTCTGTAAACGACAACGATTCATAATACCCCGTAGTTGAAGCCCAATTTAATCCTTTGCCGTATTCTTGAGACCCATAAATACCATTAAGATTGGACTCGTGACATACTGCGTACCACCATCCTCCTTGAAATGTTAATGCACAGTGAACAGGATCACCGTCGTGGTCTCTGTCTATTGTTGAAAACTGATAACCTGAATGACCAGAAAAACTATCACCTCCTGTTCCCGAAAAACCATCTACAAAAAGTCTATAGAGATCTTCCGGGCTGGCAACTGAGAAAACATTATACTTCGCATAGAATCTATGTCCATTTGTTCGTAACATATCAACGCGAAGTTCATGCCATCCCTGTGAGGTAAGCATATGAAGTTGTTGGTTTCCCAACCAGAATTCACCTTTCATGTTGCCAAATCCTACTTGGTACTCTGTCCAGCCACGAGCGAAATTCACTGTTCCGTCAAATCGCCTTTGAAAAACGGTCCAACCGCCTCCATCAGTATCCATGTCACATCGCACTGAGAAACCCATCGTCCCTGTTGGATAAATCTTGTAAATGCCTGTTATATTATGCCCCATTAGCTGTATGTCCAAGCAGTCTTTGGGTACAATTTCATTCAAAACATCCTCTAGACGTGTTATCATCCGTTTTTCCCGATTCTTCAATAAAACACTCGATTTATTTTCGAACATTTCTTTTACTTGGCTATGAAGAAGCTTATTTGGTACAGTCACAATTGGGTTGGAAACCGACTTGTTTGTTGTTTGCTCTTCGGCATGGAAGACAATATTACAGCAGCAGGGCATTCCAGAATTAATTGTAAGTACAATTATGGTAGGTAAGTGGAATAGAGCAATGATGTATAACATGTTTTCAGTTGCAGGTTCAAGGAATCCAATAAATGTATTATCTTTTCTTATTGCACGAGCGACCCTTAGTTCTCGTATGAAAATATTCGATAAGTTCTCGAGAAGTTATACCCTTGCAGGAACGTATTGTTGATTTACAACGTAATTAACGTTATAGGATGTTCATATCAGATAAGCCATATGCATGTAAAGCAACGCCTACATTTTTTTCCAATCTGTTTTATTTGAAAAAGAGATTTATAATGTAAAACATTTTAGTGTTGTAAAAGTTCACTAATGTTCACTAGCATGTCGTTGAAACAACAATGTTTAGACAAACTAATTTGAAATATTGCATTTCCTGTAGTGTGCTTGCCTCATTGATCGACTTCGGTCATTTCACTCTATAAACAATCCTCTCATATGAGGGTGTAATTTATATGTTACCCATATACATCTTGTACGAGAAATGTATGAATTAAACAAAATTATTTCAAAATCCATTTTATTTTTGTATGCATATACGTAGATATGTTTTATGTCATCTATATGGTCTCAAAAAAAGTTTTTGAAAGTCACACATCATCTCGAATTCAATTTATAAGATCCAAAATAATTCTTTCAAGTCCACAAATATCGAGGAACATGAAAGAGTTCCAAAGTTTTTCCTTATAATGGTCAGGTGTTTACTGATATGTACTGAATAATGAAACATAAAGACGGTTCACAGAGTCAGTTAAACAGCCCATCGATGGGTAAACAGTTTGAAGAGTGTTTGAACACGAGCTAATCAAGATTTAGGTAATCGTTTGTTTGGAAACCCACTACCTACATTAACTTTGCATGATGTTTTAGTTGAATTGCAGTACATCAAAACCTTGAAATTTCATAAATGGACATCCGCACTATTATCATTAATCGTCCTACTGTACAAATATACTATCAATATATAATTGTTTTGTAGATAATATGATGAACTAAATTACTCTTTCTAACTGTGATCATGACTGATCTATAACATTGGATTGATGTACATAACATATCCCCTTATAAAGACAAAGTAGGATTTATGCTAGAACTTTTATAGCATAAATCTTCCTTTTGCAAATCTTTCAAACATGCATAATTAGTAATGCATATATATATGCCTTCATGAATGATACTGGATACATATAATGCCTTATTAAAACATGAAGATCAAATGAATGATAGACAATGTTCTATCCCCAGAGATATAATTGCCCTTAACTATTACAATATTTAAATTGAATGTATCCCGCAATATGCCCTAAAAACTGTTACACAGGCATAACCAAAGTCAGTTTTACTTAAATTAATTGTCAAAATTTCATAACTGAGTCGAGCGAAGAACGTGCTCTTGGTGTCAATGTGGTTGTTCCAAGCGTAGTTGTAAATTATGACGTTAGCAATGTATGCGTCATAATAAAACGATACTTGAAGTTATCATATTTATCAAACTTTGGACAGTAAAAGGTAAAACATTCCTACACAACATCATTATTTTATATTGGTAAAGTCTATCTGGATTTGGAAGTGAAAAAAATTCCTTTGATCTTTCCGTAGTTGACTTTGTCACATTTTTGATATTTTGCATTAAAAATAAATAGTGTCAATGCAGTCGTCTATTCTTGGCATTGAAGGTTAATGTCTCGTTAGGACCCTGTTGAAGATTGTTTTGTCAGTAGAGATGCAGAAAGCTTTATCTGGTTTCGGCACAAACAAAAACTGTGACCCCAGTTACTTTTAACTAGTTCGATGAAGCCACTCTTCATTATATATTAAATATATGTTTTCATCGTGTAAGGATGTTATTTCTGAGGTGAGAATTTACAATTTCAAGGTAATGGTAGATTGTATTGCAATGTTAGATCACCTGGAAAAAGTGCACATATTCACTTAATAACTGTTTCGAATTCGCTCTTCTCTTCTTGCAGCAGACGAGAAAGTTTATGACACAGATTTTCCATTATTTCAGACTTTCAAGGATTTATTACACTACAGTCAATAAAGTCCATTTTCACATTCACGTTTAAATCTTCCCTGTGTAGAACATGTACAGGTACATGAAAACTTAAAATGATTGAAAAATATAAATGATTATCCCAATCAACGTTCTCTTCAAACATTTTTGCATGACAAAATGATATATATTAATGCTAAATACTTCAAACATGTATCGTTAGTAATGGTTTTGTTTCACTCACTTTCTTTCTTTTTTTAACCTGAACAGGATCATAATCTGATTACCTAATAAGAAATAAAAACAAATGAAAACCCGTATTCCCGTCTTTTCCAGTGTCAAAGCAGGATGACCTAGTCATATACCTCAAAATTAGATGGATCTGTTCAAAGGGCTTTGACTCTCATGATAAAAGGCAGATGTTTTAACTGTTGGATGCTTAATTCATGCATAACTTGCAGGTAACTTACTGAAATAAAATTAAAACCCTGATGAAATTGGACAGGATAGGAACACCAACAAGTTTGAAAAAATTTACCAAACTTTTGCTATGGTCTTGGCCTTTTTACTCCTCAAAGATATAACTTCTGAAAATCTTATGGACAGGTTAAGTATATTCTTTTTATTGATTTATTGATTGATATTTAACGGCGCGCTAACACTTTTAGGCTATTTAGCGCAATACAATAGGTTGTATGTATCAATGTTTAAAAATGCTGAAAGTTTTAATATCGACCAGCGATATTAAAAACCAAGTACTTCAATGTAAAATGGTAAGATGTTAGTAACAGTAAAATATGAAGCTTCCCAGCCAACAAGAGATGTAAATGGTGTATATTAATGAGTACAGTTGAAAAGATAACGATAAGTATTTACATTAGATAAAAATGCTCTGGGTGATAGTATACAAGTTATAGTGTCAAATAAAGGTTTACTTTCTTCAGGAAATCTAAAATTTAAGTGATATGTATAATATCAAAAAGTTCCTTCATGTCATGTGTATTATAATACTTATCACGCGAAGGTTGCAGGTCGGAACACTGTTATAAAGTTCTTAACAGTAAATGGTTCATTGCAAGTAACACACTTTGGTGGATCCTCACCTTTTAGTATGTGGAACTGGGTTATGTATGTATGACCAATTCTGATTATTGGAATGACAACCTCCTCTCTACAAATGGTTCTATTGGAAGGAGTCCATTCTCCTTGGGTTGGTTTGATGCCGTAAAGTTTGTTATTCACTGCATCAGTTTGTGATGACTGTTACTTCTTGCGTAGGTACATTTAGATACGAGGTTCAAAATCAGTAAACCGTAATTTAAAATCAGATGGTTTTTGGGAGCGAGCAATTTTAGGAGCGCGATCTGCTTCTTCATTGCTTTTAATATTGCTAAGTAACCAAAACAATACTATCTTGTAGGAGGTACTACGCGCCGAATTTTTGACGAGGAGATTGGTGAATAATTGATTAATAAAGCGTTCTCCAGTTTCCTACTGTGTAGTGAATTTAGTAGATAATGCTGTTTAAAATACGTTTCGTTTAGATGAATTTCTGAGCAAGGTCTATTACTCTGATTTCGGCTGGAAAACTAGACGCATCGTCTGGCAAACGAACTTGTGTTACGTGTTTGCCACTAACGAAGACTGCATCATATCATCCTTTTCGTCATCCTTTGATCCATCAGTATACATTTCAGTGTAGCTGCTAAATTCGGCGAGGAGTTCATGATAAGAGTTCTGGCAGATGGATGAGTTTGTCTCAGATTTGTTTCCATCGTGTAACGTGAAAAGCACTTTGGGTGGTTTAAGGAGCCCAGGTGGTTTTTCCGAGACAAACTCTGAACTGTAGAGAGACCACTTGTTATACTGTCAAAGCTGAATGTTTTTCTGATGTCAGACTGAGGTATGGTATTTGGTTTGTTTTCGTATAATGTTTTGTATCTGGGTTGAAAACAAAAGCCGAAAATGTAGGGTTTAGAGGGTTTGATCTTAATTTGAGAACGTACTGTGCAGAAAGCATTTTCTTCGATGTGATAAAGGTGGTTAATTTGCTTCCATGAGAAGGCACTCACATGTTCCTTCTTGATAAAGGCATGGCCAATAAATATTTACAGTCTGACCAGATCATCGCTGGTACTACGGCCAGAACGGAAGCCACTTTTAAAAAGAGATATTAAATTGTTATTTTCCAAGTACCATATTAGCCGAAAATTAATCCTTCCTTCCATTGTTTTTGCACACACAGCTTGTCCGTCCAAAGGGTCGATAGTTGTTAGGATTTCCAATATCTTCACCTTGTTTGGGAACTGGTATTACTGTTGCTTCTTTCCAACTCTTAAGTACATTATCAGCAATACATAAGTCATTACAGATTTTCAGAAGCGATTTTAGTGATTCTGGGAGGTGTTTCAAGAACTGGATATGTACTTCGTCAGGCCCATCGGAAGTATCATAGACCTGGTCCAAAGCCTCCCTATGCTCCAATAGTGAAAACAGTTGGTTATAACTTTCAGAGTTGATGGATGTGAATTTTAAACGTGACTTTTCCTTTTGATTTGTTAATCTTCGCAAGGCTTCTGAATAATTAGATGATGAGCAAAGCTTTAGAGAAATTGTCTGCAAGAATACTTGCTGTCACGTTTCGAACTAAAGAAAAAATTCAGGTGTCGGAAAGAATTGCTTTTATGTTTCCATTTAGTTTTCGAATAGTGTCTACAACTTTGTTTTATGTCAGGAACGAGAGTTTAATGAAGAAATATATTTCTTCCACGATGCACGTTTACTTTCTTTGATTGTGGGGCGAGCTTTAGCCAGGATAACACAGTATTTGCCTGAGCTTCCGCTCGATAGACGGTTGTCGGCGTTTTCTAATGTCTTCTTTGCATTCCAAGGTAACCCCAATTTTGGTTTTGTCATATTTCAATGAGGACCATGGAATATATTTTTCTGCAATTAAAATAGATTAGAATGGAAGTAACACGCGTTTTAGGATTAATAGCGTTACATACTGTATCCGCATTTATTCTAGTTTTAGAGTGTTTCTAACATACCCCAGTCGGTAGGCCTTCTTTATATTCCGAATATATTCGTATTTTGAAACAATCAACAACCAATATAAATTTATTCAATTAATAGTAAAAATGTCTACATGCCGTTTGAAATCAGGTAACTCACTAATATAGAGCCTTCGCTACACCTTAAACACTTGCCAACTTACTATGAGATTTTTATGTTAATCTACTGGTAATAGTACTTTGATCTAGCATCAGGAATTTCAAATTTTCAATTAGCCACATGAAATAATATGCATTAGTTGAATTTGATTCAATCGTTTCTAGAGCTATACATGGACAGTTATATTATATAATAAACATTGGATCACAATACAAAATTTGCAGATTATTAAGAGATTATATTCAATATATTGAATTTGTTCTAAATGTTAGTCTACTAATATGTTATCGCAATGACTAACCACTCGTATCTTACTCATAAGACCATCCGAACATCACATACATTATACACTTACAAATGCGATGTATGTTATGTGTTTGAGAGATTGTGAGTAGGAACGAGACTTGCAAAATTTTGAAGAAATAAATTGTGGTGAATTGTTTAAAGGGAAGTAGGAAAACATCTTTAATATAGGAGTTTTAAATGTAGGAATCGATAGACCTGAGACTGTTATACAAAAATAAGTGACGAAAATCACGTAAAACGTGTTGAGAATGTATCACTGAAGAAGAGTTAAGATGACATTGATAAATATACCTAGAGTGGAAATATTGATCAGAACGAGACAGATGACTAAAACAAAGATGAATCCACTCAATATATATGGATAAGATAATATCATGTCGTAGAAATAAAGTAAACATCAATGTTCGACCAAAATATAGTATCGAATAATTACTGGGCTGATTTGCTGAAAATGCAGATAGACTAAATTCGCCGTCTCATGAGACTAATGACCGCATTGGAGGTACCACTAAAACGTTAAAAGATGACAGTACCATAGCACCTTTGGCTTTCATGGAGATTCTTTGAATACGAAACTCTAGAAATAACACGGATAGATGATTCCCCAGCTGTTCGCACAATTTAGGGAGGAGATTATTTAGAGTAATCGATGAGAGCATAGGAATTCACTTCAATTAATTTGAAATTTTCTTAATTACAATACAGTATTAGTGAATTTGTAAAACTCATGACACTTTCGTGAAGTACCGCATCGCATATGGTGCTTATCGAAAGAGTAAGGGGGATAACTATATATTGAATTTAGGTATGATTTACTAGTGATAAATGGCCATTTAAGTTCATGGAGGGACGCAACTAGCTACTGTTTATTGATCCTCATCTAACGTTGACGGACGTAGAGTGGAGTATAGGTATTCGGACTTTGTATTACTGATTCTCGTCTAATTTAGACGGACAGAAATGCTGTTATCCGTATGAGGTTTTTTTTGTTGTTGTTCAAGTTTGATACAATATTAGTCAAAATAACTTATATCGTTACATGTTAAAAGTACAAGAAGCATCATAATGCCTAGGACACAAATAATAGCAAACATCTCGGAAGTTATCTATTCGCGTTCAAGTTTGTCGGTTTTATATTCCTCAAGGGAATAGCTTCTGGAAAGATTTTTGACACCCAACACGTTACATGTCTAAAAAGTCTTCTAGATGTATCAAATATCATAAGAATCATAAATCCCACGTGCAGTTTAAAGTGCAAATATGCCTTCTGAAATTAAATGGCTCATCTATTAAGACTACTTAATCTCGTCACTACTCCACCTGATACTCAATTACTTTTGAAAGTTTAATGTCATCAAAGTGGCTTTCCGTTGTTGTATTAGTAGCATTGATTCCAAACATCCAGTGAACTACACAGACTTTAAGCATTTAAACATGTGACCATATTATATGTAAAACATTAATGTTAGTATTGGAAAATGATTTGGAAAAGTTTCGTGAAGAAAGAGTTTGAAGGGAAGTAGGAAACTAATTTCATAAAAGAGAGACTTGTTAAAATCAATGTCACAGAATTAGGCGAAAATTGAATTTTTTTTCTTCTTGATTTACAAACTAATCTCACCATTTTACTTGAGTAGGGCATGATGGGAAATTTGTATGAATTTGCCCAGTAATAAATCCAGATTGTAGTATAACCAGTGTAAATGTTGTAAGATATCATCAGTAGTTATTTTTCTTCTATTCTGTGTTAGTTTTAAAAATGTGTACATTTTTATTCTTAGGGGGGAGGTATTGTCACAGAATTAGGCGAAAATTAAATTTATTTTCTTCTTGATTTACAAACTAATCTCACCATTTTCTTTGTTTCGTCGTACATGCGTTGCCTGGGGTGAATAAATGGTTTTTCTCAAGGTAAGCGGCGTGTAACGGTTTGCATGTGCCTGATTTTGTATTACATGAAATCCGGAACACTAGTTTCACGTAGTGCACGGTAATCTTGCCGTGATTTTGGCTCACCTATTTGAGGGTATATAAGGCAGAATATTTATGATCAATATTACGGAACCTAAAGTATCTAATCACAGGATAGATAGCTCGTCTTTCAATCTCCAGCCAAAGGGGTGAGTGTTAAATTTATATTTCGTTTTATTGTGAATTTTATTCAGTTTATCATTTTCATATAATGATGCCTTTATTGCAATGCAGATTTTAAACGTGGAATATTTGGAATTACTAGTCAGTATTAGACTTTAAATGAAATAGCGTGATCTAAGGTTTAGATTATTTTTTGAGACAACTATTATTAGTCTGGTTTCTTTATTGTAGCTGATAACGCATCTGATAACGTCTGATAACGCATCTGATAACGTCTCTGATAACGCATCTGAAAACATCTCTGATAACATCGGCTGATAACATCTCTGATATCGTAGCTGAAATTGTTGCTGATTTATTGTGCAATCGAATTGAAGTATCTGACTGTCTGTCAGTCAGATTGTCTGTCCGTCTACATCTGTCGTGACGTGTAAATATCCGGAAATCTAGAAGTCCGAGTGTCGGAGCTGTCTAGAGTTGTAAACATCCGGGGTGACATCTAGGGTATTGAGGAACATTAGTTCTAGTAGATGTTGTATGCTGTCTGTACGTATAACTGTGGTGGATCCGTGAAGGGCAAGTGACCAGTAAAAGTATTGAGTCAACCCTAGGTTTTCGGAGAAACTGGGCGGCGATTCAACAGGTGGTGAATCGTACGTTTATACAGGTTAGAGACACATGTGTGTGATGCAATTGTAGTACAATTGAATACATTGTTGTATTTACATGGTTACTTCAAATCACAATAGTATTTCAAGGGATTGCATGAATGTCAATAAAAGCTAGCAACTTGATTAAATACATGTATATGTTCGTGCTAGTTGTCGCAATCCATACGTGCGATAATATAGTTTGATGCTTGTGTTTATTATCGTAATTTATTCTTGCATTAATATAACTTTTGTAAAGGTTCATTGGATCTGTGTATAGTCCAAATGATTCCTTTGTATCTGTGTTTTATTTTGTATTAATATTTAATTTATTAATGTATTGTGAATGGTTGTGAGTGTAATTGTGGGTTGAACGCATGAGTTATTGTGTTGGTACATCATTATTTTTCATTAATAATTTATTTCATAAATTTATATTTTCTTTCACATATTGTGTTTGTGTTGTTCATTTAATCCACCATCCTCTCGGTAACAATTCTGTTACAATGGTGTCAGAAGTGGGATCGCTGGATTAAGTGAACTGTCAATCCTTTTTGTGAAAGTATACATTTGACTGTTTTATATTTGAGCGAGACCTTCTTGACAAGATAATACTCAAGTAAGGGTTTATTTTTGTTTAGTTTATCTAGGTCCGTGTGTCCAGTATAAACATATTTAAAGCATTGGTTTGGTTACCTTTATCAGGAAGATAAGGTCAGCCTGTGGTATATATATATTTATATTTATATTACAATTTGTCATGTCATCCCTTAAGGACTTGGTTGCCTTAGGCAAAGATTTTGGATATGAAGGTGAAAGCTTAAGGAAATTTATTCAAGAAGAACAAGCCCGGGAAAGAGAAGAAAGGGTAAGGGCAAGGGAATTAGAAAGGGAATTAGAAAGGGAAAAAGGGAAAGCCGAAGAAAGGAAACGGGAATTAGAAAGGGAATTAGAAAGGGAAAAAGGGGAAGCCGAAGAAAGGAAATGGGCCTTTGAGAGGAAAAAGATAGAATTAGAGAAGCAGGCCGAAAGGGAAAAGATAGAATTAGAGAAGCAGGCCGAAAAGGACAGGATAGGATGGGAAAGGGAATCGGAGGAAAGGCGAATAGAGTTAGATAAACTAGAAAAGTAGAAATGTTAGAGTTAGATAAACGAGCAAAAGTAGAAATGTTAGAGTTAGAAGAAAGAGCAAAGCAACGGGATCATGAGCGTAAGGTAGAATTAGCAACATCTGGAAGAGAACACGATTCTGACACTAACAAATTAAGGGGCCCCAAATTACCTCCATTTGACGATGAAAAAGATAATATGGATAGTTATCTTCATCGGTTTGAGCGGTATGCCGAAAACCAGAAGTGGAGTCAAAATGACTGGGCATTGCATCTTAGTGCGCTATTAAAAGGTAAAGCACTGGATGTATACTCGCGACTTCCGAGAGACGATGTGTTTAAGTACGACGTCCTGAAGGAAGCACTTCTCAAAAGGTACGAGCTCGCTGAACAGGGTTTTCGTAAAAAGTTCAGGTATAGCAAGCCCGATAATGGAGAACCCTTTGGTCAGTTCACCGTTAGAATTGCGAACTATTTTGAGCGGTGGATTGAATGCGGCAAAGCGGTGAAAACGTTTGAAGGGTTGACTGATTTCTTGCTCAGAGATCAATTATTTAATACAGTTGGGCGAGAATTAGATCAAGTTCTGAACGAGAAAGTCTTCACAAACGTAAAAGATATGGCTAAGCAAGCCGATCTGTTTGCCGAGGCTCATGGGGGAACCCAGAACGTGGTTTTAAAAGATTTTAAGTCTGGAAACCAGTCTGCGAGACCTATGCCTAGGGAGCTTGTAAAATCAACTGAGGTAAATAGGTCAGTTAGGAATCCAGTTATTCAGCGTCTGCAATGTTTCTTGTGTAATGCATGGGGTCATGTTCAAAAAGAATGTCCTAAAAGAAAGGGACTTGTACATAAGGTAGCAGTGGCTATACAAAGTAAAGGTATATCTGATAACATCGTACAGGTAGAACCTTGTATTCATTCGCTTGGCACGTGTCTATTTCACGAAGCGCGTGTACCAACTGCGAGAGGGTTCGTCAACGGTCGAGAAGTCGTAGTATTACGTGACACTGGTTGCACGGGCGTAGTGATCAAACGTAGTGTCGTGCAGGATAACCAAATGCTCGGGTGGGAGTCCCCATGTATGTTACTTGATCAGACGATCGGTCGCATTCCCGTAGCAAGGATCACGGTAAAAACACCTTTCCTTACTGGAACTGTTGATGCCCTTTGTATGGAAAACCCTATTTACGATCTGACGATTGGTAATGTTGAAGGTTCCCGTCTTCCAACCATGGCCGATTTTAAAATACCTTTGGCTCAGGCAGTCGAAACGCGAGCGCAAACACGGCGAGAGAAAACCGCGTTTCATAATTAATAGTCCCTGAATCGATCTCCGGAATTTCGCATGATGATTTCAAACAAGAGCAAGAACGTGATGAATCCATCAGAACAATTGTTGAGAAAATCACGTCCGGCGCGATTAAACACTGCAAGCGTGGGGGTAGCTCGAGATTCGTACGCAAGAACGGATTAATTCATAGGGAGTTTAGCGCTCGGGAGGGTAAGAAGTATTGGCAAGTGGTCGTAACCCAGAGATATAGATCTCAAGTACTTAGGGTGGCGCATGAGTCAAGCATGGCAGGACACCTAGGTAAGGCTAAGACCACTAGCAGGGTAGTCGCTGAATTCTACTGGCCCGGTGTTAATGGCGATGTCACACGGTTCTGTAGGTCGTGCGACGTATGTCAGAAAAACGTCTGTAAGGGAAGGATCACAAGGGTGCCCTTAGGACAGAGGCCATTAATAGATACACCGTTTAAAATAGTGGCAGTAGATATAGTAGGACCAATACACCCAGTTACTGAAAGAAAGAATCGGTATATTCTTACTCTGGTTGACTACGCAACCAGATACCCCGAAGCCGTAGCGTTACCAACTATTGAAACGGAAAGGGTAGCTGAAGCATTAGTTGATATCTTCAGTAGGGTAGGGGTGCCAGAAGAAATCCTCACTGATTGTGGTGCCCAATTCACCTCTGACCTCATGGGTGAAATAAGTAGGCTGTTATCCATCAAACAGCTTAACACTATCCCATACCATCCGATGTGCAATGGACTGGTAGAGAAGTTTAATGGTACCCTGACAAGCATGCTGAGAAAGATGTGCGCGGAACGTCCGCAAGACTGGGACCGTTATTTAAACGCTGTTCTGTTTGCGTACCGTGAAGTACCGCAGGAACGTTTAGGGTTTTCACCCTTCGAACTGTTGTACGGTAGGACAGTTCGAGGCCCGATGCGGATACTACGCGAACTATGGACTGGTGATGTCGCGAACGAGGAAATAAAAACAACTTACCAGTATGTGTTAGATCCAAGAAATAAACTTGAGAATACATGCCAGATGGCACGTGACGAATTAATTAAATTGGGGCGTAGATATGCCAAGTATTACAACCGCAGAGCGCGAAATAGGAAATTTCTTGTTGGAGATCAGGTTTTATTGCTTCTTCCAACGAGCTAAAATAAATTATTAGTCCATTGGAAAGGTCCCTATGAAGTTAAAGAGGTAAAAGGTGACATGGACTATAAAATTGACATGGACGGGGATTTAAAAACATTCCATGCGAACATGCTCAAGCTGTATATCAAGAGACAAAGCGACAATGTCACTAAGGGGAGTTGAAAATATAGGCGCAGACTACTTGAGTAGGGCATGATGGGAAATTTGTATGAATTTGCCCAGTAATAAATCCAGATTGTAGTATAACCAGTGTAAATGTTGTAAGATATCATCAGTAGTTATTTTTCTTCTATTCTGTGTTAGTTTTAAAAATGTGTACATTTTTATTCTTAGGGGGGAGGTATTGTCACAGAATTAGGCGAAAATTAAATTTATTTTCTTCTTGATTTACAAACTAATCTCACCATTTTCTTTGTTTCGTCGTACATGCGCTGCCTGGGGTGAATAAGTGGTTTTTCCCAAGGTAAGCGGCGTGTAACGATTTGCATGTGCCTGATTTTGAATTAAATGAAATCCGGAACACTAGTTTCACGTAGTGCACGGTAATCTTGCCGTGATTTCTGCTCACCTATTTGAGGGTATATAAGGCAGAATATTTATGATCAATATTACGGGACCTAAAGTATCTAATCACAGGATAGATAGCTCGTCTTTCAATCTCCAGCCAAAGGGGTGAGTGTTAAATTTATATTTCGTTTTATTGTGAATTTTATTCAGTTTATCATTTTCATATAATGATGCCTTTATTGCAATGCAGATTTTAAACGTGGAATATTTGGAATTACTAGTCAGTATTAGACTTTAAATGAAATAGCGTGATCTAAGGTTTAGATTATTTTTTGAGACAACTATTATTAGTCTGGTTTCTTTATTGTAGCTGATAACGCATCTGATAACGTCTGATAACGCATCTGATAACGTCTCTGATAACGTATCTGAAAACATCTCTGATAACATCTCTGATATCGTAGCTGAAATTGTTGTTGATTTGTTGTGCAATCGAATTGAAATATCTGACTGTCTGTCTGTCAGATTGTCTGTCCGTCTACATCTGTCGTGACGTGTAAATATCCGGAAATCTAGAAGTCCGAGTGTCGGAGCTGTCTAGAGTTGTAAACATCCGGGGTGACATCTAGGGTATTGAGGAACGTTAGTTCTAGTAGATGTTCTTTGCTGTCTGTACGTATAACTGTGGTGGATCCGTGAAGGGCAAGTGACCAGTAAAAGTATTGAGTCAACCCTAGGTTTTCGGAGAAACTGGGCGGCGATTCAACAGGTGGTGAATCGTACGGTTATACAGGGTCGAGACACATGTGTGTGATGCAATTGTAGTACAATTGAATACATTGTTGTATTTACATGGTTACTTCAAATCACAATAATATTTCAAGGGATTGCATGAATGTCAATAAAAGCTAGCAACTTGATTAAATACATGTATATGTTCGTGCTAGTTGTCGCAATCCATACGTGCGATAATATAGTTTGATGCTTGTGTTTATTATCGTAATTTATTCTTGCAATAATATAACTTTTGTAAAGGTTCATTGGATCTGTGTATAGTCCAAATGATTCCTTTGTATCTGTGTTTTATTTTGTATTAATATTTAATTTATTAATGTATTGTGAATGGTTGTGAGTGTAATTGTGGGTTGAACGCATGAGTTATTGTGTTGGTACATCATTATTTTTCATTAATAATTTATTTCATAAATTTATATTTCTTTCACATATTGTGTTTGTGTTGTTCATTTAATCCACCATCCTCTCGGTAACAATTCTGTCACAATCAAGACAGATAACACAAAACAAAAAGTAAAGATAATTATGGCATACGTTTCTGGAAAGCTACACTGAAGAAGAGAAGAGATGACTTTAATAAATACACCCTGTGCAAAACTATGAAAGTCGATTCGATCGATGACTCAAGCAAACACGGATTCATTCTATAGTGTAAGGTGAAGGTTCTATCATTTTGTCGAAATAAACCGAACATCAGTGTTGAACTCGAAGAGTTTGGTATAGAACACAGACTGCGTTGATTTGACGAAAATGCTGATACACGAATATTTCACTTATTCGTGAGAAGAATGACCTAATTGTAGTTGTTAGTAAAACGTTTAAGGGACCTTGACTCATTAAAAATAGGTGAAGCAAGTAATTCAACATTCGATGTCATGAATCTGTATTAACCACTCAGGGCATAGAAGTTGTTTAAATTAATTTATAAAGGGCCATAAAAGGACTACAATAGTAGTAAATTTGTAAACGCAATAATACGTTGTTTTGGTGTGGCACCTCGAATGGTGCATCACGAAAAAGTAATGGAGATAACTGGATAACGAGTGTATGATCTTCGAACGATACAGAAACTAATAAGTACATTGAGTGATAATACAACTTATTACTAACTACTAATTTCCACCTCAATTGGATAGAAGGGGAGTGGGGATTCGATGCCATGACCATATAGTTACTGATTTGCATCATATGTAAATTCACATTGAGGTATGGATCGGTATGAAGGCTATCTAGTTACTGATGTAACATTTCGGGCACAAGATTAGTAGAAATAACATATAGTGTGAAAGTGTGACATTGTTCTTGCGGAAGCTACAGAATGCTGAAAATCACAGTGCTGTTAGAAGTTCTGGAAATTTCTGAATGCCTAACATCCCGATTACTGTTAGAAGTTCTGGAAGCTTCAGAATACCTATAATCACGAGTACTGTTAGACGTTCTGGAAGCTTCAGAATGCCTAAAATCACGAGTACTGTTAGAAGTTCTGGATTTTCAGAATGTCCAAAATCACGAGTACTGTTAGACGTACTGAAATGAGCCCAGTAAAAGTGTTGCTAAACCAGCGATATAATAAATGGCGAACTCAATATGAAAGATACAAAAATGTTGTTCTAAGAGAACCGGCATCAAACGATGATGTTGCAACAACGAAATACGCGGACGACAACAAATTCGCTATCAGTAAAGAGATCAGCAAATGACTTTCTAAAACTAGCGATACAACTATCGTTGAATCGAACATGAGCGGAAACAAAATTGTTGCTCTGAGTGAGCCACCATCAGACGATGACACTGCAAGGATGAAGACAGCAGTGATCACCGCATGTGTTGCTAAAACGGGTAAAATATTAACGGCAGAACTTAGAATGCCTGCCAAAAGTGTTGAAACGAAATAATCAGACTGTGAAAATAGATTTACAACCGAGAAATACCTGAATTTTCAGGTTTAGCGTCATCAGACGTGTATACTAGATTAATCACATTGCGATATGAGCATGATATTCGTGAATTCAAAATTCTTCAAAAATCTGTGATATAAACAGTAATTCGTCATTTGTCGTCTGGCATTGTCAATATTACGTCGACTATGTTTGTAAATCATGTCTGTGATTCTGAGAATGACAGTTATGCCGTGCCTATATCGTAGACGAGAATGAAAATATTGCAAGGATATATTCTTTATAGCGTATTGTCAACGGTCTCTAACTTTATTCATCGGCATAAACCATTGAATTGTTGTATTAATATATTTAACTAGAATAAAATGAGTGAAATTAACAAAACATTTGTGTATTTTATACTTATTTCAAAAACCGCAGTTCTCTGGAGAAACCACATCATTAATGCGCAGCATCATACACCACTCATTGAATATATTACTGTATATGCGTTAATATTTCGGTTTTTGGTCACTTACATTGGAATCTAAAGCCAGAGCAGATTCGTTGTTCACACCAAATATCCATCAGAATATTATGGGGATTAACGAACTGACGGATACATATATCCGGATACTCATTTATCTTGTTATCAAGATCATATGTTTGCGAGTATCACCCGGGGCACTTGCATTTTGAATGCATTACATCTACAGTTTAAGAAAGAGGCTTGCCATTCAGAAATCGGGGTAAACTTTGATAGCGTGAGTTACCTGGGAACAATTCCCTTTCATTTTAGAAAAAAATTCACAGAGACAGAAGCCTTATCCTTATGTAGTAATCATCCAGTAACAACAGGAAAATAAACAGTATTTTCGGCATCATGCAACGAAAGAACGTGCTTTTGCTGCTTTCATATATAGGTTTTCGAGAATCAGGCAGTTTCTGAAATGCTTTCTTGCCCTTGACGTTTACGTTGTACATTTGCAGGGCAGTCGCTAATACGCTGAATCTGAATGGACATCACTGAAATAAATTAGGACGATTCGAAACATATGTATTGCTCCCTTTCAGTAAGGAGAAACTTTCAATCGCAAAGTTCTGTTAAACTAATTAATTTCCGCTACCTAACATTAAACAAAACCATTAACTAGCCAACATTAACTTTTAATGGCTGTCTTTTATTTGTACCTTACATTATAGTAATTTTAAGTGTTGTCTTTCTCCGAGCCTCGTAATGACAACATTTCTTCTTTTACTGTAAATTTATACAGATTCGGCAGCATGCGACTATTGCGCAAATATATATTTCCAAATAGTTGAGGAGTACATAAATGTACACGACTATGTTCAATGAAATTATTTGGGCTACAGCAACCATAATACTTTTGGCAGTGTCATTTTTGAGTCACAGGGCGCTTACTTATAATTAGTCAGATAACGCTAACTATGAGAAAATTCTAGAAATTAAACTTTAATGTGATCTTTGCTGCAACAATGTTTTGAACTTTATTAGCGTTATAAACAAAACTTTCATAATTGTGCGTCTCAAAATAATCAGTACCGGATTTACCACTGTGCTTAGGTGTGCTTAAGCAAAGGGCAGTTTTGTTAAGGGGGTCCATCTTCTTGGCAAAATTTAACTTGTAACGTAACTAGCATAGGGACTCATTTGTCCTCAATACGGCACTGAAGCTAATAATCATGTACGGAAATACTAGGATCCGTTTGATCAATGTTGCTATATAAACACGGACGTTAATGATGGAAATGAAGCTCAAACTATTTAGTGAAGCTACTAAAGTATCGAACTTAAAAAAAATTGTATTCAGCTTTGATTTAGTCCATTGTTCCATTGTTGGTTTCCGCAAAAAGCAGACCACGATAAAGATACTACTGTTGTAGAAAGCAGTACTAGGACAGAACTACTGTCTACGTAGGAAAATATTTATTTGGGAGATGGATTGTCACTGTACACGACTATGTTCAATGAACTTATTTGGACTACAGCAACCATGGTACTTTTGGCAGTGTAATTTTATATATGCCACACAGGATATGCTTATACTTAGTCTTATTACGCTTACTCTGAGAAATGTCTGGAAATTAAACTTTAATGTGATTTTTCTCCAGCAATTTTTTAACTTTACTAGCGATAGAAATAAAACGATTCCTAATTGTGAGTCTCATACTCTAATGATCATGTACGGAAAAACTAGGATACGTTTGAGCAAAGTCGTTATATAAATGCGGACTATAAAGAAGGAAATGAAGCTCAAACTATTTAGTGAAGCGATTAAAGTATTGAAGTTAGAAAAAGTTATATTCAGCTTTGATTTAGTCTATTGTTCCATATTTGGTTTCCGCAAATGCAAACCACGATAAAGAAACAGCTGTACTAGAAACCAGTAGTAATGTATTGATCAGGACTACTGTCTACGTAGAAAAATGATTATTTGGGCCATAGATCTAAACTATAGCCACGATTGAAATAAACACCACAAAGCTTTATTTAGCGAAATCTTTATTGTATGTTCCTGGATGTGGCATATCACTGCTGTTGCAATTACTCTCCAGAACTCCAGAACAGTAATTGATGTCCTTTACGATTGCAGTTATTTTCTTGTATTTTACAATGCCAGCATTTGTCTTTAATAGGTGCATACAATTGGGAGGACTATGTCTAACATTCTAATTTGTGATTAGTTTGCATTTGATAATCTTAACTGGACAGTGACTTCCATGTTCCAACTTAATTGTAAGCAATGATTAACATTTGCTATCATCATACAAACTGTGCAAAATTCTGTACATGTCAAAAGTCATACATATATAAATAAAAAACAATCTTATTTGAAAACAAACGTCAGCAGAGGTATAAAGGTTTTAAGGTAAAAGAAAAATAATTATCCTAAAGTGGATTTTTTCTTAATTTTTTTTATTCCGTTTGTTTTTATAGAAAACAGTTTTAACTGCAATATAGTTACATAGACAAGATCGTGACACGTACTATGTGACATGCAACGTATCTTATCTGACACATTGTGTGCATAAAATGAAACATTCATATTATAGACATACATTGGAGACATCACATATAAATCTTGCATGATAAAAAGACAATTTCGAGTTCTCAAATATGGTTTAAGGTTTGGGGAGACATGAATGTTATTTATTAAACTGTCATACGTTAAGAATAAAGTAAACAATTCAACATTAAGATTAAAGTCAACCTTTTTAAGTGTTAAGTATAACGGTTATCAACAATGATATACGACATTCTTTATTAAGAACCATAGTACACACATTATCAACAAAATCATGTACATCAAATACATACAATAGTAGTATGCAAGTAATGGTTTTGGACTGAGCTTAAAGATCATTGATAGTCTCCATCCCCCATTAGCCTTGCTCATATTGCTATGAAGGGACTCGTTATGTGTAGCCCAATGAAAGTACAAATGATTCATGTACGATGATACAAGAGGATTAAGACCTTTTGATAGAGTCAGTTGACTTAGATCAGTAACCATCGAAATCGCCATTAACAATACCTTTTCATCTTTTATTGAATAAACACCATTCTAATACTTCCCCGTTGTGGAAATACTACTGTTCTACGTGAATGTTTTTGTATGTGGTGGTGTAGTCCAGGATCGGGTAATTTCGAGTGTTAGTTCCATAACACCGAACTGACCTCATGTTCGTATAAGTACATCAATGTGGTTCAAACTGTGGCTTTCTAATATGTCCGTGCACACGATGGTTTCTACTCTGATGCAGATGTTCATCGACAAACGGACAAAGCAGCCATCAACGTCAACATTCAGTCTCATTCCCCATCAGCAAATTAAGCAATCCCATAATCGCACGGACCGAAAAAGGGCCATTAAGTAATTGAACCTCTTACATTAAAAAACAATTTCCTATTCTTAAATGGATGTCGTCTTAGAGAAAACTAGCTTCTAAAACTAACTGAAACCTCAATCAGATATAATTGTTTTGTCATATTGACATGTTCTGCAACAAATTAACTGGAATTGTGATACTGCTTTGAATTGCACTTGAAATAACGCATATAGATATTTATTTCTTTTCACACACAAAAATACCAAAAAACAAACCCAGTAAAAACAAACAAAGTGATTCAGTGTTCATCATCAGATACGTTATGTACATCATCAATATCTTTCAAGAGTTCATACATCAACGCCCGAAATGTATTTATTTCCATGATGCTGTAGTTGAGAAATCACATACATATCAATGTCACCTCATTCATGACACCTTTTGCGTTGTGGCTCACCCGGTCTGATCACATACGGTTTAGAACTGATCAGTGAGGTTGTTAGGGTAACACAGTGTACTTCGTCTTCCTCCTTCAAGTTCCTGATCGAGGCCATTCAAGGGTTCATGCTGCTTTGTAATAGCCTGTGTCACTTTTGTTACTTTAGGTACTAGTTTTCAAA
This sequence comes from Unio pictorum, assembly GCA_030141615.1. Classification (NCBI taxonomy): domain Eukaryota; kingdom Metazoa; phylum Mollusca; class Bivalvia; order Unionida; family Unionidae; genus Unio; species Unio pictorum. The sequence goes on from JARLTB010000181.1 coordinate 1,065,862, forward strand.
TGTACGGTCAGTTTTCATGCATGTTTTCTGTCCTTACTGCTACATTAATATATTTTCTGTGTGCGAGTGGATGTGTGTTGCTCTGGGTTCTTCATTGCATGTTTGTAATCTCTTATAATTAAATCTATCTCACTTGCAGGCCGTTTGTTTATTCTATAATTGTTGTTGACGTTGTTTCGCATATGCTTATTCTATGTACTCCTATAGATATTCAGTTTTTTTTTCTGGTGTAACTGCCGTTCTTTTCGAACCGGTATATCCTCATGAATCAAACCGTTTTAACCATGTCTTGCTCCTGCGATCACTAAATATGTCCAAATCTGGTGCATTCAAACACCCGAAGTATTGGGATTTTAAGAAGTCAACCGGTGACCGTGCTCATGAAAAGTTGCTTTCAGTTTTGGAACATTTACTCTTGTATAGGTTGTGGTGGTTTCGGATGCCTTTGAAGTAATTTATTGATTGTATGTTCTTCTGCGTTGCTTACTACCTCTCCTGCGCCATATTTTAACTTCCAAAAATGTGTGTGTCGAGTGTTTTACATACTGTTCACTTGCAATTGGGACTTGTTTAATATCCTTGGTATATTAGCTATTTCACTAATTGGTTTTTAAGCACTAAATCGTTTTGTAGTATATAATTGTTTTCAGCTGAATCATTGCATCAATTGTAGCTGCTTCATCAAGTGTATAAATGACATTTTTGCCAATTTAGTGTTTCTGATGCTCTTGATAACATCATAGAACGACTGATCGTCAGCTGATTGGTGCGATAACGTACATCCGGTTTTATGTTATCCATTTCCAAATCATATTCAACAACAGTCAAGTGGTTCCTGATCCATCCGGATGAATGGTCAATGCCCGAACTGAGTTTGGAAACATGTCTCCCTGGACATCATGCTACGTTGTTCAGGCGTTGACATTACATTTACGTCTTAAAGCCATTGCATAATACAATTGTTGTATATCATACATTCATATCGTTGCGTTGTGTGCGATACGATTATCAGAGCCACATTTGAATGTATAGTTCTAACTAAGCTTGATCAATTACTCCTAGTACTCGTTGGTCATTACTTAAACGGATTCTTAATCGCAAAATCAACTGTAGATTTTGTACATCTAATACATAATTGATTTGGTACTGTAATTGTGACAAACCTGGTGCATTTTAAACAGTTCGTACTCTCATTCATAAACAATTGTACACGAATAATGTTATCACCACTCATGGAGTTCTTACAATTCTTCTGGTGCTAATGGATGGATAATAGTTATGTGTGGGATACTTTCTTCGGGGTATTCTAGGTCAACATCACATTAATATTCATAGGCACTGTTGCTGTTGTAATCGTTGTATTATGTATAAATATATGCGAGACGAATCCACTGAAACACGCATCAGGTAGCAGTTTTATCATTTTCCACACAAACAAGTACTGAGGTTAATATACATAATATAATTATTTGGGTTAGGGTAGTAACACCAGTCTAATATTGACCTGTCATTGATATGATCCATCAGGAAGGTGGTTCAATAAACAAATGTATGCCAGTATAACTAAATAATTCCACAGCTTGTTTGATTTTTTGTTGGTTTAGACCAAGCCATTCTCTTTCATACTAAATGATGGGATGTGTTCTAACTTATGTATATGTACATCTCGTAGGAACCTTTCTAGTTAATAAGCAAAGCTAGTGGTATACTAACTACCAGCGAGTATGAAGCTTTCTGACGCTAGATTGCTAACTAAACTTGAGGTGCTGAATTCAAAGATTGTAACGAATATATAGCTAACTAATTTGTCAAGTGATGAATTCAAAGAGTGTTACGAATGTAGTGCTAACTAACTATTCAAGTGATGAATTCGAAGATTGTAACACATACAGAGGCATTGTCCTTATGCAGTAATAATCCAGTAGCAACAGGAAAACAAATAGTATTTTCGGCATCATGCAACGAAAGAACGTACTTTTGCTGCTTTAATAGATAGGTTTTCGAAAATTAGGCAGATTTTTAAATACTTTCTTATCCTTGACGTTTACGTTGTACATTTGCTGGGCAGTTGCTAACACGCTGAATCTGAATGAACATCACTGAACGAAATCAGGACGATTAGAAAGATGTTTATTGCTCCCTTTCGGTAAGGAGAACCATTCAATCGCTAAATTCTGTTAAACTAATTCGTTTTTGGCTACCTGAACATTGAACTAAACCATTTACTTCCCAACATTAAATTTTAATGGCTGTGTCTTTAATCTGTACCTTACAATGTAGTAATTTTAAGCGTTTTTTCCCCCATAGCCTCGTAATGACATTTCTCCTTTTGCTGTTTTTTGATAAATATTCGTCTTCTTACGACTCTCGCGCAAATATATATTTCCGAATCAGGTAATGAGTACATAGATGTACACGAGTAGTGAAGGGATTAAAGTTTATATCCAGCATTGGTTTAGTCTATTGTTCCATTGTTATTTTCCGCAAAATGCAAACCACTTTATAGAAACTACTGTAGTAGAAATCAGTAGTAATGTACTGATCAAGGCTACTCTTTACGTAGAAAAATGTTTATTTGGGCCATGGAGCTTCACTATATCCCGATTGAAATAAACACCACGAAGCCATATTTAGCGATATCTTTATATTATATGCTTGAATTTTGCATATCACTGCTTTTTCAATTACGTCGTCAAGATGAATTTAAAGTGAAACCGGCCACTAGGGTCATATGTTCACTATTCTGCACTGCATTTATTTATGTGGTAGTGATTTAATTTATCCAGGAAGATGGAATGGTGCCACATCTTCCTGGCATTTATGCACACATAGTGTGCTATTTAATTAGATCGTCGTGTCATGCCCCTAAGATATTGACACGAATGTTAGACCTGGCTGAGTGGGAATAGACCCATCACGCACTCAACCTATCAGCCAATCGAAAGTACGTACCTTGCTAGTTGTGCAATGGCACCATAATGACGAGAGAGAATTGGTTCTGTCATGTCATCATGATGGAGGTGTCCGGTGGAGAAAAAGGCGGAAAAGGTCCTGGATGGTGCACGAGCACTGTCGACAGCCTTGAAACGCCATAGCCATACTTATTCCAAATTAAACCCAGTTTTTCTAGGGGATTACCATATGCCAAAATTGTGTAAGCCACCTATGCAATTCATGAAATGGTAGAGATGAAGAATTAAATTATGTTCCGAACTATGCCCATTTTCTAGTACAAAAGTTTACCTACTATATATGTCCCTAACACTTTCTTTTGATAATATGACTAAACATGATTTTGGATAGAGCTTGTCAAGGAAGGTTCCCGTAAACTAGTGGGAACCCTATTAAGGCAATCAAAGACAATAGCCCTAAAAAGGTATTTTTTTGAGGATCCCATGATCACTGGTTAGTGACCGATTATCCCTCTGCTCATGTGGTTGGCCCCTGCATACTTCTTGAGTGTCTTCTTTGTCCCTCTACTCACTCGGTGATTCCCTGTATATATCTTGGGTGTCTTGTTGCTTTGGATCCTCCATCTAAACATCCTTGCTCCTTCATCAATTTGCTTCTATATTTTCCCTATGAATTTGGAATTCTTTGTGCTGTTTTTGAGTAGAATATATAACCCAATATGAATGATTAAATTGATGCAAGGCCTGATAGTTTTGGAGTTAACTATCCTATAGTGTATAAATTTGAGGTCATTTTCTAAATTAGCATACATTTGGTTGCATCATTGTGTTGCTGGACCTGATAGTCTCGGTTCTGAGACTACCTCATACACTCTAGCTGGGACCATAGTTAGGGGCGCGTGTTAATGGTTGTACGTTAACCACAGCGGTATAGCGTTTTTTAGGGGCCTATAATAAAGAAAATAGTTTTAACTTAAATACTGTTGCGGAGACAAAATCGTTACACATACTATTCGACATCAAATTTATCTGATCTGACACATTGTGTGCATAAAATGAAACATTTAGATTATACACATACCTTTGAGATATCACATATAAATCTTGCATGATAAAAAGACAATTTCGAGTTCTCAAATATCGTTTAAACTTTGGGGAGACATGAATGTTATTTATTAAACTGTCACACATTAAGAATAAAGTAAAAAATTCTAACATTAAGATTAAAGGCAACCTTTTTAAGTGTTAAGTATAAACTTTATCAACAATGATATAGGACATGCTTCATTAAGAACCATAGTACAAAAAAAGATCATGAACATCGAATACATACAGAAGTAGTATGCAATGAATGGTTTTGGACTGAGGTTACCGATCATTGATAGTCTCCATCGCCAATGAGTTTAGCTCATATTGGTATGAAGGCACACGCTATGTGTATCCCAGTGAAAATAAAATGATTCATGTACGATTATCGAAAAGGATTAAGACCTTGGGATAGAGTCAGTGGACCTGGATCAGTAACCATCGAAATCGCCATGAACAATACTCTTCCACCTTTTATTGAATAAACACCATTATTATACTTCCCCTGTTCCAGATCCTCACTGTAGAAACATTATTGAGTGTTTTTGTATGTGGTGGTGCAGTCCAGGATCGGGTACTTTCGAGTGTTAGTTCTATAAAATCGAACGGACCTGATGTTCGTATAAGTACATCAATGTGGTTCAAACTGCGGTTTTCTTATATTTCCGTGCACATGATGGCTTGTACTCTGTCGCAGATGTTGACCGACAAGTGGACAAAGCAGCCATCAATGTCAACATTCAGTCTCATTCCCCATCAGCAAATTAAGCAATCCCATAACCGCACGGACCGAAGAATGGACATTAAGAAATTGAACCTCTTACATTAAAAAACAATGTCCTATTTTGTGTGCGATACGATTATCAGAGCCACATTTGAATGTATAGGGCTAACCAAGCTTGATCAATAACTCCTACTACTCGTTGGTCATTACTTACACGTATTCGAAAGCAACTGTATATTTCGTACGCTAATAAATAATTTCTTTTGGTCCTGTAATTGTAACAAACATGGTGCACTTTAGACAAGTCGTGCTTTAATTCATAAACAATTGTATACTACTAATGTCATCACCTATCGTCGAGTACTGACAATGATTCTAGTGTTAATGGATGGATAATAGTTATGTGTGGGATATTTTCTTCAGTGTATTCTAGGTCAACATCAAATATATATTCATACGCATTGTGGTATACTACCTACCAGCGAGTATGAAGTTTTCTGACTCTAGATTGCTAACTAACGTCAAGTGCTGAATTCAAAGATTGTAACGAATGTATTGCTAACTATCTTGTCAAGTAATGAATTCAAAGTTTATAACGAATGTGTTGCTAACTAACATCTCAAGTGATGCATTAAAAGACTACCGAATATATATAATGTTGCAGGTCCTCTATATGAACCAGTGATGTGACAGTAGTCTTAAACTATGAAATGTTTTTATATCGCCAACACAGATCAGAATTGAGTAGTCAGATAAAACGCATTAATATCATCACTGGTTATATTCGTGTTGTTGCGTGTTACAGTTGTAGAATCCGCTTGGTTGTGATATCGACAGATATAAAAAAACACCTCAGCTGCATCATTACCTCTGTTCAGAATTAGTGTCTCCATATGCTTGCTGCATCTATCAACAGGCGAACACAACGCGCATGGGGCTGGTACATCAATTCGTGTTGTTCTTGTTTTATTTGTCAGCTACTGATCAATGGAATGAATTGTAAGATATTAAATGTTTGCATAAATGATAGCGTATACTTTCGTTTGTCTTTGGTCCGTTGTAAATGACAAGGTGATCTTTTTTTTTTTTAGGTATGATCCTATGCAATAACGTCATCGCAATAAAATTCATGCTTAGCGAGCAGCTGTTGGGTGTTAAATGATAACTGGAGCGTCTGTATAGAAGTTATTTATCCTCGTCTTTGTTGTGTCGGTTATGCAACCCGAAACGATTCTTAGTTCATGTATAATGATATAGCTACTCTAAACTGTTACATATACGTCAGCGAGGACAGATCAATCTACGTTCGCTATATTGATGTGGGAATATTATAAGGAGAGGAAGGACTTTATCCCAGTGAATATATTAACAGCATCACCAGGGTTCAGTATTTCAAACGTTTTGAGTATGAATTTAGTAACATGCATCGGAAGTTCTATACCGTCTAAACTGAATTCACCCAAATATCGATATTATTTATGCGACTTATATATGGTCTATGGCAGATGTAAAGCGGAGACACCTGCCTATTTACATACCTAGTAACACTAGCTTTTACCTTTATCACCGACTATAGCAGAATATACAATAGTATATATATAAATCGATCCGCAAAATGTGTGGTATAGGGAAATATGTACTTCAATTTGCCTTCATATATCCAGAGTCCATCCTGATCCAACATTCGTATATTTTATAAACGTCTCTGATATCTTTTGAAATCCTCTCTTGATCTCAACATTTATATCCTTGGTGTTTTCGCAAATCGAAATTGTGCGCTTGAGCTAATGAGGTACCAGAACTTTTAATGCCGAATATAACTTGAGGAGTCATATTTGACAACGGTTGTCGAGCTTCTTTGGCTGGTGTTTACATGTGTGAAGTAATTGCCACGTGATTGACAAATTCACGACTGACATTGTGAAACTTAACTTCAAGTACTTTAATTACAATATATTATTAGCGGTCTCAGTAGCCTAAATGTTATATAATGTAAGTATGTGAAATTTTCTTTCGCATCTCTTTATTTGTAAATGATGCTCACGCGTAAATGGTATCAATTATTGCACCGTTAAAATCGGTTGTGGATTATCCTGTACAACCATATGTTCAAAATTACAAAAACGTTCTGTAATTGTATTATTGGGGTTTTTTTTCTCACAAAGATCAGTTCTGATTATTATTACGTCTGCGACTGTTTTCTTTTCCTTAAAAGCATCGAATGTGTTTATTTCACAGTGTTGGGTGTTTATACAATCACAAGTTCAGTAAATAGTTGTGGTCCAGCGTAAAGATTCTCACTAACAGACCCGCATTAGAGGTAAAGCTAATTATATAATTAGATTCGGATACATAATTTAGGACATGTTCGAGAACCTTTAGTTGCACAATTCATATTTTCCAAGGCATACACTTTTGCAGTTATTAGGTCCAATTGCTATTGAATTTTAAATATGCACATGTTAGTGTTGAATTAGAATCATTTTTTTTAAATTGCTGCCGTTCGTTTCCACATGTCGCTGAAAAATCTGCTCTCGAGCATAGCCTAGTTTACTTATACTGAGGTCAGTATCCAACGATTACGTTAAACATTCACGCAATTTATATTAATTCAAAAGCTAGACTCTGGCTCTTGTAAATATTATATTTAGCATCATGAACTATTTATGAAAAGTCGAATATAATGTCTCTTAACAATGTGTCAATTAAAATGAGATAACATTACTCATTACGGGAAAGTATTACATCAACTTTACGACTAGACATTGTATATCTAAATCCAATAAAATAAAATGTAGAGGAGTCTCATACATTTCTACGATAGGATTGGTATATTATTTTTAATATGTTCTGTATATTGTTCTGCGATATTTATCAATTCCATCGCATTCTTCTTACATACAGTGAAGATTGATCCATTGAAGCAATTACAATTTCATCGCAATCCGTTAAAATGTATTTGAGATTACTTGTATGTTTTGAGAAGACATCTACTATCACATTTGTTACTTTATATTCAAGAGGTTTTATCATATCATAGCACATTAAAATCTTTTGAATTTCAATGGCCGATAGTAAGTGAGTTTCTTGTAATATATTAGTATAAAACAGAAAGTCTATGAGCCATTTGGCAAGGATGAATAAGTATAGCGGCATTGACATTTCATCTTTCAACGTTTTACATCACACTTTTTATATAGTAGGCTCGCATCATCAATTGACAATTATGAACATTGTTTGCGTTTGTTCTTAAATATTGATCGGAACAAGGATGCAATACTTAGCATTGAATACTGTAGATATTCACTAATCGAATATGAATCCAGTAGAAATTCACTAATCGAACATGAATCCAGTAGAAATTCACTAATCGAATATAAATACAGTAGAAATTCACTAATCGAATATGAATAAAATAAAAAAATCACTAATCGAATATGAATACAGTAGAAATTCACTAATTAAATATGAATACAGTAGAAATTGACAAACAAAATATGAATACATTAGTAATGTACTAACCGAATATGAATACAGTAGAAATTCACTAATCGAATATGAATACCGAAAAAATCACTAATCGAATATAAATACAGTAGAAATTCACTAATCGAATATGAATACAGTAAACAAATCTCTAACCGAATATGAATGCAGTAGAAATTTACTAATCGAAGATATGAAATTCTTTAATCAGAGATTATAAAAATGATATGTACATGAAAAAACTTTTATTTTGGTATGATTCAACGTAATATTCCAGTTAACATTGATTACATAAGATACGAACCATTTGACGCCTTCAAATATAATTTCAAATATTTAGAGAAATGAATGCAATTTATAGCCTTTGATTGTGACATCAAAGCAAATTAGCTTGACGTTTGGTAACATTCAAGGCATCTGGTGTAAATATCAACTTTAACTGTCATCAACACAGGTGTGGCGCATACTTTATTATGACCATAAATAAAGTTACAAAAGGTAATGACTAGAGAAGTCGCATTGTTGAAAGATTTCGTGATATTAATATTTTACAACAATACTTAATCCTGTCATAATAAAATAGCAACGACTGACAGCACAAGAAACAAATGCAACTTTTGCGAGATTGGATTTGAACAACGTCAATAATTATGCCCATATATGACCGCATATTGTGATATGCACATGCAGTTGGATTAACTGTAGTTCATTTAACTTTCGTCAGAGCATTTTAATTACCGTTAAAACTTGAAGAAGCTTCAGTAACTCCAAGTAGTGGTAGAGATTGTGAATCGGACGACTTTTTGGAGGTGTCCATTTAGTAAACTAAGGCTGCCTACAAAACCGTGTCTATTTAGTAAACCAAGGCTTCCTACGAAACCTTTTTACCAACAATACACCAATGCATTTGTAATTCACCCTTTCTACTGCTATGCATGTTACAGCATCGAAAGAAATAAAGACGCTACGGGGGTAAAAATCATTTAGGATTTCACAAACAGACTAATTTGTAAAATCTCTCCTCGTAAATCAATTAGATTATTGGACTGGTCAGTGAGCTTGAAATTAATTCTCGTTAATGAATTATTATGACATCTAATATAGACCGGATTAGTGTTATCCTCAATTATTAAAAATCCGGGTGAAGCTGTTGGTGCAAATGAGTATAAAATATATCCTTGCTGTGGCTGATTTGATTTTATTTAGATTTATTTGGTAACTTCCGTCAATAACATCACACACTAAATTCACTGCAATCAGCGAGGAAATATTTACGTTTTGATTGGCAATATGCCTACCACCGCTACCAGGATCATTATTATATTTGAGTATAGTTGTTTGTGGTTGTGGTATTTTTTCTATGTGTCGAGTATCAGAGAAAAGCTTTCCTCGATACGATCATTAACAGATTTGTTTAAGTTCATTAAACCCCGGCAATTTGAAATCGGGTAAATCGGCTTCTGTAATATTATATGCCGTTAGAAATTTTTGTTTATCTCCGTTCTTGTCATTAATTATTACTTGAATTAGTTGTTTGTTGATATATTCCATGTCTGATACGATCTTATTTAATATCTAAATATGTTTCATGTTTATGTTTTATGATCTCATCACGCGGTTGTGTTATATCAAACAGATGATCTTGAAAACTCTGATGTAGTCGTGTTAGTTGTGTTTTATGTAGCTGATTAATGTCACTAAAATAACGAATTACATTATTCAAAATAAATACAATATTAGTGGATGAGTCAAGGACAAATTCCCATTGCATGGTATTCTTGTCAAGAAATGAGAATTTACAGGTTGATTCTATATTTTTTATACCAGGCAAATGAATTTGATTTGATGGAGTAATCTCATGGTATGATTATGTCTGTGACCTAATCAGACTTTTTAGGTTCGGGTATTTGTAAGGATGTTCGAGGTGGGTTCTCAGGCCATCCTAGTATAGTTCTTATAGAACTCTGTTAGATATATCCACGACATACCCTGGTGAGTTCATTTTAATCGCGGATGATAGTGTTGGTTCAAGAACTGTTATAGTGATTTTTGATTCTTTTCCCGTAATGGATTTTATTCTACGCTGAAATTCATTATTGATTTGTTCAATTTGGTAGGATCCAGATGATAAGGAAAAAACATTCCAGTCTGGAGTCCGGTCTTGTTTATTCTTACTCGCAAACACTAGGGAATTATTCGGTTCTTGACTACCAAATGGTGCTGATCTAATGTTAGGCCAACTGTGATACTCTCGTAATTTTGATAGTGCTATCTCTTTAACGTGAATCGCAGTAAAATTCAGGATTTGTTGAGGTTATTGAGATCATGCCGGTTTTCACCGGGGTGGTATTTTCCACTATTCGCTGAAGTAGTTGTTGCAATGCTGCCATTGTTATTATATTCATGTTGTCGCTCTAATTTTGACATCAATGAATCGTAAACACATACCATTGCGAAAACGCACTATCGGATATTAATGTATCATCGAGGGAGGACGATATCAATGAGGATAATTGCGAGTATGCGGTTGACACAACATGGAATTCAACTACATAATCCTGTAGTTTGCGCTGACTACAAGATGATATTTGTTTTGTTATTATTGAAATTATCCCTGCGATTGTTGTCGCCGCTGATATACAAATTGGAACAGCTATCGGAGCAATCATTGTCACTGAAGAGAGTATAATACCAGCTCCGGTAATTACCCCCGATACCGAATACACAGTAACGTCAACTATGGAAATTCTTCTTCGGTATTATTTTTATCTTTGTTTGGTACTCCTCAGTGAGTGTTTTCAGTTTAGTTTGAAATTCTCTGACCTGATCATAGCGATACTGCTGTGATGACATTTTATTTGTTATAATAGATTTCAATTAAGCTATTTGCTCAAATCCGCAATGAATTCCATGTACCATGTTACTGATGTCCTAACCAAACTATTATCTGTGGTTGTAATCGTGAATCGTTCAGTTGTATCCTTATTGATGATCGTTGATATTGTATTAATGACCCAAGTCGAACTTGTCGATGAAATATTAAACTGAATCGGTGATATTGGTGTTAGTCGATAAATACCCTTGACGGTTACAGTGATACTTAGTGTGTTAGCGAGTGGTGTCCATGCAAATGATCCGTGTTGGATCGTGTACACGCTATTTACAATATTTTCTTTGTCGTGAGGGATTTTTATTTTTTTAACTACGGTTATCAAGGAGTTTTATGTCAACTTTATCAAATGAGGTTCCAAAAAAGTCCTCAATGAGATTTTTACAAAAAGATGAAAATTTCGCAACATGATCTTCATACATGGATTGTAATGATGCTAATTCTAACACAGCGGTTTTTATTGATGAGAGCTTCAGTGAGGCCACCGGTGGAACTCCAAAGAAATCAGCGATGGGGAGTTGAACTTCAGTGACGGATTTGTGTACTCATGCAATTTGATTTATTTGAGAATTTAATCTATCATCAAGTGTTTTTCATAATTCCATCGTTAACAAATGATTGTTAACGAGATCAGTTAATTTATCTGTGAATAATATCTGTCCCAACTGCGATCAATTATACCGGTTTCAAAGATGTTTGGTTGCGTTGGTAATTGACGATCGCAAAAACAAGTACACTTGGTTTGAGTTTGCTTTGATTGGAAAATAACTGCGATAGTATTTTCAGTTACACCGAGTTGTTTAACTAAGATATCATCCAGGGAACATTACTCATTTTAAATTTCCCTTGTTTGTCTTGAAATACGACTATTTCATTTGGATCAACATTTCCGAGATTTAGCATCTCGAATATTTCAACTTCGATTATTTTTTTACATCACCGGTTGCAGATATTCCCGCAGTGTCATCAGCATCGGGTTTCTACAACATCGATATAGATCTTCCCCAAATATCAATCATGTTTATATTATGTTCTTCTTTTTAAGTAATTCATTATTATGTATTCGCAGACGACTTCATGAGGCAATTAAGATTATGCTGAAACCGTCATTAAAATTTCAGGGACTTCTGCCCCATACAAATTTTCAAATAAGCTAAGTATGGGTAACTTTGAATACCAAACAGGAACCGAAGAATTCAACTTGGATATATACTTAAGAAATGTTTCTTTCCAAGGAGGGAATCCATGCGGGTCAAAATAGATGACACATCGTAGATGTATCACGTAACCTACCAATTTTACTATAGAATTGTACCAACTGCGACCAATTATACCGGTTTCAAAGATTTTTGGTTGCTTTGGTAATTGACGTTCCTTGAATATACCTCTGAAATGTTTTATGGGGAGTTTCTTTACTATGTCAACTATGTTAAGATTGGACTTTTCAACTATGGGTTTTGGTGATATATCAATGTTTTTGTTAGCAAGAACGGGTTTATAAAACCACTGTTATTGATGAGATAAGTCTTTTCATTTGACCGATAATACCTCCATCTTCGAATGAACTTTCCGAAATATCTGCCATGAATTTATATTATATGTTGTGATCTCTCTAAAAGGTGATTACTCTAATATTCGTGTACGGTTCGATGATGAAATAGCGCCGAGGACATTTAATACTTCTCTGCCGCATATTGGTGGATCGGTCATTTTCTGTGTTGGTAACGTGGAGTACCAGATAGGAACTTTTAATTGTTGTAAATAGGGCATAATTTCTATAATCGGTGCTAACCCATGTGAATCGAAATGAACAATTGCACGCGGATCAATCGCGATTGCAACCCAGTGAGTCCCGGGTCCGGTGCTGTTATCGAGATTAATAATACCGTTTTAGGTGAAGTTTGGTTCTTGTTGTAATTGATCTCGCATAAAAACACCTCTGCAAATTTTTATCGCAAGTTTTTTAGCAGCATCGAGTAAATCAAAATTTGACATTGGAACTATTAAAATGTTCCTGGTGTTCTCAATCCGCTTCCTTTGTATCATGAATGCGGAGTTCCTGGTAGTCTTAGACCCATTCCTGATCGTTTCTTTTTTTTTGTATCCTCGCCCAGTTGCTTTCTTTAGTGCCATCCCTGTTGCGGTAGCAACGGCTCCGAGAACTGCTGCATTTGCCCTCGCTGGGCGGCCGCTGAAATCAACGCTGGTAACGCAGCTAACAGCAGGAATATACCACCTGATTTTATCATATCTTTGATCGCGGCTGCAGAGACCTGAACACCTTTTTATCCTTGAAAGCATCATTCAAGTGTTTAATCTGACGAGTTGTCAGTGATAGTTTATTCTTACCGCCAGACATCTGATTGTATTTCAGCGTTATCTTAATTCCGCATTTTTTATGAATCCGATTGCAATTTTTTTATTTGACCAGGAGTCAATGTGACACTAACATGACTATATAACATTTTATTTAATAACAGACTGATCTAATTGTTACATGTTTTTTTCTGGTGCATCAACTACTCTCATTCGTCCACCAACTCCTTCAAGTAGCATTGATTTGTCGCTGCGAATGACAGTAACTGCTCTTTAATTAGTACCACCAGGAGGGTTTATACGAGCTCGGAAATGTATTTTAACGACGGATTGTCTGGTGAAATCAAGATGTTCCAACGAAAAGTAATAAATAGGATATAGTTTTCTAACATCCGATTGTGATATTTGCAGACCAGTATCTACACTATTATCGCGGCCCATAAATGTCAGCAAACGATGATACGCGCATGCTATTTGGTTTTGATCGTAATCAAGTTGTATATCCTCGGATGGTTCCTGTTGGCCGTTTATCCTCAGCGAGACTTCAGAAACACCGACTTGATCAAATATCATATGACTGTGTGTTTGTGAATTTAATCGAGTCCTATTCTAAAACGCAATAAATATACGCCGTGGTGCAACAACTCCTTGTTTTGATGCCAGTTGCCACATAAATGTACCACTAACATTATCCTCCTTAATATCCGTCGTTGTTGTTAGCCATGATAGCAATGATTTTCCTCCATGATCCATAAATGATAATAATTTTCTTACGCGGTAATTGATGGAGTCATTACTGGCATCCACAATGAGAGTTTTGTTATATTTACTTTACCAGCATCAGCAACACCAGCATCAAGCCAGATTGCATCATTGTCATTACCCTTTCGCGAGAGTACTACTGTATGCATCGCTCCATAATTAACGTTTCTAACATTTCTGCAGAATCCAAATATATGATGCAGTGGAATCGCGCATGAGAATAATCTACGCTGTCCTTCCAACATTGATACGTGTGTTGCAAACCCTAGGCTGTGATTAGAAATAATATCTACGACATCAAAATTAGCTGCTGGTCTCAAATATCCGGCTGGTGCTGGATCAACTGCAGTATCTCTTGTTGCCTTTACCCTAGTATGATAAATGTGTTCAGCGTGATCAATAGCGCCCTTAGAAAACATCATTGATGGGCCAGCTGATCTTGTAAAATCATCAGGAGTATCTAGCTAGTCCCACTATTGTTGAAGCAACATCAACATCATGCTCTATGGATTCAATTTCTCTTCCATTAATCATATATATAGCACTCTCAAATAGCGACATGATACCATTATTGACTGGCGGTAATCTAGTTAGATTGCGGTTTGCCAAATATACTTTGTTTGACCCGGTTGTTATAGATGTTATAGCGTCTTTAAATAAATCGTTTATATATTCATCTCTTATATTTTTTTTAAAAAAATTTAGCAGTAAAATCAACTAATTTTTCATCATCATCATCAGAGGAAAATTGTTTAATTTCAGCTAATGCCTCCTTTGTAAATATCTCTTTAGGCGTATAATGTCCTCCCTTCTCTCACAAAATTCCGTTTTCTTCTTCGTTTGCAACATCGAGCTTGTGTTGTTCTTTTTCTTCAATATCACCCTCTTGTGGGTCATCAACGAATTCGGGTGGTGGCGGTGGTGGGACAATATCAATGTCATCTAGTCGTTCAAGTGGTTCAGGTGGTGTGGAGGTAATATCAGTATCACCAAATCGTTCAATTTCTTCTTGAAGTTGTCGTTTTTTTTTGTTTCTGACTTCGTGTAGCAATTACTATATCACCAGAAAGTATTTTTAAAGATTCCTTTGCTTGTTTTGATCTCGTTGCTATTTTATTCAAGTACAGGAAGAAGTCGTGTTTCTTTTCATTGTTGTTCCTTACAAAAATCTTCCCATATGGCTCTTTCAGTGGCCGATACGACTTTCCCCGTTTCTGTGGTTACCGGTTTGAACAATTGTTCAATGTCAGCTGAAAAAGTCTGTTTGAAGGGCTTGTCTCGCTTGCAATTTGTCCCTAACAGTCTCTAACAGGAATAAACCGCTTTATTGCTGCCAATCTCTCACGCGATGATTTAGTTGTTAACGATTCATTAACCATTACTGTAAAAATTCATAGGAGTTTCTAATTCGAAAATCTACGATCACCCACCCTCCTACATTTCAAAGCGTCCTATATAAATGCGACATTACTTGATTTGGTGCACACAAAAAAACAACATCTGTTTCATACACAATTGATAATTTGTATGGAGTTGAAATTCTATATCCAGTGATGAGGCGTAATACCTGTCTGTTGATTTTACAATAACAGGCCGTCTTTCAGTAACACGTAGTAGTTGTACATGTAGTATAACGAGGACAGGAGAGTGTTTTAAGAAACAGTCTCGGAAGGAAGTGTATTATTTTCTTTAATTAAATTCCTAATTATTTTGACTTTGGAATTTACTGTGTGTCTGATCTCATATTGATGTCCGAGCTCTGCTCTGACCATTCCAACAGCAGCGAATAACGGAACAAATGTATTTATGACATTGTCATATTTGAAAGATTCATAAATCGCTTGTTGAATTCGTTTTATAAGGGAATACGATCTCGGTAAGACGTATTTATTATTCTGAGCAATATTATCAATATCTTCAAAATCAGAAAGAAAATGCTTACAATCTAATTTATCTAATAATTGTATTTTGTTATTTTTCAAATTTGAAATCTCAGTAATGATATCGTTTGTTTTCGAAATTCATATATGCTATTTTATATTTCTAATATATAAAATGATGATGAAAGTTAGAAAATTATATATACACAAAACAAAAATAAACAGTAGCTATGATGAGCGGTGATCATTCACTTGGTCCCTTTATTGGCCTTTGTGTCTTTCATAGGGTCTTTTTCTCTTCTTTTTTCTTCTTTAAGATTTTGTCTCTCTCTTTGATCCTATGACCGTTTCTTTTAGCCAATAGTTCATTCTGAACTATCCCGTGGGGTTACCCTAGTGTGATATAGAGTTTTTGCATCCATGCTACTGTTTATGTGTGGCGTCCATAGCCATATGTACCACGAAGCATAGTCTCCAAGAGGGGATCTAACTCATTAAATAATGAATTAGAAATCCATGAAGGGAATGGACGTCACATGATATATACAATGACATGGTATTTACAATGAACGTCACATTTACATATATACATATCTAATGACATGATATTTACAATGAAATGATGTCAATGGTATGCTATATACAATGAAATGATATCAATGATATGATATTTACAATGAAATGATATGATGGATGATTGAACGATGATATGATGATGGATGATGAAATGATGATATGATGGAATGCTGGGGCGGTTCTGCACTCAAATTGAAACAACCATAAACCGCACAAAATCACCCCAGGTTGCGAATGCAAAAGGCATTCACACACCGTGTGACGGTGTGTGACGTATGGTGATTTCAATTTGAGTTTCGAACAGCTTAAAGCCCCAATAATATAGAGAGACGGCATGATATATAAGCCAAAAAATATACGGAGATTATAAAAGTGGTGTATGATTTGTAATCTCTCTTTTACTAAATTGTGATTATCGACAGCATTTAAGCAAGTCAAGATACCTGAAAAAAGTATTTTAAAAAAATAATGTTGTTGTAAATACCTATTTATTTGATCAATTTTCTGACAAAACAAATACATGAGATCACTGAACAACAAGAGAGTTATCTGTTCAGTTATCCCTTAATATACATATATACTGTAAACTGAATTCTGATATGCACATGCCCACACGAGTTATTCCCCTTAATAAATCAGACATATACGAAATGAATTCTATGTCCGGTCCGCTTTGAAATCGCAAAATACTGTAATCGTTATGCAACGCGTTGAACAGAAGGCGCACAAATATCGAAATATCTACTGGCTTCATTCATTTATTTAAATACTCTTTCTTGGTTAGTTGCTGTAATAAATGATTTTATAGGTCTCTTCCCAATTGATTTATAAGTACCAGTTTTCCCAGATGCAGTCTTCTCACTTTGTGTAACAGCTTATAAATTATCCAATTTGTTATTTTGAGGAATAGAATCAATATGATAATTAACAAGACCATTCTTGATCAATCCATTAAATACTTCATAGACAATTCTGTGACAGTAATAGTTTTCCTTCCAGCAGTAAATCTTAGATACTTGTCGATTATTCACAAACCCGACTGGTTTCTTCAATCTGCAGTGTTTGACAATACCGTCACGATATGCTTCTTAATTGGTAATCACGGGATGTAGTTGAAAATCTTGGTTCATTTATATAATATATATTATTTGTCTAATTAATAATTTGGTTTAATTATTACTCGAGAATCTATCAATACAGTCTTGAGGTGTTCTATGAATTTGTCAGGGACGCTGACAGAGTCAGGCTCAGAGTTTTTAACCCTCTTGTCATAATAGCGCTTAAGCATTCTGTATCGCTTACCACCACAATTCAGACACAACTGTGATTTTCCTCTCACGCCTACCCCACATCATATACAAGGAAACGGCGCCGTACGCTTTGTGAATTATATCCACATAATTCATTTCTGCATGATTTGTTACAGACGGTTACTGATCCTATCATAAGCCATTTGCAATGATTTATTATATAATAATTCTTTATTTAAATGCTTGTTTTAATTATAATATGGAGGAGTTCGAGAGATTATCGAAAATAATCCCCAGAAAAATACTAAATTCAATCTCGATAGAGTATCCACTTATGCACCAAAAGATCTAATATGTGATAGAAGCATGATCGGTAAAATCCATGGTACATTTAATGAATTCAAGCGTGATATGGCATCTCATTATTGGTCAACATTTCGAATTCGTGGTGGCGTTGATGCTACCATGAACGATAAAAGAGCAGCAGTGATAATCTCGCATCTTGACCAGAAAAATATTTTTTTTTCAGAGTGAAATTCATTATCCGCTCAGAAACGGGGGATTGGATTATACGCAACAAATTCGAACCCATCCTGAATTATAAAAGTTCTGTCACTGTGAGTCATGATTCCAGACCAGGAATGCTGATTGGGATTGACAAGCCGTACTACGAAAAAGCTTATCCCGTAACCGCGGTTGTTTATGGGAACTATCCGTTAAATGATAAATCGAGTATTGAGAAACTAAAACCAATGAAACTATCAAGGATAAATTGTGTTGCCGTACGAATAATAGAGCATTTTACAAATGCGTTGCGTGGAAATAAATTGACGGATCTAAGACGTAAAAAAAAATGAATGGGAAGTAAAAATAAGAGAGAGAGAGAGAGAGAGAGAGAGAGAGAGAGAGAGAGAGAGAGAGAGAGAGAGAGAGAGCGGTGCAAATTTTCAAAATATAGTCGAGTTGGAAACATCACTAAGATTCCCAATAACCGTAACGACGATAACAGGAGAGATATTACACGAATCAAAATATAAATCAAACGGAGCTCTAATCAAAATTATTGACCATAATGAACACGCCTGAACCTCTGCGGTAACAATATTTCCGCGGAATAGAACAATAAAATATCTACCCGCAGAGAACTCTGGGAAAAATATGTTTGATTTTATTTATGGGTTGAGTAAAAAGGATCCTGTGTCAGTGTGTTGTTTCAGAGTTTCCAAGACGAAGAGTGTAAATTCGATCAATTTGTAAAACCCAATGGCGAATTATACCGGTCTTAAGCTCTCCATGACGAGATGAGAAAACAAGCAAGTGATTTTTCAACGGAACACGACGAACAATTACTAACAAATTCTTTTACCGTTCCGTCAGTTGCAGCTCATTTCGCGATAAAGAGCAATCTATGGAAATCAACACGAACTGAATTTCTCCCAGATGTCGAGGCTAGTTGTGTTTAACTCGGCCATGGTGGATTATGGAATACTAAATATGACCACGAAAGTGTCATTTAGGTTTATATGGTTGCGTGTTATCCGGCGAGTTTTCTCGGGTATGGAGAATGCTCGGAGTATTTTAAACGAATTGGACATCCCACACATGAGATGACAAGGGGAGCGATTAATGGACCGCCGCCCGATTTTGATTTAACCGGATTCGCTCGTTTGGTATCATTTGAATTGGCTAAGGGACTTCATCCGTGTTGTTATATTTGGTTGGGTAGACACATCACTGAAAAACACTTTATGCCAATAGTGTTATTACGGTATATGATTGATTGTAAAATGC
This sequence comes from Unio pictorum, assembly GCA_030141615.1. NCBI lineage: Eukaryota > Metazoa > Mollusca > Bivalvia > Unionida > Unionidae > Unio > Unio pictorum. The sequence goes on from JARLTB010000181.1 coordinate 1,085,535, forward strand.
TGATATCACTGATTGACAGTGAAGCAATTATATCATGTCGGAAACAAATTGAGGTCTGGTTACCACAAACCGATAGTCTGGATAGTATAATCAGCGAAAACAAAAGGCAATTTCCATCACTCGACGAAGAATATGGTCCAAGCAGATCTTTGAAGCTAGAAATAAACAAGCAAAAGATCTCGATAGAAGAACCACAAACGACATTCTTCACTACTGATTATAGATAATGCTGAATACGACTTTAGAATTGGAGATGCAGCATCTAGCCAATTTAACGTAGACAGAAAAAAAAAGTGTTAGTCATACCAGAGATAATGTGATGTTGACTTGTCTTGAGTGCAACAGACGCAGAGGTGCCAGTTAAGACCAAGCGGTGGTAATTGAGTATCTTCGGGTATCACTTGTAATTGTTCACGAGTAAATCCTCGCTGAGGAGCAGTTGAATCCAATCTATAGATTGTTGGTCTACCCGTAGATCTCGTTATGCTAGATATTGTATGTGCGGTGACACTCCAAATAGGATGTGATACGTTAATTTGTTTAGGCGGTGGTAGATAAATCTGCTATATCGCGTGTTTGGATAACCAATGCTTGGCTGTAGTATTTTTCACTTTTGACGCGCTAGCGAGTTTAGCGATTGCTGATTTACCCCTCCAGTATCCTCTTGGGGAATAATAAATAGATTCCATGTTGTTATTAATTAACAGCACCCATCATTATTTGCCTTTCATCGCCGATTTTACCAACCATGAAGCCAATTTTTCTTTGAAGGATTTATCAGTGATAGAATTTAACGCATGAATTAGGTGCATATCTTCGATATGTCTGTGTTGCAGATTATTGCTTTTATAAGCAACATCATGAGCATGACACGCCTTATCAATAGCGTTTATTGGATTCTCACCAGGTCGTGGTTGAAATATTATATCCTGGAAGTATTTTTCTCCCGGATATTTTGCCCATGGTGTTCTTGGTAATTTTACTAACTTGGCTGCAATATCACCTCCTCGTTTTTTTATTTTTATAACATCTCCAGATTTCATAGAAAAAAAATCTAAAATTTTTGTACCGCATTGTACACACTTACCAGCAAGTGGTGATCTATTATTTTTAGTTGTAATCGTCAAGTCATTTGTGCTAGTACGTCTCGTACAATGCACACAATATAGATCCATATTTAATATATAATAACATGAATGTAATTGATTTTTCGGCGACAAAAACAAGCGAACCAGTTAAGCATCATCCAATGTTAGTGAATTATATTCGTATGCTTATTATCGGACAATTTAGAAGCGGCAAGACATAGTTGTTACTTAATTTAATAACAAGATGGATGAACTGGGACAAGTTGTATTTAGTAGCCCCGAGTGTAGACGATCAAAAATGTTACAAAGTGTTAAAGTATTTTAACGAGAAAGCAAAATCGGAAATCGATGATGATATTATTGAATTTATAACCGATATCGAGGATCACCATCCGTGGAAGACCTCGATAACAGTATTAACAATCTTATTGTGTACGACGATATAATGTTGGACCGACACAAGAATCCAGCTCGGATATTTTCACGCGAACGACACAAAAACTCTGATTTGATATATGTCACCCAAAAATTCGCGTAAATCACGAACGTGATCAGAGAAAATTGTAATCTAGTATGAGTATTTAACGGAACTGATAAGTATACACTACAAAACATTGGTTAATATTGGTGTGATGGTGATATGGACTTTAATCAATTCAGAAATTTCTTGAATAACGCCAAAGCAGCCCCTCATGGATTTGTAACGATAAATTTGCATGACCCTATCGGACTTGATCAAATATTCAATCGCTTAAGAATTTTTACCCCCGTAGCGTCTTTCTTCTTTCGATGCTGTAACATGCGTAGTAGTAGAGAGGGTGAATTACAATTTAATTGGTGTATTGTTGGTAAAAAGGTTTCGTAGGATGCCTTAGTTTACTAAATAGACACGGTTTCGTAGGAAGCCTTAGTTTACTAAATAGACATCTCCAATTCACCCTCTCAACTACTCAAGTTGTTAAATATCATCTTACCATGGTCTTAGTTGTCATCTAGATATATAGTTACAAATGCCAGGAACACTGTTGGGATGCAGTAAGGCCCTTTTGGGTCCTAGTATATAAACTGTCCAGAAAATGTCGGTGAGCGGGTGCTGATCGGTCATATGGGCGAGAAACGACAGTGTTGAAGCTGTTCCTGGTTACATGATTCATGACAGTACCGGGTTAGAAACAAAAGGCAACTGCCATGTTAATATTACAAGAAAACTATACCAGTATCAACTCTTATGCCCCAAATTGCATCGTTGGCTTTTTTCTTACGTAATAAGGTAACTGTGTGTCTAGCTCCAAATGAAACTTGGGAACAACTCTACATACCTAATTATGTGACGCAGGAAAATTCCACACGAAACCTTCAATGAACCTGCTAATTGTATAATCGATGGTGTTACAATCCGTCCTTTACGGAATTTATAACGTTTTCCATAGTATAAGGTCGATAATGTTAGTCATTATATACATTTGAAAATATATGTGCTGGATCAGTATATCTCGCATAATTATAACTATTTATAGAATGGTCGTGGTATTTCAACGTTGTCGAGAATAACGTTGTTTGCCATTCCATCTAGGAATATCCTGCGCTGTTGAACAGAAGACATTATACCAATGATAAAAACCAACGCTGAACCGCTATCGCAGTTTCATTTGTACAAGGTTCTCCTTATGTTCCAAGACGACCTCACATGGAAGTAAAGACATAGTTGTGTCTTGTACTTGTGCTTATATTGGTTCTTGATATACGTTTATTAATTGAGAAAATGTGAAACTATGCATTGGTGAATTTGTCCATTACATGTTTAAAATATGACCACATCTGGAAGAGCGGAATTAGCAACACCCTTTTGAGCGACTTGTGAATCATCGTTTAACGGCTTCTTGAATGATTTTACTACCTCGGTTTGAATTATGTTGAATATAGCATAATCAGTGTTAGTGGTTGTCAAGTCATTTCGAAGGCGAGTTCGAATCGATTGAAATGATTGGAATCCAAAAGTCTGAAAGCTATCCGCAGCAAAATGTTCGCTACTACTAACCACTAGTAGTGCAATATGCTTAGCGATTGGTCAGCTAGCGATGACAAGGCTGTGAGCATCTTAGTGCCATACCAAATCACTAACGAATATGTTGACTAAGAAAACTCCGTAATATGTCATATAGATGGAATTTATCAAGTTAATAATACGCATTGTTATTATACGTTCATGGATGCTTACCATACTAATAAATACAAGAACTGTCTCTAATGTACAATTGTACTGACAATGTTTCATCTCAAAGATATGCAATGTGCCATTCTTGAGTATACGTGCACTAATTAATATGGTATGAAAGAGACGCATGTGACGCGGTAGTAATTGTCACTAACTCTTCTTGTTAATGAAACAAATATGTCATATATACAACTGAACTGTATCGACAATCGTTTATATCTGCTTCCATAATTGCTAATGAGGGCATTACATGCTAACTTGATCTGACTTGTTCAACTATTTCTGGCAATGCCAGGCGCAATAGAATAGCCTACGCCTTGGAATCGTTTGGCAACTGATCACATCGAATTGTTTGCGTCGACCTAGTGAGAATATTCTTGCATGATCTTTTGGGGTTGCAAGCATCAAATTATCGTACAACAGAATATTATTTACGCTTGATTCAAGAAAATCAATTGAAACTGGTCCGTCAGATCTGGATAATAAGAAAATCGTGCACGACAAGCCATTAAGTGGTTTCAGAAATTATTTGTGAACATCATGACACGGATAAGGATCAGATGACGGTGAAATCACATCCAAATGATCCCATTTTAACAATATGAAAATCATAGTCAACTACAGTTGATTCTTTCGTGATCCTGATTTAGAAACATTGCATATCAAACCTGATGCCAATGACAAGTAGTTTAAAATTTGCATGGTACTCTTCTAGGAAAAATGAAAACCACTTAATAATAAGCCCTAATTTGAACTTATTTAGTGTACTTCATTTAGTTAAATTTCAAGATGTTCCAATTATAAATAAGTAAAATGTTAAAGGATCTCCCGGTTGACGATCTCTATTCGGTTTGAAACATGGGGATAAATGTCTGTTATTAATGACACAACATTTAGATTTATTGCAGATTATTCCAAATCACTAACAATAGATTTCTTACAGTTAACGGATTCAAGGCATTCTTCAGTCCCATTCGACCGAGTCAAAAGGTTTTGAGAAGTCTATTAGTAGGAGAAAATCAGATTCATTGTTTCCCTCATGATACGGCATACCACCATACAAAATTCCCGTGCTTTCATTAATGAATCACCCATTGTGTTTACTGTCACTAATAATATGAGAGAAGAATTTCATGCAACTGTTGTATTTACTCAATATAATCTTCGTGTTTTGTTCGATGTCACCCGAAAACGTGTACCGGAAATCCAACTCCATTTAAAACACGCAATGGTCGCAGTGCTATTATTTGATCTACATTTGAATCGCTGGGGCTGTATTTTTCTTCCACGAACTCCTAAACACAAATTTAACTTTAGACTTAGCACCTGTAATACTTATACGAGGACATAAACCAAATTAATCAATTACGTTACATACATAGGAAATATATTAATTCTAGAATGCGTCAGAAAGTATTGATAATATTTATTACATAGATGGGTTAAAGCTCATGTGGCCTAGTGGTTAGAGCGTCCACCACTAAAGCGTGAAGTCTTGGGTTCGATCCCCGGCCGAGTCATACCAAAGACATACAAAAATGGTACTAACAGCTGCCTCGCTTGGCGCTCAGCATTAAAAGGTTAGAGCTAGGACTGGTCGGCCTGGAGTCAGGATAATGTAACCGGATGGGACATCATTCTACATGCCTCATGCTGATATCATAGCGATATGACTGAAAAATTGTTAAAGCTACATAATCACACACACACATACACACCCACACACACATAGATGTGTTAATGACTCTCAATGTATTATTTTAAAATTAAACATGCATCGCACGTCACTTTCCAACCTGGAGTGTACTTTGATCTTAGCGCTAAAGTCTGATATATGTTTCTCTTTTAGTTATTTGCCTAATATAGAATCATCTATTGTATCTTCTGTTTTAATAGTTGAAGACCGTATTCTTGCCTGGTCATTCGAGGTGATTATTCACGGGACGTAACTCTGTATAGCTATATTTAGGCTGTAGGGGTATCTTTGTAAGAACTATTCTTTCTAATCCTATTTGAACACATGTAAGAGGCCTAGATTTTAAAGTTGCAAGTCAGCTTAATGATACCAAAGGAAACAGAAAACGATAGACACATGATTTTGATGTGGAAGATGAGAATCAGTCAATGACTCTTATTATTTATTGCTCAAGTGAAGTTTCCCCAAAACTATATTGTTACAATTGAGTCAGTCAACGAGTATGGAATTCCTTCCTCTGTTGTAGGTACAGACCGTAACATAGCTCAATATTTTGAATTTTCTACTCGTTACTTTATTACAATTTTGTTTACATAATTTCTATTAAAATAATCCGAACTAACAATAAACGATTACCACGTATATGTGACCATTTATGTTTTGTCTTATATAGGAGACGTTCAAGTGATCGAATAGATATAGCAGAGTTGCTGAGAAAATATAGACAAGATTTAAATTTTCCCAGAAACCCATGGGGGGAACAGATCAAGTCACACTTCTTATCTTGCATCGAACTCTAATTGGATCCAAAATAAACTATGGATATCAGGTGAATGCCTCATCCATGCCAGGTCTTTCCTAACAAGACTAGACATTATCCAATATCCAGCAATTTGTGTATAGCCAGGTGCAATCAAGAACACTAATGGTGAAGATCAACAAACTTTAGTAGGATAAATACCCCACTCTAACTTAGACGAGAGTAGCTCCGCTTTAGATATGTATCGAGAATATCAGTTCGTGATATGTCGCATCCCACCGGGTTTGTCATACAGAGGTACAAGGTATACTTCATACACAAACTGCTTCCGAATATAGTGACGGGAACGATTAGCTACTCAGTGAAATAGGGCTCCAAAACATCTACACAGAACAAAGTTCATTGATGCTTCCCTAAGAATATATAACCTCCATACTAACTTAATCGCATTAGAATATGGAACCAAACTCAAACAACCACTTGAACAAATGTCACTTAAACAAATGGCAAACATAGTCTCAGTGACAAGCATAAAGGTAGACAAGGAGTGATCAAATTATATGCCGATGATTCCAAGTCATCCGGCCCGGCATGCACTGTGGTCGCGATGATGATTTCGAAGCAAGACTCCATGATAACTGCTATATATACAATAGCATTCTGGGCAATCAATGAAGCCCTAAAATGGATTCAAAACACATAGTACAAAAGTTAGTTGTAATTAATGACTCCGGTGTGTTGTGTTCCTTGGAATCAGGAAAATAGGTAACACATACTAAAAGGAGAAAACACTCGCTCAACCGTTCGGTATTACAAATGTGTACTGTATAGATCATTTGGATTTGTTGACCTCTAATATATCATTGGAAACGAAGGAGACCACAAAAAAGCAAATAAAACATAATGAACACAACATTCTGCAAAGGATTAATCCGTTCATGACATATACAGTATAATCTGGATAAGGCTTGACGGAAAATGACAAAAATTAACAAAATGAAGTTGTTAGAAATAATACAATAACTGGATTGGTGAACACTAATAAAACTAAGATAATAGTAAGATTATACCTGGTAAAACGTTATGAGAACATTGGGCAAGATTTTAAACTGTGAAAAAAGATTGTTTTGCAAGTTTTTAAAAAGTTATACAAGCTTTAAAACATAAAATGACATATCAAATCCATCTATAACTAACAACTTAAACATAATCAACAAGCATATAGTCTATATTATATTTATTTTAAACAAATTGTGCTATATATACATATACCATGAAATCCAAAGAATACCAACTTATTTTGTACATATAATATATGTGGCTTATTCCATCTCATGAAATTTCGTCCAGTTGATTATGCCTTACAGAATGGAATAAATTAGTTACCGTAACATATATTGAAACGTCAAAAAGAAATATCCGAAAAAATGATTTTACTCTTCATTTGGAAATCTTCGTAAGAAGATTTGAGTGTACTGAGCCACCTAAAGCAACATCTATGTTAGAATACATGACAGTGCTGTCCTCAGATGCTCTTTAAGATAAATGAGGTGAGAAATAGCTTGCACGCATTGATGCAGCTTGTGGTAGCAATGGAACATTCATGCTTCATGTAGCATTAATACATTTGTTGAACTGTTGATACCAGAACGAATTGGTGGAACTCATGGTTATATTCTGCAACTCTCCAGTCAAAACATTCTTGCCAATTGCGTTTTTAAACGTCGCTTCTTCATACGGAAAATTCTCTGTTCATATTCTATGTGAACATGTTAGTGCTGGATATTTTCACCAGCAACTCAATGCCTTACTTTTTGCAACACCACATCGTGGAAATGAAAACAACTTCATTGTGAATTCTCAACGTGAAATGGATTATAGTTAGGCCCTGAAAACATTCAGACCTTCGGCAGCTTTAGAATATATTGTTCCATGAAAGTCAGTGATAATAAGTTGGTAAGTACAGACGAATAAGTTTAAAAATGTAACACCCAAAGATGTACAGTCTAACAGGAAGATGAATAAGCATATGGAAGACCGTGTCTGAACTTCAGAAGAAGATCTCAAGGAAGCACTGATCAGAGCCATAATGAATGAAACGATAATTAAATGAGACATCAGGAACAGAGCTAGATCAACGGAAACGGAAACTGTTAACATCCACTCGAAGCCAAGAAAGTGGTGATCGGTGAAACAAAACCTGGAACTATATGATATTTCTATACGTATATCGTGTATAAAATGTAGATGCTATGAAAGTTAGAAACATGGAAAAAATCAAACAGATAATAATTATCTTTGTACTTGATGACAAATATGATATAGTTAAAATAAACAAAATCTTAATGACATATAATTTCATAAGCAAAATATTACACATAAAGATTAGGAATTTTGAACAAAGGAACAAGTGTTACGCATACTTTGAGGGAGAAAAGAAGAGTGTATTAGATATCATTAAATTAAATCTCATTTTAAAACATAGACTAATACACTAGATTGATTGAATGTAAATTTCATACAGAGACGCTGACATTTCTTTGATGACGTTAGAATGAATTGTACTTATTTGGTTTTGTGTTCCTGGAAGTTGGAATAGAATCATACTTTGCCAATTAGCTATTTAACAGCAATGTTCCGACGGAGATTATTTTAAAGTGTAGCATAATACATCAGAAGGTAAATACATTTAATCAGCTTCATATAGATGATATAATTTATTTTTCAGGAAGAAACAAGATGGTTGTATGATAGAACGATACTTCAAACTTTGGCTAGACAAGCAAGGAAAGCATACAATTCTTTGAATACAGCCCCCCTGTTGATTCATATTTGTTAATTGGATCCGCATATTTCGTATCATACTTAAAACTCTCAGTTTTAATCATAACGATATGAAAGTTGCCTCAATATTTTGTGAACTATTATGTAATGCTTTTCATAACAACATTTTATAAACATATATGTTAGTTGTAATAATAAAGTTCTCTTGCTGACATAGGAGCAAACAGTTGGCAACAATGGCAATGAGATTTATTTGCTCGATGTTCTATGAAAACATGTTTATAATTTATAGGTAATATATATACTGTTATTTGAAGAAGTAATATTTTATATTATATACATACCATTCATATTTTATATAATTTACGCAAGCAATCAATTGACCAAAAATAACAAATATAAAGACTACATTTAAAGCAGTGATTTTAAACATTACATACATTATTTAATTCATATTTATGTTTTATTGTCCCAGATGTATAACATCACCAAAGTTATGGAGCTTTGGGCAAACCATTTTCACAACTGTGTATTAAGCATCACTTAGTTGTCATTCATCAAATTTTCTGAAATTGGTTTCCATAAATTAAAATTTGTGGCAATAGTAAACGTGGAGCAAAGAAAGATATAAAACGCTTAGATATATATTTAATCTTGAAAACAACTTATAAGCAAATAAAAAGGAAGAGAAAATTTACATATTTCTCATTAGCAGTTATTTAATACTTTGAACACAATATAGAATTGTTTCGTCACACTATTTATTTATATATATGTCTTTTTAATTTACTGCAAAGACACACATACCGTCTTTGTGTGACGAACACTCTTTGGCTATATCCTAAGATAATATTTAATTTGATCATTTTATGCAATAGCTTGTAATACACGCAATCATACGAGGATATGAAAAAGGTCTATAACACGTTCTATCTTTTTTGGAACAGTATCAAACTGTGTAATATTTTATTCAATAATGACACACAAAAGCTGAGCGTTTTTGTAAACATCGTTGAAGAATGTTCATGCAAGTTTTGATATTTTTCTATCAATTTAAAGACTACTAGATAATGAGAAGAAAAAAAAAGAATACTAACTGTATATTTCAGTAGGTTGAAGAAAAAATTAAATAATAGTTAATAACATTCAATTTAAAATAGTTCTACCCAGAATTCGCTATTGCAGTCAAAACGTAGAGATTATTACTTTTTTGTCAAGCCTAAAATCACTGATAAAGGACTATATTAGGAATAATAGCAGATTCATGTTCTGACGGTATACCAAAACACTGTTTAAACCAGCATCAAAAGAAGTATAGTCATCAGAAATATGAGGAAATATGGACACCCTCTGGTTGCAACAACATTAGTTGTCTTTGTTGGTGTCACACAGTCTGCAATAAAAATGAATATGAAATCAAAATTATTGAAGATTAAAACGTAAAATTTAGTACCTTATTACAAAGATACCATGCGCGAAATCATTTAAGATAAGGATCTATCACGTGAATCAGGGATAAGCCCTTCGAAATCATTACTGCTTCTATTTCATAAAGTACACTCAAAGTGAACTTAACGATATAATCTAACAAGTTTGACTGACCTTTTTATTTTATCTCAGATTTGTCCGAATTACGTCATAATCCAATGGGCAAACGAAAGTTTATATTATACTTTATAATGCAAAAGTGTATTCTAAATGTGACGAAGAAAGCATTCTTAAATGTGACTTTCAAGAAAAAAGTAATTCATGATGCTGTTCCAGCCGTTAGTTTCAAAATAAATCAATGATGCTGTGTTATATATTAATTTGAAACGTAATATAGATGGTTACATATATATATATATATATATATATATATATATATATATATATATATATATATATATATATATATATATATATATATATATATATATATATATATATATATATATATATATATATAAAACCAGCCTTATATAAGGGCATTGTCTAAAACATTTACATCTGACCTCTCTGGAGGCATACATGCTTAGTTGCGAGTTCTAGACCGGACGAGTAATTCCAAAGAAGTTAGTGATAGGACTAATCGGCCTGGAGTCAGGATCATGTGACTTGAAGAGATATGATGCTATATATCTTTGGAATGATGCCCCTATGTTAGACAACATTAAACACGGCTATACTGGAGACATCATAGTAAAATAAGAACAATTCTCGGTGAGGTATATGAGGTGGAATCGTTAATCTCAGGTTCATTAGATTTCATGGGAATAACCTAAACATGGCATGATTATTTTATATTTATATGATCAAACGCGTGAAGGTTATATTTTTCAAGTTTAATTTATTCAGTTGGGCAATGGTAAAAAACTGTTAAAACAGTTAAATTGATACCGGAATATAAATTGCCAAATGAAATTGAGGATGTACTAAAAGAGTCAGAAACAGGTTCCAATTTTGAATGTAAATAAGAATATGCACTATATGTGCACGATAATCATCATTCGTATATATTAGTTTCAGAAGCATGTTAGATTGATAATCGTGATCATTCTGATTATTAATACGGCTTGATGGAAAATGTCTAGTGGAAATAGTTTGTGAATGTATTCTTAAAGACCTCCATGTGGCCAAGAAAGTCATACAGATGTTAAATTAAATAAAATTATTGATAGCTGTTATGGGGAGAAAATATTAGCATTTGAAGAACCGAACATTGCAAATGATCTATACAAATTATTGACATTCGCTTGCATTTGACTATAAAGTAGCAATTAGGTGTTACTGTTTGAGTGATTAAGAGAGTAATAGAGAGATTCATATGCAGTAACTAGCTTGATATTCTCTACAGAATATAATCATTGGCTCTAATAATCTGTTATAGAAAATCGTTTTAGTTTTTTGCGGGGGGACGAAATAGTAAACAATTTTAGTCCGCTAGCGTTAATTTATATCTTGCATCTCTATAACGATATAACGTCTTAACTGCATCTAAACTGCCATTTCTGACAACACTGATTTTGACATGACACATATATTCGTATAAAATAACAAGCGTTATAAATTAAATTTTGTTACAAACAAGATGTTTATCTGACATGTTAATGAATGCATTGTGACAAAAGCTGATGCATTATTTACGATTATGTTTCAAATATAAATGACAAGGTTGGATGAATTTAAAAAACAAATGTTGCTCAATTAGTAGATGACATTCGATGTAAGATATTCTGAATTATTCTTAGAATAATCGTTCGAAATATAAAATAACTTAACAATTTATAAACATAAATTGAAACGAGACTACTACCCATCTTTTTGATTAAAAAAATAAACATGACAAAACCCCAGAGTACTTGATTAAAACTATCTTTAATATCATCCTTTGTCACTTTTAGAATAATTCCTTGAAATATAATCACCGATTTTAGAACTTTCCAAACAAATAGTCAGAGAACACTGTATAGTAAAATACTCTTGGAAGTATAATCTTAACATGCTTCCTAAATACATTTTTGTTATTAAAACTAAGAATTACATTTTGTAGTAGTTTTTAAATTCTCATTAAAAGTAACAATTGTGTTAAAAATATAGTTTAAATGTGAAAACAAATGTTAAAAGTACTTAAAAACAAAATGATGTTTATTTAATACTTAAAGTTTTAAATTCAACTACATCCAGTGTTAGTGTCAACCTTAATGACAAAATGAATGCTCAGTTATGTATTAATTTCCTTCATATTTGTATTTGCTTACATTCACACACACCACACACACACAATATATATATATATATATATATATATATATATATATATATATATATATATATATATATATATATATATACTTGCCAGCTTCATCTAAATACTGAAGACTGCAAAATAAAGCATCTGCTTGTTTCCCCAGAAATTTTAGGTTGTCGTCTGTCAGCATGACATTCGTGTTGTCACAAGGATGATGATAACAATTAATCATGTCGCCTCGGTAATTTCCTGCAAATTAAGACTAAGTAATAATATATTTACATTCGTGATATTCTGAGCAAGACCGGAAGCTGGCTCGGTCGATAAGATGCTGATTTGTACATGCAATGAATGGAATACAATCTCCGTCCCTATTTGCCAACCAAACCGATTCTACTCAAACTAAACATCGAACAATGTGTCATCAGTGCTAAGAACATATAACATAACATGTATCGAAACGCAGTTTAAGTTACATGATATATTCGTACCTAGCAAGGCAAGATTTCCCTTCATGGTATTATATGTCATTGTATTGATACATAATGGTTGCAACGGTAGTAATATATCGTGACTGTGGAGCATCATAGTGACAATATCGGGGCCAAAGATTAAGATTTAACGGACTACTAGGTGACGTACGAGCCAACTATGTCAAAATTGCCGGTGAGTTTGACATGGAAAGGGGTTCATGGGCAAAAATAATTATATGGAAGAAAGTGCAATGTGATGGTAACTATGTGCTTCTTATATGCCGTTTCTATGTTAACCAAAGTATGCAGCCGTACTGGAAATGTACTGGAAATATGTTTATATACTATTCAATACCCTCTTTTGTGAGCACCAACCAGGACTCTGGTTACAATCCATACACACCACTAATACAAAACAGGAGAACCGATCTGTATAACCTTCAAACAAACACCTATACCATTCAACGTTAAGAATCTGATGTAAAAAAAGGAATGAAATATAGACAATACCAATTCATACCAGCCGACACCATTATATTAAGTTGTAAAATGGATTTTACGTTTTAGTTTTTCAACAAGATAGACATAGATAAATACATATAAACATATGCAGAGATTGGATGGAACTAAGATATGTATTGTTATTTGCCATGGATCTGGATGGGCATGAAAATTGCATTTTGTTTACTGTTACTTGCTTTGCTCCGTTAGCCACTACCCCAATTACGTTAGGTTCCACATAGGTTTGTTTTAGGAGACCTCAATCCTCATAAAAGGCCTGTTCGTCTCGAGTTCTCAGTCTCCTCCGGCATCAGCGCTGGATTGTCCATCCATCTGAACTCTAATTAGATATTGATCCAGACAGCGGTGAGATGTGAACAATACCGTCCACTCGTCATTCGTGGCTTATTGTTATACGTCGTCAGATGTTCTAGGTACGCCCAGAAGGGATATTATATATCATATATATTATATATCAGTGCCTGAGCACTGCAAGCTTGTTCGTTATTCGATTCAAATCTAATTCTCAGAACAAAAGATTTAATCAAATTGTTGACGGAAAACATTGGCACTTGGAACGATGTTGATCCCGTTGAGAACGTTGACTTTTAAACACATGCCAAGTCTATTAAGATCAAATTAAATGTTTGGCTTGTCCTTTGATGTTAGATTCTACAGAAGCTGAGGTAGTCAAAAACAACACGTTATAAAAGCATATACGATCACGTCATCGTCATTGTCGTGTGTGGCTTGGTAAACATATCGGAAAGATTTTTCACGTCGTCTTGGGGTGACAAATAAAACGATTGTGGTACACAATCTGTATAAGCACTATGAGAAACGTAGAAATTGAAACTTTAAAGCCAGTCTCCTGTGTACAATCACAAAAGATAAAGTTCATTTGTTTCTTTCTTTTTTGTGTTCACTTCCATGAGCTCTTTCTCCAGTTCATTTACAAACATTTAGATATAGCATTCATACTCAATGTCCACTATTTATTCATGTAATGAAAAAAGTGCGCAATAAAGGCATCGGTTCTAGTGCGGTGCTCACATGAAACACAAAATGATTAATTCGCACTGACATTCGTTTAGCTGAACTTGCTTAGAATTCAAGCAACGAATTCGTTCTAATCCTTTAAGAATCCATTGTTTGGCCACTTAACAACCTCGGAATGTGTTTCTTGCGTTGGCCAAATCCTTGATCACATTTCGGACAATGCAATGGGAATCTGGTGATACTAGTAATATCTTCGAAATGCTCTTGATAGTGATTTACGTGAATGTACTTTACATTTTGAAAAAGGTTCACAAACCAATTGGGTTTATACTTTCAACGTATAGATAGGAGACAAGAGTATTGAAGATTTGCCTTTCAGGAATTCTACACACGGTCTTTTTGGAAACGTATCCTTGTCGTAAAAATAGTTCTGCATCTCGTTTTTGATTGTTCCGGCTCTTTCCGACCTTTTAGTGCTCTCCAATGCTTTGTCTCGTTGGTCCCGGCATATGTTTGTCCCAAGCCCTTGACAACATGATAAAATCATCTGATCTCGTGGTGTGTCTGTTACATGAAACTGCGTTTATTTGTTGAAGTTCAGATTCACTCATTAATGTCATCGATTAGGCGAGTAGGTTTAAGCCATTGTTCTAAATTGTCTGGAAGGCATTTCGTACGTCTATCGAATTTGATAATAATCTTAACGATTTACTGAACGACTATCTCTCTGGGTGGATCTGGACTCTCTTGGTTGTGTGTCAGATGTTGAGGGTTTTATTTAGGCTTACTCGTGTCAGTTTTGAAATCACTGTTATGTACCCGGGCTATACCTTCAGATAGCGTATTAGGTGACACGAAATGTCGTCGTCAGCTCTTGGTTTCCTTGTCTGGTTTCTATCAGTAAATATGGATCCTTTGATGACGATTGCAAAATGCAATATTACTAAAGTAAACGCACACCGATTTATGCAGACCACTTAGGATAAGTATAATTCATTTAGGTTTCATACTATGAAAAAAAGAAGGAATATTGAAACGGTTGCTCTTCGAGTCACAGTACATTTCAGATATGACTACAAGCTATTCATCTTGAGATAAACGTAACGTACCTGCTTCGTGTTTCAAAGAACGGATAGTGGGCGGGAGATTGTAGTCGACGTCAATGCAATGGAAAGACGGATGAACAAGTGGAAAATGAACATATACCTCATGCTATTGTCAATTAAGAGGAAATTGGTCTTCAGGGTATAGTACAAAAATAATGGGAATAAGCATGAAAAGCTGGAGGAGGAGAATACATGAGAACTTGAAGAACGTATACCCACACAAAACAATCAAAATCAAGGCAACATGAACACAGCGAAGTGACGGAACGCATGCCAATGAAAATATTGAAGACAGAGATTTTTTACGAAGCCACCATACTCCATGACGGCAATTAACATTGTTCAAGTCGATCCGTTCCTCCTTGCGTCATATATACTCAATAACTTTTCAAGTTTATAATGGATTGAAATTATTTTATGCGGTTACTAATATCGAGAGGACATTTGTTATGTTTGAGTGAACTGCATGTCATAGAACATTTGCATTTGCATGGTCTCGGTATGCAGTGTAAATTCAATAGCACGCAAATTTGCGATTGCATATTATTGTAAGGACAACATTTAATTCCTCTATACATATACCTGGATATATAAAGTTGCGCACGCATTAGGGTGCATCAAACGCCCCAATATCAACCAATTATGATGTCCCTAGTTTTAGAACATTCCTTTGGTCATGAAAAGAATTTCTGCCAATTTTTGTCTAATTCCAACATTGTTTAGGGGGTCCACCTCAATTAGCAAGATTTGCATTATGAAGCATTATATTGCGATATTCATTTAGCTGAATGTTATTTGCTGTTGACCTCTTTACGAATTTAATATTTTACAATGGCATTGAATTTGATCAAATAACTATTATTTGCTTGCTTATTCAAGCTGTTTGTGAAGTCTGCAATCTTTGAATGTTAGTTTTAACAAAATATTTCAATTTTATCTAATTTTGTATTAAACTTTTTTATTTTTATTGAACTTATTATATTATATTTTCATGTTGTCGCAATTCTATAGCCTGTTTTACAAATGTTATATGCAAACTGTTTTTAGTCATTACAGAGCTCTTAGATTTAGCACATGTTAACTGTTAAGTGTTAATCACTATTGTTATATTCATGTCATCTACAATATTCGGTCTTGGCAGCAAGATAACGGCAGAAGACTCAACCATTTCTGGATCGCGTCTGCCTACATGTCTGCAAGTCTTGCGTGTTTGATGCATCATCTAGCTGATGATGCGCATGAAGACTGTACCAGATGGGAAGCAGCTAAAATTGACCTGTCAAAGGTATATGTGTTTCATGAGAAAGCCCATATTCCGATGATTGCAGAACGCAGGGCGTGCGAACGATTAATTAAACTGCATGACAACAATGCTAAAGTTAGAGCAAATCCAATCAACCGCCGATCAGCCTCGAACTCCCTGAACAAGCTAAAAAAGATGTAAGAAATGCTAGCTCAGACATTCCAATTGTGGCCTGCAAATGCAGAACAACTCATCAAAAATCCGGAAGATGTCGCTTTCCTGCAGTCAATGAAGACATTCGGACCACGTGACAAAGTCGGTGCAGCCAAAGTCCAGCGTCGTGAACAAAGGGACAACATGGAAGCACGGCGGCGCGAGAGATTGCAGAGTCACCTGAAGTCGATGACTGCACCTAAAATACTCCATAATAGCGACAGTAGCAGCAGTGATGAGGATGTTGTTAGTGATGGAGAAGTTGGCTCATTGGCTGCTGGTCCATCCATCACACCAAGAACTTCGAGAAGTCACAAGCGAACTGCTCGCACATGAACACCTACTTTCATTCCTCACGACATCATTCAACGACCCAAACATGTTCAACTAGCCACACGTCTGAAGATGACTCCAGTGCAACAAGCTGCGTACACGGAGGCATTAGTGGCAGAGGCAGGTGGTGATACTTCAAAGATATCCACATCATACTCAACCGCAGACAAGTCCAGGCGTGAGATAGGAAGATTGATAGCAGATAATTGTAAGGACCAATGGATCCCGCCAAAAGTGGTATCCATGCATTGGGACTCAAAGCTGATGCAATCATTGTTCAAACCAGAATATCACCGAAGAACGTCTCACTGTCGTCCTCGGAAATGCCACAGAATTGAAGCTTCTTGGAGTCTCATCATACCAACCTGGAACAGACAGAAAGTCCGGAGATATAATTGCTGGTCTGACAATGGGTTTGCTCTCATCATGGCAATGTACCGAGTCTGTTGTGAATATGACATTCGATAACACAGCATCGAAGACAGGTCACGTAACTGCAGCCTGTGTGACAGCCCAAAAGCAGCTTGGACGAGCTCTCCTTTGGTCAGCCTGTCGTCACCATGTTGGTGAGATTATCCTGTCTCATGTTTTCGATGATCTGAAGATTGACGCATCCAAGTCTCCAGACGTCACATTGTTTACACGATTTCTTAAGAGCTTCCAAATGTTGACGGTGCCATCTAAACGCAATGATGAACAGCTATCTCAACTGAACTTAACATCATTCAACCACGAGGCACTTCAGATTGTAGATACATGTCGAACCAGTGTTCTCCAGCTTGCCAAATCAGAGCTTTCACTACGCCGAGATGATTATCAAGAATTTGCTGAGCTGTGCACAGTGTTCCTTGATGGAGAAACTGAAGATCATCCTGTCACCTTCAAGCGACCAGGAGCCGTACACAAAGCCACATGGATGGCTAAACTCATCTATTCGATTAAGATATGCCTGTTTGAGCTGCAAATTCAACAACTACCACGTAACACTATTACTACACTGCATCAAGTTCCAAAGGTGAGGGCGTTTGTGAACTTCGCAACACTTGTCAACACCAGCTGGTGGATGACGTGAAATTCAGCGGTAGATGCGCCGTGGAACGACCTGTAGTTGTACAAGTCTTTACTGCAGTACAAGGTCGTGAATCCAGATGTCTCTCAGAGTGCACTGCATGCCTTCAAACTGCATCTCTGGTACCTGACTGCAGAGATGATTCCTCCTGCTCTGTGGACCAGTAAGGAGCCTGATGCTGAACGGCTTGTCCTTGCAGACAGTCTGCTGGCTGTTAAACCAGAAACGGTCCTCTTGGCACGATAGAACCGGTTTGGGACAGGCTTTGGCAAGCCAAACTTTCCAGGCACAGTTTCTCTGACCACAACTCTTGCTGATTTTACTAGTATTGATTCCTGGTAGACATTCACTCTTCTTGAGCTGAACGCTGAGTTCATGACTGAAGAAGTTGCGAACTGGCCAAATTCTGCTGCGTACCTAGCTTCTCTCGGCAACCTTCAATCGTTGAATGTTGTCAATGACTGTGCTGAGAGATAGTGTTAAGCTCAGCTCAGATTTCTTGACATCAGCAAGGGGTGAAGAACATTACCAGAATGTGCTGCAAGTTGTTCAGAAGGACCGTAAAGAACAGCTCAACGTGCGAAAACGCAAAGGACGTAGTGACTAACTGAAGAATATACCAAATAACTACCATTGACTTTAAAACATTGCTGAATGTAGAATATATTTAACTATATTTAACATTTTAAGCATTGAACAAATCATTTAGAAAAATGTTGAAAACAAAATATACTGTCTGAATTCATTGCGATGAAACTATTATCTCCGATGAGATGAACATGTTAAAAGATGTAGTGAATGGTTAATTTGTTATATAATAAATACTTCTAACACCCGTTGTATAAATTTAGCATCATACTATTGAATATAATCAGATAAAAACTGAGCATGTACTATTGCAATATCTATATACAACTCTGCATGCAATATTATATAACATAATGACATGTTTAAAATGAGTGGAAAAACTGGAAATATGCGCCAAATGGGGAGTTTTCCATATTTTGACAAAATATTCATTTGAAATGTGGACCACCTAAATGTACTTCAAACTTCACCAAACTTTGCCATATTTTTTTTTATTTAAATAAAAACTAGACAAGGGACAAAATGATCCATTGAAGTTAAAAAAAAAACCATGGGGCGTATGATGCACTCTAGCACGCATGTAAATCAGTGTATGCGAACGGAGTATAACATGATTTATACAATATCTCAATTTAAACAAATTGATAATATTTATGTCATGTGTGATTTAGGTATTATATGTTGAGGACATATATTGCAATGTTACAATTCTACCGATATAAATAATTCTCCAGTACGTACATGTTTAAAATAAGTATAATATTTCACCCTACTTGTGCCATATTATGAATTAAACAAAGTTTTTGTGAGCATATTGGTCCTATTCAAGACACATTTACCGTAGTGAATTTTAAATATTTCTTGTTGTAACCAAACAAAGATTACTTGGCTAATTTAAACAGAATGAAAATCTCATTTGTGTTTATATCAAACTCATTTTCAAGGAACTTCGTAAATGTTTTGATTAGAGACAATAGTTTAGTCTTATAAATACATCTGCATTACATAACAGTGATAAACGTCGGTAATGATTGCTATAAGGCATACGTTTATTTACGTGTTAAACGTCACATACATACATACATACATACATACATACATACATACATACATACATACATACATACATACATACATACATACATACATACATACATACATACATATATATACATGTGTTTACATTTCTACACGGTATGTGACTTAGACCGGTTTTAAATATGAAAATTGTGTAAATGTAAATCTGTAAGATTGAAATCAATGCAAATTTGAACAGATGAATGAATATCAAAATATACAAATGGATTTGAATTGATCTGTATAAAATCGCGAATCACACACACACACACACACACGCAAATATATATATATATATATATATATATATATATATATATATATATATACATATATATATATATATATATATATATATATATATATATATATATATATATATATATATATATATATATATATATTCGGTAATCTTAAAGTTACGCGTGGTAGGAGACCATTAACGGCTGCAATGGCTTCTTAACGTAACAAAATAACGTAGTAATATGTCTTGTTACAAAATGATTGCAATTAATTTGTATTATTTGAGAACACAACATTTTTTAAATAGATGCTGTCTTATAAATCACCAGAGCTATTAGAATTGATATGATTGACCAAATTACCCTTTTTCACTCCTTAATATAATAAAATAATAAGCTGAAATACGATGATACTTAATTAAAGGATTTTGAAGACAATTTTCATTTTTTTTTGTTAAGATACCAGGGGCGTTATAATAAGAGATTAAATTATTTTGTGTATGTCTGTGTGAATACGGATGCATAAAAAATGGCTGAGTGAGGCTTAATAATTTTGACAATCAAATCTCCTAAAAATTGCTAAGAGTAGAGAAAAAATATTGTATTAATAATGATGTCAATAATAAAAATAATAATAATAATAATAATAATAATAATAATAATAATAATAACAATGTGTTTTTTAAATCATTCATTATCTTCTATTTCAACATCATTAATGATATTTATGGCACATTCCAGGGCATATCCCATATCTATAATCACTAATTTCCCCATATCTATAATCACTAATTTCCCCATATCTATAATCAATAATTTCGCCATATCTATAATCACTAATTTCCCCTTATCTATATTCACTAATTTCCCCATAAATCACTAATTTCCCCATATCTATCATCATTAATTTTCAACGGTGAAAAACAGCTCGTTCTTAATTGTTTTATCCGTCCTTGAAACCCATGTGCAATCATTGCACATTTTCTGATGCATACGCGTAAAAAAGTGCAGAAGTGCAAACTATATGCTTCCAAATGATGTTACATGACCTATCATAATATGAGTATATTGGAATTATTGCCAGTAATTGTACCTGAATCTGTAAGAAACAATGCCGGATAAGAGTGTTTCCAAAAGTTAGAGTGATCGCTTCTCAAGAATTCCCTGAAGTTTGCATCTATATCAGTCCAATTAGAGACTGGGATCGGCAAATTTTCCATCTGATATGCGGGATCCGAAAGTGATTGCCAGGCCCTGGAAAGAGCCTTTTCTAAGGAATCATCTTCGCCTTTACGGTAGATGCTATTAATATAGTCCCCTTGAAAGCTGTCTGCTAAGACGTTATTGTAGAACTGGCCGAAAAATTGCATCAACTGCAGGATAGGAAAATATACATATTTAGTTATATGTATATACCATACAATACTGACAAAGGAATTTTAGTTTTAGCTTTTATGGCCACTTTTAACCTTGACAAACTGCCAAAAATGAAATCCCAAGGTTCCTCTTACTTCAAATTGTTTGTGTTACTTCAAGTACATAGTAATGCTTTGCTAAAGAGTACAGATCGAGATCAGCCCGATAGATTGGATATAACTGTGATGTCCAACTCGCAAAATCAATATTTTGGGGTTTATGAAAATATATTAGAAGTATACACTATTAAAAGTATGTTTATTGATATTGATGTTATCATAAGGGCTCTATGTAAATTTGAAAATATAGGACGGAAACATGTTTTACACAGCCGTTGTGATTCCGAAGGTTGGGGTTTTAATCATTCTCTGAAAGACAGACAAACATGTAATACAAATATTTGTATGCGCCCGTTCACGAGCTGAAGAATCGCAATCAAGGTTATAAAATCGTATGCAAAGATGGCCTATGTCAGTTGCGTTAATTAACGATGTGATATATTTGCGTAAACGTCAGTGAGTTAATTGGACAAAAAGTTTTTTTTTCACGGCATATGCTTCTATATATATGTCTTGAGATGGATAATTGTTTCGTTCTTGTTTCTTATGTTCTTTCTGTAACATACTGCTATACGTATTTTACGTGTTTAGATATTATTTTAGGGAAGCATGCGTT
Source organism: Unio pictorum (assembly GCA_030141615.1). NCBI lineage: Eukaryota > Metazoa > Mollusca > Bivalvia > Unionida > Unionidae > Unio > Unio pictorum. Next base: position 1,107,743 of record JARLTB010000181.1, read on the forward strand.
TGCATTATTCCATAGAACAAAATAGTGATCATTTGACTACACAAGTAATCTGGTACGATTGCGACTTAATCAGTATCGTTATGGACATTGTCATTTTCATAAACCAGGGCTATTGCCAGGATATTGTATTCGAGGATCTAATATCCATTTAGAACATTTGGTTTGCTTGGATTCTAAAAAAATCTGTTAGGATTATTTGCATTCCATTTATAATACAGTAATCTTCCTGCATTTTAGTGTATAACGTTGATAATTAAAATTGTTTTTTAAACTTTAAATAACCTGTACGTTTGTTTCTTCATGTTACTTCGTTTTGTACCACAACGTCGTAACAACATTAATTGTTTAGATACGCAAGTAGTAATATGGGGCACTATGGGGACAATGGAAAATCCAGTCAAAAACAGCTTGGGGCACTATGGGGACAAGATTTATGGGGACAATTGAAAATCCAGTCAAAAACAGCTTGGGGCACTATGGGGACAAAAGGTCGTAGGGCACTATAGGGACAAGGAAAAAATTAAACATGGTGGGCCTGTATAGGGACAAGGGAAAATTAAACATGGTGGGCCTGTATAGGGACAAGGGAAATTGAACATGGGGAATATTATTTTGTATAGGGGACTGTCTAGCGACAAGGGGAAAATAGAGGCAAAGAAAGCTAATATCTTTTCGAGGTATATGAGTGGCCCTGAAAAGGGCCGTTATGTATAATGTTAACAGTATCTTGTTAACACACAGGTCATCTCACAGATCTTCTCTTCCTTAAACTTCTCCTCACTGTGAGGCCGTAGAAGAGAACTCTCTTTAAACAACCTTGTCTTTCCACATATACTCTTCTCTTCCAAAAGGCTGTATCCGTCATATGAATGACCGTCCACGATGATCTGACATACATGGGTATGTTAGTCCGAAACTTCATGGTAGAAATAAGGGTAGAAGATTCTACGTTGGTCCAGATCTTGTGATGAGAAACAGGTGAAGTGAATGCCGTGAACTGCGGTTATTTATAGGGGAAGAGCGGATCGAAACGGATTGAGTGTATCCACCAATCCAAACACGCGTTACAAACGTCAGTCACAGTCATCCAATCGGAAGAGAGTAGTCTGTGACGTCACCTTTCTATATAGAGGTACTAGTGCCTGTGCGCAGTCAATCGATGCGACAGAGTTTTCAATTATGTCGGACACTAAGAAGACGATGAATTGGGGTGAGTCAGTAGTAGAGACAGCAAGTAATTGGCCAGCAATGACTACTAAAGTCATGACAAATCTACATCCAGAAGAAGTTGATTTTAACTGGGATACTGTGGATTTCCTAACATCACAAGAATTTATTCCGGAAACTTCGTTACCTTCTGCATCTTCTTATGTACACGTCGATGATTTTAAACAAAGACAAAAAGGAGAATTGGAGCGATTTTTACAGCAACACAAGGTAGAAGAACAAGCTTTTCTTATTCAAGAAGCAAGAAGGAAACACCAGGAAGAAAAAGTAGCAGCAACCGAGAAGAAAGAAGACCAAGGGCAGAAAGAAAATAGTGAAAATCAAATGGTCACGACGGTACTTTTAGATATTTTAGAAGAGTTAAGGAGTCTGAAACAAATGTATCAGACTTTTTGTATCACGACCGAAGAGAAAAAGACCTTCTCGAGCCAAACAACCCAATCTCTCTGTGATTACGTCTGCAATACCACCGTTAGTGATTTCTACCAAATCATTGGCAGGAACCACCAGTCCGGAAGTAGGCCTTGGCCGTGGCAAAGGCTTAAGACAGCTCAAGATGATTTCGTCCCGTTTATTTCGAAAATAAATACTATTTCAATGGCCTAATTCAATGAAAACTCAAAAAGTCATTTTCATATTTTTATTTTTATTTTTTTAAAACCTATGATGCACGTATGATTGATTGAATGTGTGAGTGTAGGTTCTTATTCTATAAAATCAAAACCAAGAGACACTTACGTTTTTTTCTCTCTGGTGTATTCTGGTACAAACGTTGCAATTCAATATCACAAAATAACATAACACAATACCACTTTAAAAAAGTTCATAGGTTTCTTCTGATTCACTATTTCTTTTTTTATTTTCTTTACTGTCACAGCTTTTTCTTTTTCTTCTTCCACTTCACTTTCGTTTCGTCTTCTTTTCTTATCTTTGTTTCGGGGTTCTTCCTTTGGGGTGGGTATCTCTTCCTCCTCCGTCTCCTCCTGTTCAGAATTCCTCTCCCCCTCCTCCTTCTGCTCCTGTTGTTTCTTGGGGCAGTTTGGAGACCAATGTCCTTTCTCTTTACAATAATAACAGGTATCTTGACTTTTGTCTCTATTAGTACCTTTTCTGTTTTTGTCACGATCTGAACATTCTGTAGCCCAATGTCTTTTCTTCTTACAGATATAGCAAGTATCTTGACTTTTATCTCGATAGGAAGGAGAATAGTCCGTCGGCTTGTCTGAAGAAAACTTTCGTATGACCCCACGTAAAGCTCTGATGAGAAGTTCAACTTGTGTAGGTTCTTCCATCGTTTTGGTCAATGTGAGAATAAAATGAATACTGAAAGGTTAGACACTAGCCTTTTATATATGCACGGATAGGACATGAATATATAGGGGTTATGGTCTTAAAAAGGTAGTCATTTGACTGTTTGCAGACAAGATGAAAAGACCGCATCATGTTGTGGAGAAAGGAGAAGACAGTAAGAGACAGCAACGTAACGTATCGCCTAGCACAGTAGCTGAAGTCTTGGCTCAAATTCATGCCAGTGATTTTGAAGATGACATGAGTGAGCCCTAATCCACACCCAGTCAATCGACGTCCAAGCAAAGTTCATCACACTTAGTAAAGCCTGAAAATTACTATCACATTTGAGAGACGGAAAAGCGTTCCTCTCGAAAATTTAGAACAACGGCTTACACGTATGCCGTAAAGTTTAAAGGATTCAAGTCCAATATACCTTTGGAGAATACGGAAGGGTTCATTACCGAGGTGTGGTATTCTGTATTAACTGCACTGAAACAGCAATGGCAAGCCAAAGAAGACGATCGCTTGAGACTTTCTATTCATCACGACGATTTGAAGTTTCCCGTTTGGATCGAGTTTACTATCCCATCACAATTAACACCTTCCAAAGTCATCGATAAAATTCCATTGACAAGTTTCACATCACCGATGGAAAAGCCACACTGTTTATGACTCACGTGTCTCTTCCTGAGGGAACCGGACGCAAAAAAGTGTTATTGGTAGACAGCCTTCGCAACATTAAGCGAAGCCTCGTCCAAATTAACAATCCTCAAGACCAGATGTGTTTAGCCCGTGCCATCGTCGTGGGTCAAATGTATGCCAACAAGAAAGAGACGATAGAATGGAAAAGAGCCTGGACAACTATTCGAAAATTGGGCTGAGCCAAACAACGAAGTGAAGCAGAATTCCTGTTACAGCAAGCAGGGATATCCAAAAACACCCCTTGCGGTATTCCAGAAATGCAAAAATTGCAAGGTGCCTTGGCTCCACATTACACATTGAAAGTACACCCTCAAGAAGTGCGCGGTCCTCTTTTGTTTCGAAGCCACGATTTCAAAAACGGAAAATACATTCACGTCTATGATCACGATGGTTATTTTGATACCAGTACCAGTATCACTTGATTTCTGAAATACAGTTACTACTGTGAAACATGTGACTGTGGTTATAACAATCGAGAACACAAGCATTGTGGATCAAAATGTGATGGATGTTTGGCCTCTCAACCTTGTCTGGACAAAGGACAAGTACGAGTGCATTGCCCTGTTTGTCAGCGCACTTTTGTCAGTATTACCTGTTACCAACAATATTTGAAGATTCAAGGTTCACAGCAGAAAAGTACTTGTCAGCTTCTGAGATTGTGCCCTACTTGTGAACAAGGCATAGGTACCAGTAATGCCAAGTTTCACGTTTGTCAAGGGAAGAAACGATGTCACATTTGTCACCAAATCGTGGACATGGAGCACGAATGCTTCATTCAAAAATATCAACCCCGACCAGAAGATACCCAGAAGAAAGGGAATTTATCTTTTTAGATTTCGAATGCATGAAAGAGACTAGTATTCACATTCCTAATTTCTGCGTGGCTCACCGTGCGTACGAGAAGTGCATCCAAGAACCTATATTTAGTCATTGCCCTCACTGCAGCAAGATTCCTGGAGGACGTGAAAAAATCTTTCGAGGGTCAAACACGCTAGCCGATTTTGCCCAATGGATCCTAAACCCCGTCGACGAAACATGGAGTCCAGAAGACATCGAACATTACGAGATTGCCATCACCATGCCACGGTCATGGCTCACAATTTCTCGGGATACGATGGGCAATTTCTGCTCAGATACTATGCGCAACAAAGTATCAAACGGCCTCAAGTAACTTTGAACGGAGCCAAAATCATTTCTATGCAAGTAGGACAAATACAGTTTAAAGATTCGATGTGTTACTTGGTCATGCTTTTGAGTCGCATGCCTAAAACATTTGGAATGACAGAAATGGTCAAAGGTTATTTTACACACTTTTTCAATACCGAAGCCAATCAACATGCCGTTCTACCCCCATTTGCCTGAGGCTGACGACTACGACCCCGATAAAATTCGCACCGAACAACGAGAAGCGTTCCATGCTTAGTATCAGGCTCACGCCTCGGACCCCTTTGACTTTCCAGAAGAAATGTTAAAGTACTGTCGATCTGACGTGACATTTTACGACTTTGCTGTGGAAATTTTCGAGAATTATTCATGGAGTACTTAGGGATCGATCCTTTGAAAGATTGTATCATCGCCAAAGCATGTTTCTTAGTGTACCGAAAACGCTTTATGCCTGAAAATACTCTAGCTGTCATCAGTCCTCAAACAACACATTTTATCAAACGTCAATACTCGGTCAAAGCCATAAGTTTGCTCCATTACTTGTGCGACAAGGGAGACAAATGGAACGTATTCGGTGGATGGTTAGGATTTAGAAAACCCTCAATTCGTGTAAGAGTTTATCGGATGCTTATTTCACGGATGTCCCATTTGCTACCCCCAACGAGACACCAAAAATCAATTTTTACAACGGACCATGGAAGACTTGTACCAGACCACGTGTCAATGACGTTTGACGTTAGAACAGCAAGGATACCAGGTAGTGGAAATGTGGGAACACGAGTACTATCAGCGTTTGAAAACCGATCCCGAGTTTAAACGCACCGTAGAAAGTTACAAGTTGGTGGATCCCCTGAATCCTCGGTATAGTTTGTACGGAGGACGAACGATTGCCACTTGTTTGCTGTACCAAGCGGACGAAGAGAAGGGATAAAAAATCAAATACTTGGACGTGTGTTAGCTGTATCCTTACGTGTGCAAATATTGTTACTTTCCCGTAGGGCATCCATAATTGATGACAGAACACATTGACTTGGACCACATTGGACAGTACGAAGGATTGATCAAGTGCTAAGTCTTGCCTCCCACAGACCTGTACCATCCCGTTTTACCTCACCATTGCCAAGGAAAATTGATGTTTTCTTTGTGTCGTACTTGTGCCGAAATGTGCAACCAAGACCAACCTTGTCAGCACAGCCAGGAAGAACGTGCCTTGACAGGAACGTGGATTAGCGTGGAATTGTTTAAAGCTCTGGACCTGGGATACCAACTGTTCGAAGTGTACGAAATTTAACACTTTCCCAAGATACAACAATACCGCAATGGCACCGAGACACAGTAAGTTATTTTTGAAGACTACGTGGATGCCTTTTAAAAACTAAAACAAAAAGTTTGCGGCTATCCGTCCTGGTGCCACACTCCCGAAGACCAAAATAAATTCAAAGAAAAATATCGGAAGCCGGGAGGCATCACTTTAGAACACATCGAGAAAAACGAAGGAAGGCGATCGTTTGCCAAAGTCATGCTCAATTGTTTGTGGGGTAAAATGGCACAACGCCCGTCTTTACCCAAGACGGAGTTTTTGTCCGAACCTCTCCGCTACTTCCAGGTGATTCACGACAAAACCAAAGTCATAAAACACGTGGACGTCATTCGTGAGGACTTGATCTTAGTTAATTACGAAGAAGAACTAAACTTTGTAGAAGCCGACAAATTTGGAAATGTCATTATTGCGGCTTACGTGACAGCCCACGCTAAAATTGTACGAAGTGTTAGAACTGTTAGGAGATCGTGTGCTGTATATTGACACGGACAGTTGTATCTACATTCACCGACCGAACCAGTGTAACCCCACCATCGAAGGAGACCGTTTAGGAGCCTGGACCAATGAATATCCCGACGACAAGATTCTATGTTTTGCAAGTGGTGGTCCTAAAAATTACGGCTACGAATACGTAGACCCACAAGGAAAAATGCATACCGAATGCAAAGTGAAAGCATTGACTCTCAATTATCGCACCAGTCGAGTGGTGAACTTTAACGTGCTTCAAGAAGCCTTACAGTCTGGACAGGATGAAACGTTTAAAGTAACTACCCACGAACCGCACAAGATTGTCCGTTTATCCACACACCAAATTGTTAGCCGACCTTTGGAAAATGTCTATCAAATCGTGTACCAGAAGAGAGTGCGTCTTCCCAATCACTTCACTTTACCGTACGGTCACGTCGAGATTGGGCAGCATATAAAAAGGGACATCGTCCAAGACCAATAGTTCATTTGTAACTACAACGACCAAGCGAAAAGAAGATGAAACCATTTAAACAGCCATCATTCAAGTTTGAGGATTGTAAAACAAATGTACCTTTCCCGACTGTGAAAAGTACTGGATGGATAAGACGCATTGCAACGGAAGTTGTACGGAAGGAAACTGAAAGTGTCCTTGCGGTCTCCGTTGTAATTGCGTTACAGAGTGTGATGCTAAACCTTGCGATTGTAGTGATGCCAGATTCCTTGTGGACGCTTTACGAACACTACCTACCAAAAAACGACAGTATGTTGACTCCTTTAAATGTCCACGAGAGACTTATTCTGTTAAAAGCCTTACGCTTGCATGTGGATACGTCTCGACCTCTACAAGAAAAAAAGATTCGTCAACTGTTACGTACGGAAGCCTTGTACGAGAATGTGTGTGTAGCTTGTGATTTACACCCTCATTGGACAGATGTACGTAACTGGAAAAGTTGGGATTTTGAGGCTTGTACAAACGAAGCATCCCATTATACCCAAGCGTTGTGTTCCTAAAATCCATCGTCGAGTGAAAAACGTAACTTTTAAACCTGTGTTAGTGATAGTACCAGAAGAAGCAGAAAAGTAATCTGTCACCGAGGACAAACCCTCTGTTCAAGACATAACTGTCATGGACATTCCCCCACAAATACCCTTTCGAGAGGACACCTATGTGATTGTTCCCCATGTAGAGACTATAAGAACATTACACACTACTTCTAGGACACCTAAACAATGTTGTACAGTGACTTGTTTATATACTACTTTGATCGTTACCATGTGTATTTTATTCCTGTATTTATCCATTAGGCTTTTATGTATTTTTGTATTTCGTGTTGCATTAAAATAAACGTGTCTTGAAAAAACCTCTTGTCTTGTCTGTTTTTGTGTCAATAGTGTCATACCCTACCACTACTATGGCTAACTTGTTAAAACATTGAGTTTGATTGTCTCTAATTCTTCTATAATGGAAAGCGCTCCCATAGCACTGTCTTTTAATACCATTCGCAAATCTTTACTAGTGATAACGATGAAAGAGTGGAATGAAGGATTGGGTACAAAACTAAAAAGAACCGGGATACTTACCACCTCCTTTGTTAAACTAGGAGGAAATTTCTGAGACTGTGCACTGGTGTTATACTCCATGATTGTATCCAATACATAGAATCCGTGTACGTTCGTATGATTTGCATATCTCAAAGGATCTGTGTCGTTTTTAGTGACCAGGAATTCGGGCAGCCATTTTGAAACAAAAGCGTCACTTCCCTTCAAATAATCTGAGGCAAACAATAGCATCAAAGTTTTTAAATCGCAAATTAAATTACATGTAATCTGTAACAAAGAAATCGATCGGATAATTGGATAGTTTGTTTTAAATAACAAGTAAATGCTTTAGGTTTGCTATTATTCGTCTGGGTTTTTTGGACACGATCTATACGTAACAGAACACTGCATGTATACGACATCACAAACAGGCTCACAACAAACAAACATACACACACATACATACATACATGCATGCGTGCGTGCGTACATACATACATACATACATACATACATACATACATACATACATACATACATACATACATACATACATACATACATACATACATACATACATACATACATACATACATACATATACATACATACATACTTGCATACTAAAACCCGGTCTCATCATATATATTTCTTGTAAATAAATGGGCATGACTATCTGTATATAAGTGCCAGTGATCCGTCGAGTACGTTCAACAATTAACAAATCAAATTCTGTAAAAAAAAAAAAACAAAGAAAAAATTGCCTAAATTGTACAAAAATTGAAAACATTTCACTAATCCCAATTTGTTGATTGTACATGGTCAACTATCAAGGGTTCAGAATTCTTTCCTTTTGACAGCTATTGGGTTTGGACAGACGATAATGGGACAAATATGTTATGCAATGATGCAATAGGTGACTGTCATCTTGATTGGCGAATCATTAATAACATGTGGATTATTGACATTTATCGCTAAATGAACGAATATTGATAAGATATACTTCATTATCCAGAAATTTCCGAATCACCTTTTCAAATTCGTGAAGAATCGTAATCTCATATGATATCACTCACTTATCAAAATAACATCGTTGAAAACATATTGAATCATGACTATATATGCTTAAATATTGTATCGAGCAGCGATGTTGGAAGCAATTGTTTATATCTCAAGAAAATAAATAATATAAAATAATGTAAATCAGAAAGAAACAGAGCGGCTTCTTTAATGGTGTCAATATGGATATCCAAGGATGCTTTTGTCTCAGGTTTATTTGATTAAATTTCAATACTATAGTTCGTCTTCTCTGAGTACATCGGCTGGCTTGCATTACACCCAGATAAACGAATGATTACTAAGGCTTAGGATTTATTAACTAGTGTCCATAATAATAAGGGTGTATATATTAAAAGCTTCTCACTCTTCACTTGTTTGAATGAAACCTGATATTTCACTATTATCATTACCTTCCTCCAAATCAAAAGAAATGAATAGGACCGTGTTATTTCTCTCCAGAGTTCTGGCTCTGTTCGCGACCTCCAACATGGCTGCCAACCCAGATCCGTTGTCATCGACCCCTAAGGAAAGAACTATAGAAATTAAAATGTGACTCACGATTGCATGGATCGTCTCTGAAAAGCTTCTAGTAATCAAAAGCTACAATGAACTTTAAGTGTTCATTTTCGAGCATAAAATCAAATCAGTATGCAGTAATTAAAACAACAAATGTTGAACCATTTTATGCATTTCTCTATTGCCATGTTTATTACAAATTTATGTTTTAAAAGAGGAACTTAAACTTTTAATTAACAAGTACATAATCCACAGTGTGCTCTAGTTTCTTAAACCCATATGCAGGCTATGTAGATGCTATCGTATAAGCGCCGGGTGACCGAATGGCCTAAGGAGTTCTTCTTTAGAGATACATTTTATCTCATTGGGTGAAAATTCTGATTATACCGTCATGGGTATGAGAAAACTAGTCAGGAGCTTCCGGCTGATTCCAGCTTGTTTCCGGAGATTCCTCGGGTTCCCCGTCCTCCAGTTATACTGATTGTCATGTATTGCCCTTATGTGATGTTGCAGAACATAACAATACATAAGGCATGCAATATAAATCAAAACAACAGGACATTATACTATATGAGATTAAGGCTGAAATACAACAATTAGATCACATATACATTAGATTAATGTTAAATTTACCGTTTATGTTTTATCCTAGCAAATCTCTTCAAACATGCCATTAAAATGTTTTGGTCACAATGTAAATGCTTAGCGATAACCAACGCCTGCAAAAAAAGTGGACATATTGGTGCAGATGTGTATTGATAACATGAATACATGTCTTAATCCATTTCTATGTTAGTATCAACAATGCCTCAAAATGTAACATGAAATACAAAACGTAACCCAAGTCACATGAGGGAACAATAGGGGAGATAACACACGTTTTTGAAAAGAGGGAGTAGTACGTATCAAGGTTTATCCCCCCATGACTCTAGGTAGGATAGGTTGTTATTGGTGTGAGTTTCACGCCATGTTCAGCTCATGAGAAATTCAGATCGTGGCCAATATACATCGTAGACGAAAACACAAGAAACAACCACTTACTCAGCTGATAAATGAATGATATGTCAATCCGAGTGCATTAGATCAATCGGCAACCCGTAGCCCATATGATAGATTGTACATAGCATGCAATAAACTATTGATTATGAGCTAAACGCAAAACAAAGGTCACACACATTATGAAATATAGGTCACAGTCACTTGTATAGGGATGCAATAATAAATGATGTGTTATTTCAATGATTATTACATGACGTTAAACACATATTTAACCGAATTAATTGATGTGTTGTGGTATATGTATCCAAAACATACTTCCTTAAGCAGGGTGCACTGCTTATAAAGATGAATATTTCAAAACAAAATGATTTAACCAAAGTCAATTCAGGGCGATATATCGTTCACATTCGCATACGTTTGCAATAATGGTGTAATATTCGATAAAGGACGTCCGTTTATCATATATTATGAGTGTAGGTATACAAGATATGGCATAATATCTGCTAAACCAAACAATGTTAATAAAAACTTTATAAATAATGTACATGTGTCAAGACTTTGTCCCATGATGTTCATCCTGTTAAACCATCCCTAAACAGGTGTTAAGGTCAAAAGAAGAAAACGATTGTTTGAACACCGAGAAGCTACACATATGGATATGTTTTTACATGCGCTAACGGCAACAAAAACACCGACGCTAACACATGGGTTAGTACAATTGCACTCCTTTATTACTTAAGGCCAAGTTAAAACTTCTTTCCTATATACCTTTTTAATTGTGTATAAAATACGTTTGAGAAAGTTAAGTTATAACATCTACCAACTTAGAGAGCCTATATTACACAGCAAGAGAATATAGTTGGTGTCGTGAAGCTTGCTGTTGTTGAATTAGTTAATAAGATTTTAAGTGCCTTTTGAGATAACCATCCAGGTTAAACATGTTACTTTCTTAAGACCGTGTTAATATTGATAAGCTTGTCATGTTTTATTACATTTTATTAATAAATAAATTCTTTTGCAAGAAAAAAAGTTCGGCCAAACAAAATAGCAACGGAGAGCGTAAAGAGACCTTGTTTTTTTTTAAAAAAATCAATCTACGAAAATTACAAATAAAATGTTAATAACTCAAAATCGAAGCCTCTAAATGACCGCGAGTTTCTCTAATTGGGTTACGTTTTGTTGTTACTTTATCTTTTGTCGTTTGTGGGGGTTCTTAAATTTGTATGTATGTTTGTTTACCCACCCAGACGTTTCATTGAGGTCGTACTCTCTCTGCTTCTGCAAGGTGCGAGCAATCAAATCATTAGTATAACAGACTATCTAATATTTCGTAACCAAAATTGTGATGAAGACCTATGCGATATCATGACTGATGATCATGTAAATGGTATCGTTATAAATCCGTTTGAGGTAGATTCTGCACGTGAAAAGAAATTCTTAAACTTGATTACGTCCATATCACCTGAACACCACAATGCTGAATATTTCGCAGAGTATTGTGTATCGCAAACATTAAATCCAGATCTAATATTGCAGTTATCTCTGCTCACTTCAAGTATATGTGTATATTGCTGAGTAACATAAAACACATTTGTATTGGTATGTCTGCCTCGAGGACATATTCTTGCTGGATTTGAAGTTTTTTGTCCAGCATCACATCATCATATACTTCAAAACTAATAATCAATCCTTCGAGTTCATCTACCGATGGGGCTCCATCATTATCGGTAAAAATCATTAAACAATATCGCATTTTCATCAAAATCTTTAGGCATATCGTAGTATCGTTGATCATCCACATGTGATGCAACAAAACATAATTTATGCCACTTAAGCTATCTCATTATTAGATAAGCAACAATTGCGTATTACCAGACGCATATCGACCAATGATAATTGCTCTGATATAATCTGGTCGATCTGGATGATGTTTTATTGGCTCTTGTTTTCGTTTCGCTGCGAATACTATGACATCCGTGTTGTACACATATAATCCATAATATGATTCATATTGTGTTCGATGCAGAGCGTACACCCTTACAGGTGGATTAGCAACTGTAATAACAAAAAATAAAAAGCGTGCAACAAACAGATACAAATTTATTTCGTTCTTAACGACTTTTCAGGGTAGTGATATAGCTGCTTCATTAACGTTATTACAAGGGGCTCCATGGGCTAAATACCAATTATAAAGTCGTCGTCCGGGATATAATTATAGTGGTCCCTGAATCCAACTTAATATTCGACTTGACGAGCGAGAGCAACCAAGACATGGAGTGTATCCAATAAATACATTTGATTTAGCATGTCACTTTCATGATGTAGCGTATACAAGTCCAAATTTAAAACAAGGACATTACTGCAGACATGAAATTGATTCACTCGATACATACAATTAAAATAAATATTTATGAGATTCATTAGCTAATTGTTTGAGAAGATCCGCGATGAAAGGTAAACTAGTGCTATGGGTCGTTAATTAATAAACCGATTATTATTATAATGGAATTAATTAATCATATCCCAAGAAGATATTGGAAGGGTAGAGCAGAAGTTAGTAAACTCGCTGATGCAGATAATGTAACACGTTATATTGCTGAACATTGGTTAGCACGACAGTCAATATGGACAGTTTATCTCACACACGTCGGCATCCGTGCGTCTTCGAGAGACGATGGTGTAGCTTCCGATTTGGGTGTCCTATCTGCACCTTCGCCAGTGGCTGAAGAGTCCGACCCTTGAGTGACAGTCTCTGTTGCACTTGCTGCAGGTGTATGCTGATGCTTGCTGAGGATGTTTTTGGTTCGCCTTCCTCCTGGCTCTCTTTGCAGCGAGGTTTGTGTTTCTCATCTCCTCAGTTTTCTGAGTGCCCTGTCTGACAGCAAGACGCCACGCTGAGCGGTTGTTAGCACAGCTCTCTCAATTGTTTATGTTGATGTTGACTGTCTTCATGTCCTTTTTGCAGACATCTTTGTAGCGCAGACGTGGCCTTCAAGTCGTTCGTGCACCTTCTACTAGCTCGCCGTACAGCAGGTCCTTGGGTATGCGGCCTGGGTCCATTCTCCTAACATGGCCTAGCCAGCGTAGGCGCCTTTTGTTGAGAATGGAGAACATGCTGTTCATGCCGGTGCATTTCAGAACCTCTGTGTTGGGAACTTTGTCCTGCCACTGGATAAGCAGAATGCGCCGCAAGCATCTCAGGTGGAAGCTGTTGAGTTTCCTCACGTAGGTGTTTCTTGCCTCGCTGCTATAAAGGAGTGTGCTGAGCACGCATGCCTGGCAGACGCGCAGTTTGGTCTTCTCGGTGAGGTTGTGATTGTCCCAGACCCTCTGGTTCAGTCTTGCCATAACTGCTGATGCCTTGGAAATCCGCCCATTTACATCAGTATCAACGGAGAGCGAGTTGGAGATGGTGGACTCAAGGTATGTGTAGTGCTCAACAACTTCCAGGTTGTACCCATCAATGGCGATGGTGGGAGAGGAGTCTGCGTCCTGCACCATTACATTCGTCTTCTTCAGACTGATGGTCAGTCCGAACTCCTTGCGGCGTGGGAGAGGCGGCATACTAGCTGCTGCAGTCCATCTTCCGTGTGTGATGTCAAGGCTGCATCGTCGGCGAAGAGCAATTCACGGATGAGAACCTTTGTAACTTTAGTCTTTGCACAGAGATGGGCGATGTTAAACAGCTTTCTGTCAGTCTTGGCGTGTTTATACACACCCTCGCTGCAGTCCTTGAAGGCGTACTGGACGAGAGTGGAAAAGAAGATAGCAAAGAGATTTGGCACAAGGACACAGCCTTGCTTAACTCCGCTGGTGACTGGGAAGGCCTCTGCTGTTGCGCCGTTGAAGCACACTGTGCTGAGCATGTTCTCGTGGAACGATGTTATGATAGCGAGCAGTCGTGGTGGGCAGCCTATCTTCTTAAGGATCCTGAAGAGTCCGCTCCGGCCTACCAGGTCAAATGCCTTGGTCAGGCCTATGAAGGCAATGTAGAGGGGCATCTGCTGCTCACGACACTTCTCCTGCAGCTGTCGTAGTGCGAAGATCATGTCTACAGTTGACCTGCCTGCTCGGAAGCCACACTGGGACTCGGGGTAAACTCGGGATGCTAAGGTCTTCAAGCGCGCCAGGACGACACGGGAGAACGCCTTTCCAACAATACTGAGAAGAGAGATGCCCCGGTAGTTGCTGCTGTCACTGCGGTCTCCTTTGTTTTTGTATAGAGTGACAATGTTTGCATCCCGCATGTCCTGGGGGATGTGTTCTTGTCCCCAGCAGAGGCAGAGGATTTCGTGCAAAGGCTGGATTAGTGCTGGTTTCTCTATCTTTAGAACTTCAGGCGGGGCAGTCAATGGCTTTGCTAAGCTCTTCCATGGTGGGTGCTGTGTCTAGTTCCTCCAAGATTGGCAGGTCTGGGATGGCGTCTAGGGCGGTGTTTTGGGTTGCATACAGCTTAAGATAGTTCTCAACCCAGCGCTGCAGATGTTTGCCCTGGTCTTTGATGACTTCGCCAGTCTTGGACTTGAGTGGGGTGATCTTGGAGGTGGGTGGGCCTGTTGCCTTCTTGATAACCTCGTACATGCCCCTTGCATCCCCGGTTTCGGCAGCTATCTGTATACTTGTACAGAGGTGCAGCCAGTAGGTGTTAGCGCAGTGACGGGCAGTCTGGTTGGCATTTTTCCTGGAAGTCCTGAGGGCCTGTAATGTACCAAGGCTAGGAGCAGCCTTGTAAGCCATAATGGCTTTCCTCTTCGCCTCGGTCACGGGTTCCATCTCCTCCCAGCCGGCCTTATACCAGTCTGTGTTTTTGTGCTCTTTCTTCCCGTAGGCAGTAATGGCTGAGTTGTACACAGCGTCTCGGAGGTGGGACCACTTGGAGTCGATGGTATCATCAGGTGTCTCTTTGGTGAGAGCCTCGTGAAGTTTGCAGATGAACTGTTGTGTATTCTCTGAATTTTTCGCACAGCAGGTGTTGATGCGTGGGCGACCATTCTCCTTGGCGTGGTGCAGTTTCTTGGGTATTATTCGCACCTTGCTGGCCACAAGGGAGTGGTCCGTGTCGCAGTCGGCACTGTGGTAGCTGCGGGTAGTTCCGCGCGCCTGGTGATGACTAGATCTAGCTGGTGCCAGTGGCGGGAGCGTGGTTGTCTCCATGATACCTGGTGGATCTCCTTGCATTTGAAGAAGGTGTTGATCACACATAAGCTGTGAGTGCAGCACATCTCCAGCAGTCGCTGGCCAATCTCGTTGATTTTGCCCCTTCCGTGCGGGCCGAGTCAGGTGGGCCATGCCTCCTAGTTAGCTCCCACTCGCGCATTGAAGTCTCCCAGTAGGTAGAGGCCCTCGGTACTGGGGATTTTTGATATTGCTTGATCCAGAGCCTAGTAAAACTGGTCTTTCTCTACTGGGTTTGAGTAGAGGGTTGGGGCATACACGCTGAAGATGTTGGCTGGGCCTGAGGATGTTGATAGCCGGAGGGCAAGGATCCTCTCAGTGCCTGATGATGGAGGCTCAATGAGGGCGACGAGGGTGTTCTTTACAGCGAAGCCGACACCATGCTGCCTGGGTTCGTCTGATGGTTTTCCTTGCCAGAAGAAGGTGTAGTTGGCTTCCCTGATGGTGCCGCTGTCGGCCAGTCGGGTCTCTTGAAGACAGGCAATGTCGACATTCAGTGGGGAGAGTTCTCTGTCAATGATGGCAGTTTTCCGTGCGTCGTTGATCTTCTGCAGGTCAGTGGTGAGTCCAGGGCACAAGGTTCTGATGTTCCAGCTTGCGAAACGAAGAGCTGGATTCTTTTGTTTCCTCTTTGTATCTTGCTTGATGCAGATTTTTTTGGCCTGCTTGTCGAGATGGTTCTCTAAGCTCCACGCACCCAGTGAAGCAGGCAAGCCATGGCGGGAAGCACCTTATTGACTGGTGCTGCCCAGATTAAGGCGGGCGTTAGCTTCCAATGAGACACAGCGATCTCTCCCACCGTCGAAAGCAGCCCCTGGCGCAAAGTTCTACGCCAATCGAGCAATGGATTATAACCGGTAGACTGCTGCTTCCCGTGTTGTGCCGACGACTTAAGACGACGCTGGGCAGTCTAGAATGGGGAATCGTCTGTTGCCCATGCAGCAGATCCCCCCTCTCCACGCAGCTGGTGGACCCAAGGGAATGACAAATGTCGCTACAGCTTGGCACCATCGGCGTCGCAGGAGTTGCAGGAATGACGTTGAAGTCAACGTCAGACCGCCTTAGGGATTCCGTCTCCGGATTTTCTGTCGGGGTTTACTCCCTTAGCCTTCCCGTGAGTGGGTATAGCCGCAAGGCAGCGGAGGTTTGGGATCAGAGTTTTCCTTCTCATAGATGAGCTACCATCCAAGATTTACGAGCCCCATCTACCCGAAGCGACTGGTTTTAAGGCGCCAGTGGCCGCATTTACCCCTTTCTCATGTCAGTGAAAACATAGTCCGCCGGACTTAGAAGCTAAGCCACTCGCGAAGGCCAGGAGCTGGATTTTAGTTGACAAAGGCGATCAGAGTCGCAAGAACTATGGGGCATTTTTGGAGGAGTGGGGAGATTGTCTCCCACTTCCATCCCCGGCAATGTCAACCTTGGACCACACAGTTTATCTACCACCAACTAAACCAATTTAGTACGCACATTATGGTGTACGTTCCCCTAATGACGTTCCTCAGGCAAATGTTTGTGATCATCATCACTGGCCGTTTTTGTTGTAATGTATATATATCCATTTAAGAAAATTATTAACATTTACACCAACATACGCGGGTTTCAAAAATGTGTCCTTTTTCAAAAACCCATCACTGCAACAAGAGGTAAATCCTCATCAATACGATCTTCAATATACCTTCTCTAAATGTTTTAACTAAGTCAATATTCTCTTTTCCTATATTCGGTTGACACATCTGTTTTATATCACATATATCAGCACAAGGTTTGTCAATACCCTCAAGTATTTCTCCCTTGACTCTTTGAAAAGGTTGAGCAGCAGCTATTATAGCTAGAAGTTCTTTCAGAGTCCTATTTCGTTTGGTCTTTTCTACTTTGTTCTCCCTAATGCTTTAGCGAGTTCTTATAACGTAGGAAGTAGATCTTCGGTAGCGCCTGAAACTCTTACAGTACATTCGTAACAAGTCTAAATAATTCTTCTGAACCTTCTCCAAATTCTACCTGAGACTCCTGACGCGCTTGTACTATTTGTCTGACATAATCACAGACTGGAAGATATTTTCGATTGCTTCTAGTCGCTCTAGAGCTAATCTAGCTGTATACGAATCCATAGCTGGTGTTATTATTGATAAAATAATTATTTAATTACTCACACATTACAGCAGCAGAGTGAGTGCGACATCTATGAAACGATTGGGTGGATAATCAAAACATACATACAAATTTTGAAAAAGCAAACGACAAAAGATAAAATAACAAAACAAACTAAGCTAAAAAGATAAACTCTAGGTCAGTTAAAGGCTTTGGTTTGGCGTTATTGACATTATATTTCCAATTTTCGTAGAAAACTTTATTTTTCAAAAATTACGTTCCAGCAAAAAGTCTGTTCATTCTTTCCGCTTCTAGCATAATGTTGTATTCATCCAAAACTGTATTAATGTAGAGAGCTCTCAATGATATCTGCCACACCTGATGTGTTTGTTCATAACGGTCTGCACTAAAGTGATACCTGACGAAATATTGACGGTGTCATAATGTGCACAAATCCCCGCAATTCTGTCCTCGTAAGTCCCAAACCGTTTTCCCTTCAGTATCCCAATAATGTTGGACCCCGCTATCTGTGAAGAAACAACGAAATTTATTTTGTTCAGGGAAAATATATTCCACTAATAATGATGCAAATGACACAAAAAAATCGCCAAAGTTTGGATTTGTAATACAAAAGGTACGTAATTACGTGTCTACTAGTAAATGTAATTGCTGAAGCTACGTAAAAGACATCGTAAAAGTTAATTTCAAATAAGGTCATTTTATTTAATAAATAGGAGAAAGAGAGGAGTTAATTGATCTCACGTGTACCCGAACGAAAACTAGTACAATTTTCAATAGAAGCAGGAAAAAGTGAAAATTAGGAAATTGGCGTTATATTTCAAATGGATAAAAAATGAGTTGATATTAACTGCACAGCTATAATGGATACTCAATCGAAACAAACTGCCTATTAAAGAATGTATAAACAAATATACATTAAGTCATTACCAGTTACGATGATACAAGGACAGAAAGTGGAAGAAAGGAAGAATTAATGAAAAGAAATGTACAGAAAAATAAACAAAGAATGAAACATGTTAAAAAGTATTTTTTTTCTCGATCGCTTATATGTGTTTCTGATAAAGAGAGAGAGAAAGAGAGAAAGAGACAGACAGACAGACAGACAGAGACAGACAGACAGAAAGATGATGACTCTGAATAACAGAAAGTTTAGACTTGAAACAAACATTGTCAATTGTGAAGTTGTGAAACTTAGTATCAAGCCCAAATCTCCGAAATTCTTGGTAAATGAATGTTTTTGCCAACTCTTTGTACGTAGAATTTGTTTCATGATGCCGGATGCCGGAGAAATGCTCTTGTATTGTGGTCCTCATGTAGCTTATGTCGGCTGCGCGGCATGCTGTCACTGGAAAATAAAGGCATTGCAAATATAGAGATACATAACGCCGACATGTATAATGAACCTACTCATTATTTAGTTATGCAAATGTTAACAACATAGTGTAAGCTATCGTAGAGTCGGTTCCTTAAGCGCCTCCCAATGTGTATGCTCTTTCAAGCCAATATTCACGACTCAGTTACGTACTTGTTGTAGCATATTATTAGTCGACTGATGTATGGTGACTGGTTTTTAAACCTTGGCGATGGGTAACATGAATTTTAATTAAAGTCTCAGTATCGTATAGCGTGTTAGTAAGTAACCTTTATGATAATGTTCTTACAACGTGTAGTCTCGATTCCTAGTCCACTTATGCCCTTGTATGATTCAATGATTGCAACTCATCCCCTGTTTGGAGTACGATTGGTACGTACAGTCATAACTATATTATGCCTTGATTTATGTCAGAGGTTTATGAAAAGTTAGAAAATGTTAAGATATGTAAAGAATTTCAAAATAAATTATTTTAGAATATAATGCTGAATAGAAGAACATTTAACCTTTCGGTCAATTTATTATTTCAAATTTCAATATGAAAACGATGTTGCCCATTTGGTAACCCAAAACATGTATCTTAGTTTGGATATTTGTTTTCCTTCACTTGTGATGTGATAGGACTATTGCGAGAGAAAGAACAATAAAACAATTTGAAGCATTATTTGTCCAATTAAAACTTTCAAACTAGCTATCCTAAACTTTATGTACATTTTCGACATTTCATGTGATTGATGTAGTATTGCAGCCGGTAACCGCGTTGACATCAAGTCGAACATCAAATATTCGGAAATCGAATGTTTTGCTTGAAAATAGACAAATATAAACACATTCACCTTCTTGAAGTGGATATATGCATATATGTCACTCGTAAAGAGCAGTTATTTTATATTGTCACTCATTGCTTTGCTACTCTTGCTGTATATCCTCTCTGAGGATATTTTAATATAAATACATCTCATATCTAGTTGAAAAAAATATATTTTAAGTAGTCAAAAACGCATCTTCGGACAAACACAAAAACACTTCTTTCAAAGAGCACTTAAAAGAGCGAAACCACGACCATCACTCTCACGACAAGAACAAAAATTACAGCGATAGAAATTGTCTAAGAAATACCCTATCGCAAAACTGAGTGAGCTGTCTGAGTCTGAGATATCTTCTCTCCTAGAGCATCAACTTGTATTCCGTTCCAAAACATAGAAAATACTTCGAGTTTGAAAGAATATTTAAATACTTTATGCCTAGAATGAGACTTAAGATATCAATGATGATCAATAATCCGATTAGAGTAACGATCAATCAGACAGATTCATCCAAGCTTCGAGTATAGTATGATGCGCCCTAGTAACATTCCAACTCCTACACTATTCTTGTCTGTGATGCAATATGACATTACGTCGCAAAAAGTGAGCCATCCTAGAAAAGGAAATTAAACCGATAGTCGCTAGTAAAGCGAGATGTAAAATTGTATCATCATCAATCTATCAGGGAAGAAGTCTTGTTTTTTGCTCATGGATACGTCTGACTTCATTGCCGTGGCAGAGAGCTTTCAGACGAATACATTTTTATATAATTGAAATGGAATCATTTATATTTGTTGTACACATTGCTTTGTTAATTTTCGTTTTGTAAAGAAACAATTAAGTAGACTCTACTATGTTGACAAGAGTGAATATAGGTTATACTAATTAAGCTATACAGACGTTGCTTTTTAAAAGCACAAATATATCTTTTCCATGATACTCTTGCTGCGTGGGAAGCAAGCAGTCATACATTAGTTTGTTTCGGCAATATAATGTAGTCAAGGTATACATAGGAATGTGGGAGTGCGCGTCTCCAAAAGGCCACAATGAGCGTCTTTCTGGTGGAGGGAATATTTGAAATATAATATGTGATGCAATTAATTGGAACAGAAGATATTTGTGTTTATTTGTGGCCAGGTATAGCTACAGGGGCTCGTTACAAAGAAAATTAAGAATATCCGTCCATGAATCAATGGATGGGGCCGGGTCTAACCTGTAACAATATAACACAAAGGAAGACACCAGCCCGCACCCCTTGGTATTTCCATTCCTGTTAGTGGATCATAATTGCATCTTGTAATTTCCAACTTTAGCCATTTGTATTCAGAAATTGTTCAATATTCAAAACAGTTCGACACACTTCGTTCAGTTTATGACTTATTGGAGAAAATACAATAATTGTTCGCCGATTTAGACGTATGCATAAGTGTTGCCTGGTAGTGCCGTGTTTACATTTGGATAGTCTTGGATTTCACCCTTGCCCGGAAGGTAAGATCCGAATAACATAGAGTCCGCAGTAAAAATCGTTAATGTACATTGTGATACGTTTTAATTTTGCTGGCGAAAACAAATATTGCTTTTGGTTACATTGATGCACAGTGCATTGTTAACTCTTGACACATACTTATTGTTTAAAATACATGTCATTACTTATTGTAACCATGTAAACAAAAGCTGTCCTTCACGGTGTCAATAGGGAAGCAAGTAAATGTGATGAGACAAGCCAATCCAGATGTCACACTGACTTTGTTAGTTGCCCAAGTTGACTAGATGGTCAAAAACCGTGGTATCTTTCCACCTTTGGCATCAATTCTGGAATAAATCGCCACCTCAGCCACTGCAGTCGCGAAAGTGGTTTCATTTGGTGGCACTGGTTATGCCGGACGTAAAATGTTACAAACAGGCACTGGCGAAAGCATCGACCAAATACGTACACACAGGTCGAGAACGTTACTTGCTTGATTGTTGCAGATTATTAAGGCATTGTAATTGTAATCATGTGCAATATTTACGATTAATGACCAGAATCGTTAGTATGGAATATTACCTTTGTGGTGTTTAATTTGCATGCGTACTTAAAAAATGAGCTGTGATTATGTAAAGAATTATGTAGTTTGATAGCTCGTGGTCTGAATTAGTAATGCAAAAATCGCTATTTGGATATTTCGGTGTAAACTTAGTGAATTTATTCATGTGATATTCTAGATTTTGGAACTGTTAAGTTGAATTATAACTTTGGGAACTCGTTGCAACTTTGGAAGATAATGGGAACACCCCACCTCAACCATAAAAACACACCTACCACAGTGACAACATACCGAACCCAACAACACGCCACAATGATGTTACTGTTCTCCAATTTTACATGTGATCGACAATATAAATTTATATACTTTTGCGCGATTTTCATGCACGGTGAACTAACCGCTTAGAAGTCACGTGGGTTTATTCATCTTTTTCAGAATAAATATGACCTGCTGATAACTGGCATCGTCAGCGTCACGTAATTGTTTGGATCCATATCATGAATTTCATCTCAGATGAAGCAGCTGAGTAAACTCTATTCTGATCTTCAATGCCAAGTAGCAAACACCATCGACGGTAAACCTCAACAAGGATAAAGAAGTGATACGTTATTGTGATGGATGATGGTGCTTTGCATCCTTCTGTGACCGATAACATCTTTATACAGACTGGTATTTTCCAGATTAACGTGTTGCCACGGATATGGAGGCGTTTTGCGATTTGACGTAGTTTAGTCAAGAAAACATCTGTCAGCTGTATTTCTGTTGGGTTTCAATCTATCTACTTATCTGATGTTAAGGTGTCTCACGCTGTTGGTTTTTCACGATGTTAGGTAAGTTAAAATATATTTGACATTCAAAGTGAAATGGATGTTATTAAATAAATGCAACTTTGATGTCGTATTCTTTCATTATAACCATATGTGAAAACTATGTTTAATCAGCAACGTTAGCATATACTAACAAAGCTCATGCTGAAGAAAGCAATTGAGAGGAAAAATAGTGAAAGTGTCCAATTCTAGTTTGGTTTAAATTATCGAAAACAAAATATGCTCTCAGATCCATACATTGAATATGTACAATCAATTAAGGTTTTGTCCCTTAGTCTCTTATACCCTATCTCTCTATCACACACAAACACACACACACACACACACACATTTTTGCCATGTCAGAAAGCGATAGATATATATCCTGCACACTCCAACAAACATGTCATATAATTGTATGTTATTCTGTAGTTCTTTTTCTCGTTGTCAATATATTTCGTAATCATTTTGTAATTTGACCAGTAAGCTGTAAAGAGTTATGTGACAAGAAGAAAATAATCACATTTTCACGGTCAGTAATCTTTAATTAGCAATTGTTATTTAGATATAGAAAATTAACACAAATGTTTACATAGTATTACTACATGCATACTGTACAGCCACCATTTATGCTTAGTGCACAACAGGGTCGAGATAACAAATACGGTAAAAGCATCATGTAATGTGTATAAAAGGTCAAGGTTTTATAATACAGTCAATATTGCAAGCCTATCCTAGTGGTTAGAGCGTCCGCCGCGTTCTACCTACTCATGAGATATTTCCCTTGAGAAACTATGCAAGGAATGAAATTGTTTTAAATCCTTTTGGTAAACATTTTGCAAACATTGGACATAAAAGCATAAATGTATAAATTACACATGTTATTAGGTCAAAGATCTTCCGGCAGCGGCACGAGATAAGAGCACTCGTGACTGAATAAACAGTTATTAAGCCGTTCACGTAGTCTCACAGAGTCGATAATATTAGTTTTACGAATTTGAAAATTGAAATGTTGATGTCTACTCATTGCTATAGAGACCCAACAGAACATCAAAGTGTATACCCTTCTATCGGTATTGATGTGAGTAAGCCCACATCGCCATTTTATCAACTACAAAAAACAGAAACTGTACGTGTTGGAATAATATCTTTTTATTCTACTCATAAAATAAAACAGTTGCAAACTTTATAATAATGCATATATATATATATATATATATATATATATATATATATATATATATATATATATATATATATATATATATATATATATATATATATATATATATATATATATATATATATATATATATAAAGTACTATTGCCAAAAAATCCACGACTCAAAGGTTGTTGATAACGCATACAGGGTCGGTTGAGGTCGATAGCAAAACGTTCACGAAGTCACTGGAGATGTTTTGAAATGTGTTGTAGCATGTTTCGGCCTCGGCAAACAAGTATTATTGTGAGTGGCATTGCTAGATCCTGGATGTGCAATACATTATAACAAAGACAATAAAAGTATGTTAGTCAACGAATCGTAATGTCGCCTGTATGTATATGCTTCTAAAATTGTTTCTAGATCTGCTTGGTTTAATTGGACCATACATTAAATGCCATTTATTTGACTTAATCAAAGCAGATTGCCATGCGCAGAGATCAAGAGCTGAAGTGTAAGAGGATTGGTCTAGTATGGACTCGAAAACAACCTACTGATTGTAAGAAAGTAGAGAGGGGCCCCGAGTGGCCGAGTGGTCTAAAGCGCTTTCCGTTACGGAACACTGCCATCTCACTTCTGTCTGCGTGAGTTCGAGTCTAACATTCGGCTAATGTAGTTATGTGAGAACGCTTGGGTCGGTGGTTCTTTCCGGGGGAGGAGGGGTCCCGGATTCTTCCTCCACCAATAATATTGGCCGCCATGAATAGCCGATCGTGTGCTGAAAAATGGCGTAAAACTCTATAACAAAAACAACATGTAAGAAAGTAGGCGATTGTCCGTAATCATTAACAGGGGATGGTATAAGCCATTAACTATTTTCATCATACTTGCGTCGGATAGACCTGTCTTGAACAAGGTATATCATGGAACGAAGAAATTTCCTACGCACCTACTTTATATGGTTCTAGCTCATTGGAGTAAAACGTTAGAGAAACGGACAATGTTCCGTCCACTCACGAGCTCTTGTTCCTGAAATAGCATGCAATGAATGACGAAGATTTGTAATAGTTATAGTAAACATATTTTTAAACCATGAAAGGAGAGATATATTCAGATTTATAAAATAAACAGTTATGAAGACAAAGCCACTTCAATGAATAAGTAAAATACACTCTTATTTACATACATATTACATATATGTTAAACCAATCGCATAGTGTCATACTGTTGTTTTAGCAATTATGTTTTCAGGACTTCATTCCCAGATGATCTTATTGCCATATCATCGTTCCTACACATCCAAATTGCAAAGTGTATACTGATTGTAAGAAAGTATGCGGTTGCCCGTGATCTCGGACATTGGATGGTATAAGCGATTCGCTATTTACATCAAGTGTGCGACGAACAAGGTATATTATACTCGCATAGTGTCATACTCTTGTTTCAGCAATTATGTTTTCACGAATTCATTTCTAGATTCCAAGATGTTCTTGAAGCTTTATCGTCGTTCCTACACAACCAGATTGCAACGTGTATACTATGATATCGATCGATGCGATGGGGACGTTTACACTGCCAAATATTGACACACAAAAACAGCCATTGTAATATTGACCAACAAATATCATCATTTTTTCCAATGAATCAGCTAAACAACAAAGTAATCTAAATCAATAGCCAGGTAGTAATAAGCGCATGTGACGTGTATGTCAAAAAGAATAACTTTGAAGGAACGGTTAAATATAGGCCTGCATCGAACTCCTCTTGCATAAACTAATACTTAAAACCGGAAGGGAAAGTCGATAAGGAAGACAGGTCTGATTGGTGTAGGAATATATTGCTACACCGTTGAATACTATAATACTCAATTATGTATGCAGGTACATCCTGTGTGTAGAAGTATGGCATTTGTCAGGGATATCTGGGACAATATCCTGTTAGACGATGTTATTGTAATAACCGTAATGCCTTCGAAATAGATGACACGAAAATAACACAGATTGCCTAGGCTATACATATTGCATGTGGAAACATGAAACATCATCGAATGCAGGCTGGGATCTTGGTAGTCTTATGTTTCAATAGCGGTCTATTCGTAAAGCCATATTACACTAATATATGTAACGCAGTCAATATCAATGTAACCATAACGAATTTCCATTGTTGATAGGTACTAGTAATAGTGAAACATGTTAAATGAACATGACTATTGCATGTATATGGGAAACATTTTCTGTCATTATTTAGCTTCTGATTGATAGATTTGCTACCAAGTTTGTATGGAGTCTGATGTCCAATAAAACCATATTTGATGGTTGAAAGTTCACAAACCGCTGCATCCTGAACTCACAGTATTCCAAATTGGAGAAGCACTGCAGAACAATTTGGCACCGGTAATGTCCATACATGCCTATTAAAATATTAAAAGTACACAGAGTAAAACAAAAACAATACTATTTGTTAACACGGACTGTCGATACAAAGGATTTATAAAAGACCATTGGGAACCATGTAGGGAAGATGAGATAAAACAAAGGAAAAAAAGCACGCTAATTGAAACGCAGTGCAATGTTAACTCAGCGAAGGTGGAGCGAGACTACGATCAGGTAGCCTAGGATCATAGTCAAAATGAATTACCAGAGAAACGTTACGGTCTTAATTAGGCAGTATATTAGTATGAACAAGACATCTGGAGGAGATAATCAAATGTTGGTCTGGCCAGTTAAAATGTTGGACAATTGAACTAGGTAAACTGCAAACATATGAGATACATTTGTCATTGAAGTTGAATGTTTTGAGCGGCATATATATTATTTGCAAACAGACACTGCCGAATTAATAATGCAAATGTTGTGGTGTTTCCTTAATTGATTTGAATACGGGTGATGATGTCACCACGATTGTTTCTCAAGGTTCTCTTATATCTCATTGAATACCTGCAATCGTCTCTGATGAGTGTCTAGCAATCTCACTGCGGTGCCCTTGTGCTTTTGTTATATGCTTGACACGTTTGGCTCTCTAAATAACGTGAACCAATTATTATTCTGCTCCTATCATCGTCGTGGTGACTGTTTGTACCTTTTCCTCAGCTTCCACCCACGATCTTGGCTACAAGTCATTTTGTTGCACTGGCCAGTGGTGCAAACGTTAGCTGAGAGCTCTCTGTGAAATCTTCCTGTGAAATATGTCGCGACCACACCATGTCGTAAATACGTTCATTTTTAGACTATCTGTTGGACTTGTATACGATTGGAACGAACGAATGATAATCGTGAAGTTCGCGAGAGCTTTTCTTATAAATTAAATTCTGTAACGTTTTGGTGCTAAATTAAATTTGATAGCAAATATAGCTACGATGCTCCGACGGCTATGTTTATCCCCAACAATGCTTGCAATTTCCTCTTGAGCCAACTGTAAGACCTAATAGCTCGAGTATATACGTGTTTCATGTGCCTCTTCTAATTGGTATATTACATATTTGTTTGAATTATATTTGTATGCTAACCTGTCTGTTTAATTTAATTGCGTTGTATCTAACCTATATCTGATTGATTCTATTGCGCCTCCTAGTATTTATGAATGTAAACCTTCGAGCACCGCTTGGTATTAGTATCCCAAATTGTGCACACTTGCGTAATATTCCGTGTACTGATAGTGTGTCGACTCCGTGATCACTGTTGTCTTTGCGAATGGTTATCTTTGCAAACAGTTCATGATAATTTACAAAAAGGTGTCGTTTGAGCTCCATATATTTTATGCTAAAAGTATTTGGTGAATTAAATTATTCTGAATAATCTTCATTGATATTATATTTTCTAATTACATGCCTGTATTTTTTTCCGCTCACGTTACTATCCACAAGTAATGAAATAGGTAACACCAGAAACATTATTGTGTCATCATATTTTCGTATAGTGATATTTTCCGTTTATTCTCTCAAATATAGTATATAACAATATAGCATCAATCAATATTAAATATTCCCACAAAACACTGCTACCTGTATAGTCTTACAGAGAAGAGCAATCATTTAAAGTCATAGTGTATTCAGTCTGATCAAAGATGAACATATCTCTACACGGAGAAAATGTTTGTCTAATTTAAGTTATTATAATTAGTTTTCCCTTTTCACTCATTAAATCTCTCTCTCTCCTCCCTCTCCCTCTCCCTCTTTATCTCTCTCTCTCTCTCTCTCTCACACACACACACACACACAACACACACACATAAGGAGAGAGATATGTCTAGTTTACTGTAATAACAGTTCATGTCGTCTAATATTGCCTTGTTACTTATGTTAACATTAATATGCAGCAATGGCAACGTAACATATGAAAAGTAAGCTTTGTACCTTGATTACATCAAAATGATATAAATAATATTTATTGATATATGCAATTACACGACATTATATATTATATTTATTAGTCTGACGTCAACTTACCGTACAAAAGTATCCACACAGAAGTCTCCATGATATTTAGATATGATTTTTGTTGAGCCACCATTTATTCAGGAAGCAAACCGAGTATAGATTACTGAGAACGAGAACTGAAACCAAATGCTGCATGTGTATTATATGCACGTAGTATCAATCTTGCAACAATTTTTGCACACGTCTCTAGATGTTGAGCTTGGCATTGTGCGGGTTTTCTTCTCTTTCCAGGTAACAGTTTGACACAGATGTGCTTTCCAGAAACATTAAAAGATATTTTATACCTGTATAACTTGTTATTTGTATGCATTGCTTGTCGGGTACGTCTTCAGGTTAGCTACCTAATCAACAAGCTTCATTTTATACAATAATAAAAAGGTTTAGATCGATTCGGTCAGACGTCAAACAAACAGTCATACTATTAATAGCTAAGACTGTTTTCATACAAACAAAACGATTAATAATTTTAATTGAAATGTTCACAAGTTTGTGCTGTTTGATGATAATAATAACGAGGTCTAATCAGTGTTTTTAAACCTATCCATAGATGGTAGACGCAGTAACGTTAAAGTTAGTATGTGCTGTCACGGAATTGTATAAATCCTTTCGTTATTAAATACATGTACTCGGGTTTCGTTTTTATGTACAACGATATGTCTCACTTGCGAGGTATTTTTGATGATAAGAATCGAACGCTTCTATTGCACAGATGATTATGTATAAATGCCTCATTTTAGGTAAAGATCTTTACATTACGGAACGTCTTGTTAGTGAGCGGGTCTACGTATGCGAGTTATTAATTTCTTGTGTATAAATTATAACTATTGTACTACCACGTTTTTAGTGTATATTTTCTATCTAGATTCTGCCTACGTGGTATAATGCAAATATTTTCTATTCGTGTATGTGGCTTAGCAAGAGAGTTATATTAGCAATATAAAATTGCATTTTTAAGACACGTTTAATATTGTAAGATTATTGTCCGGTATGTTCAGTTTGCTTCTGAACTTGAGTATTATTTTGTAATTATTGTGCCAATAATGTAATCTGTACAGAGTTACCATACTCAACGTCATTACGTTCCGTCATATACCAGTGTCATGCATAGTACACGGCGTTCGATATATGTTCAGCTGACTAGAGTGAACAATAGCGATCGGAGTCTACGTATTACTAGCTGCAGAGCTACCCATGAAGTTTACCATAACAGCTGTAAAGCAGAACCTGATTGCTGTACACAGAACGTGTAAAGCCCAGAACACTGACGGCTTGATTGGCCATTGTGACTGGTAGACGTCTATGGCACGCCGAATTCGTTTAAAATTATTGTGCTGGAGCAATCGTAGGTTCAGCTGGAGCAATAACTTGGAGCGATCGTAGAGTGAGCTGCAGCAATCGTAGGGTGAACTAGAGCAATCGTAGGGTGAGCTTGGAGCAATCGTATGGTGAATTAGAGCAATCGCAGGGTGAGCTTGTGGCGATCGTAAGGTGAACTGGAGCAATCGTAGGGTGATCTTACATGCATATATAACTAAAATAAATAAAAACATACTGACACTTGGATTGACATACACGTTTAAAATAAATAAGGTTAGATGGTTCAAATGGTCCTAATCTTACATTAATCCAGCAATCAAACAATGAAATAAAACTTGAAAAAAAATTATTCTTGTTAATGTAAACCTGGATGTTTTTAGGAAGCATACTAGTTGTAATTCTTTTTGCATTCCTCACGATGTGAAATCAAAGAATTGAGAATACTCCAGGTCATCCTATGATTGCTCCAAGCTCACCCTACGATTGCTCTAGCTCATCAATTTTGAACGATTTGGCATGCCGTAGACGTCTGTACTGGTGGTGATGGAGTGTATAACTCCATGCATGTAATATTTTAGTCGAGGGCTAAGTTTTGGGGATCGTAAAACCCAGTGAGTTTTGGGGACTGTATGAGATAATTGATTGTTCTTTGATTTCACTTTTTGAGTGACTACATTTTACTTTTGTACTAGGAGTAAAATACATTGTTTACAGGTTTGAGTAAAAACGCATTGTTTTTTGTGGTGAAATCGTTGAATCATTCACTCCTTGTCCTTGTACATTCATTTGTGTTAATTTATCCAATATTTGGATCGTACATACGCACATATTATTCATTATTTTGCGTCAAAATCATTTTTCTTTAAAGTTTGTATTTGTTTTACCATCAATTGTGGTGTGTTTTTTAATCCGGAATCTCATTCGGTGTCTGCAACATTCTAAGTGGGAAACTAAGGAACAAGGAATTTGCTATGTCATTTATTGCCCTGTCAATTACAACATTCACTTTGACCACCGTTTGAAAGCAAATGCAGTCATGGCACCAAACATTACAATAAGGCTGCGTTTTTAAAAGATGTCTGACAATCCTTACGTTCGGGAAATCAATTGGATCAACATTACTGAATCGTACACGGATACTGAATGTTGCTTGAGTTTTGGCTGTGTTTTAATTATATTTAATTTGTGTTGTGTGTGTAATATGATTGTAGTAATAGTGGTAGGATTTAACGCCATTTCACAGCACACGATTGTCTATACATGACGGCCAGTATTGTTGGTGGGGGAAGAATTTGGGAAAAACCGTGAAAGAACCACCGATTCACGAGAAACTATTGGCAAGCTTTCTCACATACTCACATTGGCTGAATCCGAGACTCGAACCCACGCAGACAGAGGTGAGATGGCTCTGATTTGTAACTGTGAGCGCTAAAGACCACTCGACCACTCGGGACCCCTGCACATTGGTTGAAGCCAAATGTATGCTTGGATTGAATGACAAAGCAACACAATGTGAGGGTATGACATTTTATGAAACAAAATAAATGTTCACTTCAACACGGATGCAAATTTACTCTACCACTCACTACTACTTATAATACATAAATAGTATACTAAGAACTCTGCAACCATCCGTCCACAGGAGACCCACTGGTGATTGATGTTCCAAACCCCGCAGTAATAAAACTGAAGAATAGGAAGGCAGC
The DNA here is from genome assembly GCA_030141615.1 of Unio pictorum. Taxonomy (NCBI): domain Eukaryota; kingdom Metazoa; phylum Mollusca; class Bivalvia; order Unionida; family Unionidae; genus Unio; species Unio pictorum. Next base: position 1,138,944 of record JARLTB010000181.1, read on the forward strand.
TGGCGTAGACAACATCCCAGCTGAACTTATCAAGAATGGTGGGGAATCAGTGATAGAGCTACTAACCAAATTCTGCAACAAAATCGGGCAGATAGGCGATTGGCCAACGAAGTGGACCCAGTCAATGATATAACACTTCCACCAAAAAGGCAATCTCCAGCTGTGCCAAACTTACAGAACTATCAGTTGGATCAGCCATGCTAGTAAGGTGATGCTGAAGATCATATTGATCAGACTCAACCCAGAAGAAGAAGGAATAATCGCTGAAGAACAGCTAGGGTTCCGGAGTGGAAGAAACAGAAGAAATATTCAATCATATGGTTCTGTGTGCAAAGTACTCACAACATCAACAAGACATTTATTATGTGTTCATAGATTTCAAAAAAAGGCTTTTGACAGAGTGTGGCATGAGGCATTGTGGGCCACAATGAAGAAGTACAACATGGTTCAAACGTTGACCATCACCACTAAGCAGCTATACGCCAAGGCTACTGATGTAGTAATTGCTCAAGGTTCTGTGGGAGACTGGTTCAATACAGCAGTTGAAGTACAGCAAGGCTGTCTTCTGCCACCCACGCTTTTCAGCATCTACGTAGAGCGCATCGTGATTGAAGCCCTGGAAAACCACTGTGAGACAGTCAGCATTGGAGGGTGTAACATCACCAATCTACGATTTGCAGACGACATTGATGGGCTGGCAGGCGATGAAGATAAGCTTGCCACCTTAGTGAAGAACATGGATGAAACATCTTTCAGATTTGACATGGAGATAAGCGAAGATAAGACAAAGCTGATGACATAGTGGCAAACACATTTCAGCCAAGATTAAAGTTAGAGGACATAGCAAAACTTTTGTCACGAGCAGCGCAAACAACGGCAGCTATGTCAGAGCTAAGACCCATCTGGAGAAACAAGAATATATGTCTGAAAAATAAAATCATACTATTGAGAGCAATAGTCATCTCAGTCGTTCTGTATTCATGTGAGGCCTGGACCCTGACAGCAGAATTACATCTAGGAATCCAGGCACTTGAATTGAGATGCTATAGAATCATCCTTTGCATCTCTTGCACTGTCCACATCACAAATGAAGAAGTGCGTAACACCATCAGGCACAAATGTAGGTCATTATGAAGACCTCATCACTCTCAAAAAGGGAAAGCTCAAGTGGTATGGCCATGTCTGTAGAACCAACAGTCTATCCTGAACAGTACTGCAGGGCAGTGTCCAGATGGCAGAAGGAGAGGTAGACAGAGAAAAATGTGGACTGACAACATCACAGAATGGACCAGGACAAGTTTTGCGGAGACACATGCATTGGCACATTATACAGACAACTGGTCAAATGTTCAGCAACACAGGGCCTTAACCACCACAGTAGGTAAAGAGACTCATGGTGATGAATATACTAAAAATTTTACAGATACACGCTTGTGTAGCGACCGTTTGAGCATATATGTGCAAAATGAAAATAATAGTAACGGAATTAAAGAGTCAAAGAAACTTCTTCGTTCTTCTTCCGTATTCTCCATGTTGATTTCCTGTGTGTTTTCAGTGACAAACCTTTTGCAGTATGACGAGTATGTAGATTAATTTCTTCCTCATAAATTTTGGCGATCAGTATAAAAGTTGATCCAGAAAGATGTGCAGAATTGGGATATTTAAATGACAGTTGAGACTGAGGATGAGAGCAGTACCAGATATTATTCTAACCCTAGGACTGGGGAAAGATATACCGACAGATCCGAGTGGTTCACAACTGTCAAACCGAAACTAGTAAGAGGATTCTATCACAAACGGCAGAATGCAGAGGTAAATAAATATGTTGCATGCACTCTAATTTCTATTAATGTCGTGAGCATAACGAAATTTAAGTATTTAAACAATAATACCTGCATAAAATAGAGCTTTATTGATCTCAGATTCTCAAACATTATCACACCCCACCCCACCCCAAGTGCTGCGGAAATTGAATAATTGCGTATACTACTGTATATATTTCTGGAAAATATTTATCTCGGAAAGAGTTGTTCATGACGCTAACGTTAGAGCAACACTAATGTGTATTTAAAATATAGTGGAATGCGTAATTTCATGTTTTTCACTGCTGGTATCACCCGAGAAATATGAGCCTTAGGCTATGACATAGCATAAACACTTCTTTGTGCCTCCGCCTCAACTTCCTTTTCCCCCTTTAGTGCGGCCATCATTGTAATTAATCAGTTGTTGTCATGTGACTACTCAAATGTTTCAAAGATACTACATAACAGTGCAAATGCTTTTTGTTGTCAATAATAATTGTGTTTTTTTTTCCCTCAGGTTCTACATCAAGCAATGAAAAGTTACAATGCAAATTATGTGCTTGATACACCTGCAAGTGCATGTGCCCTGGTAGAGGTAGCTGATGCTGAACTCAGCATACAATTGTTTGTTCCAATTCCTCAGGCCCAACCACAAAAAATAAAACAAAGTGTGAAGTTCAGGCTAAATTTGATCGCACAAGGACTCACAAAATTCAGGTTCGAGCTGCAAGATCAATAGCAATTCAGTCTGAGATCCTAAAACCAAGAGAGGATTCAGATAATAAAAATGAACCAAGCAGTGAGGATGACATTGACCCTGATATACACCATGATTCAGAATATGAAGATCAGCAACATGTTCTGGTGTCCGAATCTACTTTGGTAGAATTGATGAATGTATGTAGATCATGTTGTTTGCCCTCCCAGACATTTTTTAAATTTTCTAGAGGAACAATGATCACAAGAAATTCAGCTTGTGTCAGTAGGCACATTTCAGAATGGAAAAGTCAAGCATATGATGGAAGAATGCCATGGAGTAATATGTTTACTGCAGGAGCAATATGATTTGAGGGAATGAATATGCAAAGTTTCACTAAACGTACATTTACAATGTTACAAACATATTATAGTGTACCTGCAGTTGAAGAGGTATGGGAAAAACAAGCTTCCTTCATTGAAGAGCACACTGGAAAACAAATAATATGTGGAAGTGATGCTTGTTGCAATTCCCCTGGCTTTTCAGCAAAATATGAGGCTTACACTTTGATTGATTTGGAAGCCAAGAAAGTACTTGACATCCAGCTAGTGCAGGCAGAATATATGGTTGTCATTAGAGTGTTATGTGAATGTCATTATTATATTGTATACAACTTTTAAAATGGCATACGAAAGCGGGAGTCAGAAAGACAGCATTTAACTTTGAGTAGAATTACTGAATCGTCAAGGTCTTTGTAACATTGGTTATTCCACTATCATACCCAATTTCAATTGTGTATAGCTAGCACAAAATTATAGTCTGTACTTTGATAATACAGCCGTATCCAATTTTATCCAGTTGAACTATTTCAAGATAATGCATTAGATTAATTAAATGTTAGCACAAGTAATTGTTAGCTTACTGGGAAATTGACTTGTTCTTTCGAAATTGTCAGAGATACGTATTTAGACTGCTCAGCAAATTTTAATACCCGCAAAGGTTAGCCAAAGCCACCTGCCTTTTGTATCCTTGAAAGTGCTCCCTCATAGTGATACAAAAGCCATTGTTGGGCTGATGCCTTGAGCATAAGTATAGTGTGCTGAATGGGTAATCCAGCACTGCAAGTAATTAGAAGAAATAAAGTAATCTACAGTAAAATCAGAACTAGAAAAAAAAATTAAATACATTTGTACTTCATGAAATTTTTTTTATTAAAGTTCATTATTGTGGGACACAGGTTAATATTAATCATTAAGAAAATATAAAAGTTCAAAACGAAAAAAAAAGTCATATCTTGGTGCACTTTTATTCTTTAAGGTTACATTGCACTTCTGAAACAGGCATTGCTCGACTTGAGGCAGGACTTGCCTGCACACACAGAGGCATACATATTCCTGAAAGGGGAATCTCTGTATCCACCTCCGCTCACAGCATCATACAAACAATTTTTAAAAAGATGAACTCATCATAAAGCAAAAATCTTGCTTTTTGAAATCCAATAATGTTTATGGTGCAGCATATATGAAGCCAATATATTCCTCTAAGGAAAACTATTACTTTAGTTTTGAAACAATACAGGATGGAAGCACTTTATGGCTGTGTCTGCCTAGTCTATGCCAAATCCATTGACAAAACGCAGATATGCTATTTGCCTTTATGTTCTGAAAATAAATATAGAATTCATGTAAGAGTAAATTCGAACAAGAGTTAAGATATTTCATCTTCCGTAAATTATGCTGAATTGTACGTTTAGTGCTTTGGGTGAATTATGTTTGATATATTTATCTTTTCATCAAATTATTAATCTTCTTTGAATACATATACATACATGTGAAATGACCCATATCATTATAAAATAAAATAGTTATATTCCTTTGTTTTTTGTCTATTGTGTTCGTGAAGACTCTTTAAACCTAGTTGATACACAAAAAATGTATAAATCATTGTCAATATAGTATTTATTAGAATGTATACCAAACCTGCTATTCCTTTCTCAAAACAAGCACTTTTATTAATCGAGGCTATATATTGTTAAAAAAGTTTAGATATCACCCTAAAGAAAAAAGGGTAGTCTTAAAAGAGAAAAATACATTGTCTTCTAAAACACTGCATTCTTTTCATAAGTTCAAGACCATCACAGCTTGATCATAATGGAATGCATCCTTCTGCAATAAATGTTGCCTCCATGAGTTGTAATATGAAAACACTTTGAAGAAAATCTTGCAAATTGTTTGTTTTGTAAAATGTATAGGAAAATCTTATATAAAAATATCAACTGGAATTTTGAAGAAATTTGTGTAAGATTGGAAAAATTACTTGTGTAATTGGTTCATTATCATCCAAAGGTCCATGATGTTCCAGGTATTCAAACAGGGATACTTCCAGCATGTGTCTGTTTAAGCAGGTTACAATGAAACTTTCATGGAGGGTTATACATGTCAGGTCACCTTTCTTTTTCTCAATCATCTGCACCTTTTGACAGCATAAGGGCTCAATTGCCAAGTGAATCATTTGGCAATATCTACAATCACACCTGTAAGGAAAGAGCACAGCATAAATTTGGCCATTCAAGAATGTTTAAAAATCACTTTCAACATTTTGTTGGCATTCAAAAGGAAAGATGCGGATTAGAAATAGCATGTTGATTTTGCATTTGAAATAAAGTTTGACAAAACAACATTATTTCTCAGTACATGTATGTTGCCCTGCATAGTTTAGAGTAAGCATTGTCAAGTCCATGTGATATTATGAGTCGAATTGTATTTAATAGATTAATATTCAGTGCAACTTGTGATACTATTAAACTTGTAATTATAATGTGTATAGATGGCAGAAGGTGTTAATCGTTGGTGTGTACTGACATTCATTTTCATAGTCCTGTATTCAGCATGGGCTTTTGTCCTTTATTTAAAAAAGAAAACATATACTTCACTGTGTGAAGAAGTAAATGCAGTTGAAGTTTAAAATAATGAACAACAAAAGAAGTTTGTGTGTTTACAGTGTACAGCACGTCACTATTTCCACTAGAATAAGTGTTCTGAAACAATGCAGCAATTATACATTTACAAAATATATGTAGCTTTCATTGCTTTAAAAATTATGAAAACATTGCTAATTAATATGTTTAAAAATGTTTAATTTAGCAAGACATAAACACTGAAATACAGCTTTACGAGCATCTTCTTTGATAACCCGCACTATCGGTAATCTTTAAAAGTTTCAGGCAATCGAGGGAGGATTATCGAAATTTGGGTCCACCAAAGCTTGCATATTTATACACACAGGAGTTGACAAAGTTTCAGTTTCAGTTAGTGAAATGTAACGTGCGTTCTGCTAATTTTTATATATCTACAGTATATGAAATGCGTGCTACAAGTATAAATCGGTACAAACCATTGTGTGTTTTCGAGTCGTCGTTCTTCACTCTGCAAACTATCCTCATCATTCTGACAGTGACATTCGAAGAACATGACGCCGTGTCATCACTACCTTCTTCGTTGTTAGTCTTCAAATGTGGCTCAAGCTGATACGATAAATTGTTCACGCTTACAGATAAGTATGGGGAAATCGTTCTCGCAATTTTCCATGATGCAAAAGGGAAAAGAAATTATCTGAATCATGCTAGCAACCATTGGAGTATGCTATGTTGACTGTTAGCAATAGATCCTGTGACGTCACTACCGACCACGTGATACGTATCTAATTTCTCTCAAGGCACTTGCTCGGATAACCAAATAATTCCTTGTAGTAACAAAATGGCCCAAGAACGGTGTAAGGGAGTTAGATAAAATATAATTTTGAACGACAGGCAATCAGATAATATAAAATCAACTTGTAGGTTCCCTATTACTTTAACAACTGACAAGTGAAATGGGGTAATACGCGCTACGGTGCGTATAATAGAAGACCAGTACTAAGAGATACGGTCTTTTTCAAGACAGACTTCAACCACGTTGCTTTAATTTAAACTCAAAGCCCAAATATAACATCGCATAACATGTACGTACGTGTATATATATATATATATATATATATATATATGTGTGTGTGTGTGTGTGTGTGTGTGTGTGTGTGTGTACATTTTTACGTATATAGCTGGCCCTCTGATCTAGACATCAAGCCTACTTAGTACCATGTTTCTTAACAAATTAAAACGCAACGCCCACATCCACTTCCTTTATAGTGTGGGGTGGGTGGGTATATATATATGCATATATACATCTAGATATCTGAAGAAGAAAAACATTAATCACATCTACAAATATCCCTAACAGCAAAACACACTTATAACTAAAACACAAAACCATTTTGGATGTTTAATTCTCTAAATCATCCATATATAAGGAACTAGATAATGCTGTCCTTACCATAAATATGCATAAATACGGGTCGGTTTCGGTAGATTGATAGCTCGTGGCTAGAATTAATATTGTAATTCGTTAACTGGATATTTCGTTGTAAATTATTGAATTTATTCATGTAATATTCTGGATAATGTAACTGTTGAGTTGAATTGTAACTTTGGGAAATCATTTTAACTTTGGAGAAAAATGGGAGCACCCCACTCCATAAATAATAACACACCTACCACAGTGGCAATATAACAAACCCCACCACACGCCACAATGATGTTACTGCTCTCCAACTTTACATGTGATAGACAACATACATTTATATACTTTTGCTGGGTTTTCATCCGCGGTGAACTAACCGCTTAGAAGTGACGTGGGTTTATTCGTCTTTATCAGAATAAATATGGCCTGCTGAGAACTGGCAGCATCAGGTGGAGATAAAGCGTCACGTTATTGTTTGGGTCCATATCAGGAATTTCATCTCAGATGAACCAGCTTGGTAAACTTTAGTCTGCCATGCCAAGTAACAAATACCGTGGATGGGAGACCTCAACAAGGAACAGGAAGTGATGCGTAATTGTGATAGTGGATGGTGCTCTGCATCCCTCTGTGACCGATTCCATCCTTATGCTGACTGGCATTTTCCAGATTAACATGTTGCCACGGATATGGAGGCGTTTTGCGATTTTACTTAGTTTAGTCAAGAAACATCTGTCAGCTGTATTTGGGTTGGGTTTCAATCTATCTACTTATCTGATGTTAAAGTGTCTGACGCTGTTGGTTTGCAACATGTAATCACGAAGTTAAGTAAGTTAAAATATATTGACATGCAAAGTCATATGAATGTTATTAAATAAATGCAACTTTGATGTTGTATTCTATCATTATACCCATAGCTGAAGACTATATGTGTAATCAGCAACATTAGCTTATACTAACAAAATCCCTGCTGAAGAAAGCTTTGAGAAGAAACTTATTGAATGTGTCATTTCCAGTAAGGTTTTAAATTATCGAAAAAAACAAAAGATACACTCACACCCATACATTCAATATGTACAATCAATTACGGTTTTGTCCCGTAGTCTCTTATAACCTATATCTATATCACACACACACACACACACACACACACACACACACACACACACAGACAGAAGCACACAAACGCGCATTTTTGCGATGTTCGAGAGCGATAGATAAAGATCCTGCACACTCCAATAAACATGTCATTTTATTGCATGCTATTTTGTACTGTTTTTTCTCGTCGTCAATTAAGGTTTTGTCCCTTAGTCTCTTATACCCTCTCTCTATATCACACACAAACACACACACACGCAAGCGCGCGCATTTGTGCGATGTCAGAAAGCGATAGATAAATGTCTACACACTCCCATAAACATGTCATGTTATTGTATTAAATTTTGTAGGTTTTCTTCGTTGTCAATATCTTTTGTAATCATATTGTCATTTGACCAGTAAGCTGTAAAGAGTTATGTGACAAAAAGAAAATAATCACTATTTCACGGTCAATTTTCTTTAATTTACAATTGTTATTTAGATGTAGAAAATTAACTCAAATGTTTACATAGTATTGCTACATGCATACTGTACAGACACCATTTATGCTTAGTGCACAACAGGGTCGAGATAACAAAAAAGGTAAAAACATCACGTAACGTTTATAAAAGGTCAAGGTTTTATCATACAGTCAATATTGCACACCTGGCCTAGTGGTGAGAGCGTCCGCCGCCTTCTACCTACTCATGAGATATTTCCCTTGAGAAACTATGCAAGGAATTTAACTGTTTTAAATCCTTTTTGGTAAACATTTTGCGAAAATTGAACAAGAAAGGATAGAGTTATATAAATGTATAAATTACGCATGTTATTAAGTCAAAGCTACGTCGGCAGCGACACGAGTTAGTACTATTATGTATATACAGGGCTATAATTTAAACTCCTATTACATTCGCACATCTAAACCGATAATCATAAAAGTAGCCATAGAGAATGTATTTTCTAGTTTGGTACTATAAATTGTGTAATATGATACGTGAACGTCAGTATTTCATGTAGTAAATAAATTAGATATATTTGTGATATTGGGTCGCTCAGTTGGATAGGTAAGGCCACACGCAGGGAAAAACTTAGGAATTTAGGCATTATTTTTTTAAATTTTGGTGTTGTTTTAGTTACATTTCATAAGAATATTTTGCTCTGAATGACTTTGTATTTCCTTTTTTGATATTCGAAGACTGACGTATTTCCAATTTGATTTACATTATACCAAAATATGAACACACACACTACATATTTGACACTAATCAGAATTATTTTTAAAAATATTCTTCCATTATTAATTCTTTCCCCTTTCTCATCTAGTCGCACATTTACAAATGAAGAGAGACTAAAGAGATGAACAAACAACTATAGATCGTACTCCCTCATGGCATGTCATATTATTCTATACTGTCATATTCATCATTACCTGCAACAGTCGTCTGCAGCGCTAACTTCGAATATTTAAATTGACAAATAAACTGAGTCTTAAATAAAGTTATGAATAAAAGCATTCTACAATCAATACTCCATGATATTTAGAAATGGTTTATGCGTAGCTATTACTTGCCTCACATGGAAACACTGTAGAGATTTAAGGCTATAACAATAGTTATTGAACAGATACATCAAGGCAGTAAACAAGTTCAAGGTTTTGAGAACACGTATCACATTTGCACACGACCCTTAAACAGGATAAGGTAGACACATGTAACTAATACTATGTACAATGTACTGGGAGTGCGGTTGTATAGATTTTATTCGGATTTAGTATGTGGTATTCTCACCATTATTTTAACTGATTAATTTTTACTAAACTTCTCTTGATATGCGGTTAATATTATTCGACTACAATTCGTGGGGAGAAACATAAAAACGATTTAGCATACGAAATAGTAATAAACCAGATATTAATCTCAACAATACTCTTTGGTAGTAATTTTCTACCCAACATGTAATAGCGTTTCCTATCAGCATGACATTACAATAACTTTTCTTGTTGACAGATTCCAGTCACTGGAGATGTTTTGCAATGTGTTGTAGCATATTTCGATCTCGGCAAACAAGTATTATTGTGAGTGGCATTGCTATAGCCTGGATGTTCAATACATTATAAAAAAGACAATAAAAGAATTTTAGTCAACGAATCGTAATGTCGTCTGTATGTATATGCTTCTAAAATTGTTTCTAGAACTGCTTTGTTTAATTGGACCATACATTAAATGCCATTTATTTGACTTAATCGAAGCAGATTTCCATGCTCAGAGATCAACAGCTGAAATGTAAGAAGACTGGTCTAGTATGGACTCGAAAACAGCCTACTGATTGTAAGAAAGTAGGGAGGGGCCCCGAATGGCTGAGTGGTCTAAAGCGCTTTCCGTTACGGACTACTGCCATCTCACCACTGTCTGCGTGGGTTCGAGTCCAATATTCGGCTAATGTAGTTATGTGAGAACGCTTGGGTCGGTGGTTCTTTCCGGGGGGTTTCCCGGGTTCTTCCTCCACCAATAATACTGGCCGCCATGTATAGCCGATTGTGTGCCGAAAAATAGCGTTAAACTTAACAACAACAATTAAGAAAGTAGGCGATTGTCCGTAATCATTAACGGGAGATGGTATAAGCCATTACCTATTTACATCATACTTGCGTCGGATAGACCTGTCTTGAACAAGGTATATCATGGAATGACGAAATTTCCTACGCACCTACTTTATATGGTTCTAGATCATTGCAGTAAAACGTAAGAGAAACGGACAATGTTCCGTCCACTCATGAGCTCTTGTTCCTGAAATAGCATGCAATGAATGACGAAGATATTTAATAGTTATGGTAAACAATTTTTAAACCATGAAAGGAGAGATATATTCAGATTTATAAAATAAACAATTATGAGAACAAAGCCACTTTAATGAATAAGTGAAACACACTCTTATTTACATACATATTACATATATGTTAAACCAATGGCATAGTGTCATACTGTTGTTTTAGCAATTATGTTTTCATGAATTCATTCCCAGATGTTCTTAGTGCCTTATCATCGTTCCTACACACCCAAATTGCAACGTGTATACTGATTGTAAGAAAGTATGCGGTTGCCCGTAATCGCTAACAGTGGATGGTATAAGCGATTCGCTATTTACATCATATGTGCGTCGAACAAGGTATATTATACTGTTGTGTCAGCAATTATGTTTTCACAAATTCATTCCCAGATATTCTTCATGCTTTTACCGTCGTTTCTACACAACCACATTGCAACGTGTATACCATGATATCGATGGATGAAATTTGGACGTTTACACTGCCAAATATTGACACACAAAAACAGTCATTGTAATATTGACCAAAAACTATCATCTTTTTCCCAATTAATCAACTAAACATCAAAGTAATCTAAATCAATGGCCGTGTAGTAATTAGCGCATGTGACGTATATGTCAAAAAGAATAACTTTGAAGGAACAGTTCAATCTAGGCCTGCATCGAACTCCTCTTGCATAAACTAATACTTAAAACCTGAAGGGAAAGTCGATAAGGATGACATGTCTGATTGGTGTAGGAATATATTGCTACACTGTTGAATACTATAACATTCAATGATGTATGCAGGTACATCCTGTGTGGAGAAGTATGGCATTTGTTAGGGATATATGGGACAATACACTATTAGACGATGTTATTGTAATAACCGTTGTGCCTTCGAAATAGATGACACGAAAATAACACGAATTGCCTAGGCTATACACATTGCATGTGGAAATATGATTGATCATCGAATGCAGGCTGGGATCTTGGTAGTCCTATGTTTCAATAGTGGTCTATTCTTAAAGCCATATTACACTAATATATGTAACCCAGTCAATATTAATGCAACCATAATGAATTTCCATTGTTGATAGGTACTAGTACAAGTGAAACATGTTTAGTGAACGTGAATATTATATGTATATGGGAAACATTATGAACACTTTATCTGTCATTATTGAGCTACTGATTGACAGATTTGCTACCAAGTTTATATGGAGTATGATGTCCAATAAATCCATGTTTGATGGTGGAAAGGTCACAAACCGATGCATCCTGAACTCACAGTATTCCAAATAGGTGAAGCACTGCAGAACAAACTGGCACCGGTAATGTCCTTACATGCCTATTAAAAGGCAACATAGTAAAACAAAACAATACTAGTTTTTCTTAACGTGTTCCTCAGCTTCCATGGTCTTGGCTACAAGTCAGTTTGTTGCACTGGCTATCGGTGCAAACGTTAGCTTAGAGCTCTCATCGAAATCTTCCTGTGAAACATGTCGCGACCACACCATTTCTTAAATACGTTCTTGTTGAGACAATCTGTTACGATTGGAACGATCGAATGATAATCTTGAAGTTCGCGAGACCTTTTCTTATAACTTAATTTCCATAACGGTGATAAAACAACTTGACAGCAAATATAGCTACGATGCTTCGACGGCTATGATTATCCCCAACTATGCTTGCAATTTCCTCTTGAGTAAACTGTAAGACCTAATAGCTCGAGTATATATGTGTTTCATGTGCCTCTTCTAATTGGTATATTTTACGTACTTGTTTGAATAATATTTGTATGCTAACCAGTCTGTTTAATTTAATTGCGGTGTATCTAAGCTATATCCGAATGATTCTATTGCGCCTCCTAGTAATGAATGAATGTAAATCTTCGAGCACCGCTTGATGTTAGTATCCCAATTTTTCGAGCACCTGTTGGTATGAGTATCCGATTATTCGCGCACGTTGTGTCAACTGATTAACAGTAGATATTCTGATATATAAAGGAAAATCGATATCTAATTCCAAATTTCGTCTAAAAATAGTTAAGCATTTTTAATTTATCTGATTCAGAAACTGTAATAATATTTTCTAAAATTATCACTACGTGCTTTTCAGTACACTAATCTATACCAACTAACCAATGACATCCGATTCTACAATGACATTCGTACAGCTTAATAATCCGTATACTGATAGTGTGTTGACTCCACGGTCACCGTTGTCTTTGCGAGTGGTTATCTTTGCACGAAATGCATGATAATTTACAAAAAGGTGTAGTTTGTGCTTCAATATATTTTATGCTTAAAGTATTTGGTTAATTAAATTATCCTTAAAATCCTCATTGATATTATATTTTCTAACTACGTCAATGTATTTTTATCCGCTCACTTCACTATCCACAAGTAATGAAATAGGTAACACCAGCGACATTACTGTGTCATGCATAATTTCGTACAGTGATATTTCCCGTGTATCTAAGTCGATTAATTTATTAATATTAACCAGATATGTATTTGAAATAGCAAGCATATATATAAGCATATGTGACATACCTGTATTGTAATTTAAGTGAGACATTGATTTTATCACTTCAGTAACGATAAGAAGACTCATTTGCACTGGTATTATAAACACAAAACTGGAAACACTCATAAAATCTTTGGGGAAAAATATGCCCTTTAATCGGTGACGTTTTCACCATTTATATGGCCATACTTTACATCTGAAACAACTTCTGCGAAATATATTATAATTGAAATATTCTAGAAAATATAGTATATAACGATATAGCAGCAATCGATATTAAATATTCCCACACAAAGAAAACTGCTACCTAGAAGAGCAATCATTTAAAATCACAGTGTATTAAGTCTAATCAAAGATGCACATATATCTACACGGAGAAAATGTTTGCCTAATCTACGTTATTATAATACATTAGTTTTCCCTTTAATTTATTAAATCTCTCTCTCTCCCTCACACACACACACACACACACACACAAGGAGAGAGAAAAGTCTAGTTCACCGTAATAACAGTTCATGTCCTCTTATATTGCCTTGTTACTTATGTTAACATTAATATGCAGCAATGGCAACGGAACATATGAAAAGTAAGCTTTGTACCTTGGTTACATAAAAATGATATAAATAATATATATTGTTATATGCAATTACACGACATTATATTATTTAGTCTGAAGTCAACTTACCGTATAAAAGTATCCACACAGAAGTCTCCATGATATTTAGATATGAGTTCTGTTGAGCCACCATTTATCCAGTCTGCAAACCGAGTATATGTTTCTGAGAACGAGAACTGAAACCAAATGCTGCCTGTTGTGCTATACACGTAATATCAATCTTTTAACAACTTTTGCACACGTCTCTAGATGTTATACGTGGTATTGTTGTCTGCGTTATAAACGGGCTTTACACAGGAATGTCCATGCATGCATATTTTTGTATGACTTTAACAAATTAACGTCTCGCTGATTTACTTACGGTTTCAGTTTCATTCTCTGCTGCTATTAAGACAAAACGTTTGGTATAAGCAATACGATTGACATTTTCTCTAAATTGTATGTAAAGTAATTTTCTACTAACATATATTAAGATTAATTTTATTTATTTCTATATCACAACTATATGCTATTTTAATAACGTTTGCGCCCTTATAAGCAAAGGCAAAACTCCCTTGCAATTTTACATTTCCCTTGTATTGTAAAGTCAGCAAACAAAATACACATTTCGTTTGTTTTCTAACGTTCTAGTATGTCAAATAAAATGTAGCGCTGTTGTGGTGTTAAACATTTGTACGTCATTCAAACTGCTCAAATATATACATGCAATGCATTTTATATTCCTGTGCGGGTTTTCTTTTCTTCTCAGGTAACAGTTTGACACAGATGTGCTTTCCAGAAAGATTTAAATGCTATTTTTTACCTGTATAAGTAGTCATTTGAACGCATTGCTTGTCGGGTACGTCTTCTGGTTAGCTAACTAATCAACAAGCTTCGTTTTATGAAAGAATAAAACGTTTTAGATCGAATCGGTCAGACGTCACACAAACATTAATGTTATTAATAGCTAAGACTGTTTTCTTACAAACAAAACTAATACTAATTTTATTTCAAATGTTCACAAGTTCGTGCTGTTTGTTTATAATAACAAGGAGGTCTAATCAGTTTTTATAATCTTAACAGAAGATGGAAGACGCAGTAGCGTTAAAGTTAGTAAGTGCTGTCACGGAATTGTATAAATCCTTTCGTTATTAAATACATGTACTCGGGTTTCGTTTTGTGTACAAAGATATGCCGCACGTGCGAAGTGCTTTTGATGGGAAGAATCCAATGCTTCCATTGCATAGATGAAATCTATGTGTAAATGCCTCATCTTTGGTAAAGATCTTTAAATTACGGAACGACTTGTTAGTGAGCGGGTCTACGTGTGCGAGTTATTAATTTCTTGTGTACAAGATATAACTATTGTTCTACCACGTTTTTCAGTGTATATTTTCTATGTAGATTCTGCCCACGTGCTATAATGCAAATATTTTCTATTCGTGTATGTGTCTTAGCAAGAGAGTTATATTTGCAATATAAAATTGCATTTTTAAGAAACGTTTAATATTGTAAGATTATTGTCGGGTATGTTCATTTCGCTTCTGCACTTGAGTATTACTTTGTAATTATTGTGCCGATAATGTAATCTGTATAGCGTACCGTACGTAACGCCATTATGTTCCATCATATATGCCAATGTCATGAATAGTACATGGCGTTAGATATATGTTCAGCTGACCAGAGAGAACAGTGACTAGACTGATCGGAGTCTACGTATTACTAGCTGAAGAGCAAATCATGAAGTTTACCATAACAGCTGTAAAGTAGAACCATAGCGGCCGTAGAGCTGGATAGTGTTGATGGTCTGGTAGCAGGTGGTCGGGCGTTGCTGACCAAGATTGGTGGGCGTTGATTGCTTGATTGACCAACCTAGAATACTGACGGCTTGATTGTCCAGTGTGACTGGTAGACGACTGTACTGGTGGTGATGGAGTGTATACCTCCATGCATGTAATATTTTAGTCGAGGGCTACGTTTTGGGATCATAAAACCCAGTGAGTTTTGGGGACTGTATGAGATAATTGACTGTTCCTTTTTGTTTACATAATGTTACTTTTTGAGTGACTACATTTTACATTTTTACTACGAGTAAAATACTACATTGTTTAAAGTTTTGAATAAAAGCGCATTCTATTTTTGTTGAAATCATTAAATCATTCACTCCTTGTCCTTGTACATTCATTTGTGTTTTCATTATTTATGTCCGTGCGTTTTATGTTAATTGATCCAATATTTGGATCGTATACACGGACACTTTATTCATTAGTTTGCATTAAAATCATTTTTCTTTGAACTTTGTATTTGTTTTACCATCAATTGTGTTGTGTTTTTTAATCAGAAATCTCATTCGAAATCTTGTTTCATTCTAAGTGGGAAACTAAGGAACAAGGAATTAGCTATGTCATTTCTTGCCCTGTCAATTACAACATCAACTTTGACCACCTTTTAAAAGCAAATGCAGTCATGGCACCAAACATTACAATAAGGCTGCGTTTTTAAAAGATGTCTGACAATTCTTATTTTCGGGAAATCAATTAGATCGACGTTACTGAATCATAAACGGATAATGCATGTTGCTTGATTGTATTCGGTGTTTTAATGTATATTTAATTTGTGTTGTGTATGTAACATGATTGAAGTAGTAGTGGTAGGGTTTAACGCCATTTTTCAGCACAAAATATGCAATACATGGCGGTCAGTATTGTTGGTAGAGAAATAACTTGAACAAAACCGAGATAGAACCACCGACCCACGAGTAGCTACTGGCAAGCTTTCTCATATACCCACATTGGCCGAATCCGAGACTCTAACTCACTCGGACAGAGATGAGATGGCAGTAATTCCTAACTGCGAGCGTTTTAGGCTACTCGGCCTCTCGGAGTCCCTGCAAATTGATTGACACCGAATGGATGCTTGGATTGAATGAGAAAGCAGCACAATGTGAGGGTGTGACAGTTTATGAAAGAAATTAATGTTCACTACAACACGTATGCAAATTTACTCTACCACGCACTACTACATATAATACATGAATAATATACTAAAAACTCTACAACAATCCTTCAGGAGACCCACGGGTGTTTGAAGTCCCAAACTCAACAAATCATGATGATTTCCCCATTCTCAAAGAGGAGATTAAGTCCGCAATAAGAGCTATTAAGAATTGGAAGGCAGATGGAGTAGACAACATCCCAACTTAACGTATCAAGAATGGTTGGGAATCAGTGATAGAGCTAGTAACAAAAATCTGCAACAAGATCTGGCAGACAGGCGAATGGCCAAGACAGTGGACCCAATCAATGATATAAAACTCCCCAAAAAAGGCAATATCCAGCTGTGTCAAAATAACGGAACTATTCGTTTGATCAGCCATGCTAATAAGTTGATGCTGAAGATCATCTTGAACAGACTGAACCTACAAGCAGAAGAAATAATTGCTGAAGAACAGGTTGGGTTCTTAAGTGGACGAATCACAACAGAACATACATTCAATCTTAGGGTTCTGTGTGCAAAGTACTTACAACATCAACAAGACATTTATCATGTGTTCATAGATTTCCAAACGGCTTTAGACAGAGTGTGGCATGAGGCATTGTGAGCCACAATGAAGAAGTACAACACGGATCAAACGTTTACCATTACCATCAAGTAGCTAAACGCCAAGGTTGATGGTGTAGTAATTGCTCAAGGTTCTGGTGGAGACTGGTTCAAGACAGCAGTCGGACTACGGCAAGGCTGTCTCCTATCACCAACGCTTTTCAACATCTACGTAGAGCGCATCGTGAGTGAAGCCCTAGAAAACCAAAGTGCGACAGTCAGCATAGGAGGGTATAACATCACCAACCTAAGCTTTGCATACGACATTGATTGGCTATCAGGCGATGAAGATGACCTTGCCACCTTAATGAAGAACATGGAGGAAACATCTTTCAGATTTGACATGGAGAGAAGCGCTGAGAATATAAAGCTGATGACAGATAGTGGCAAACAAATCTCAACCAAGATTAATGTCAGACGATAGGAACTTGAAACAGTCGGCCAATTCAAATATGTTGATTCCATAACCATCGGGGAGGGTTCCAGAGCAGAAATTTGGTCACGAGCAGTACAAACAACGTCAGCTTTGTCAAAGCTAAGACCCATCTGGAGATACAAGAATATTTGTCTGAAAACTAAAATCAGACTATTGAAAGCACTAGTCATCTCAGTCTTTCTGTATTGAGGCGAGACCTGGACCCTGACAGCAGAATTAAATGGAAGAATCCAGGCACTTGAATTGAGATGTTGTAGAATCATCCTTGGCATCTCTTACACGGACCACATCAAAAATGAAGAAGCGCGTAACACCATCAGGCACAAATGTAGGTCATTATGGCGACCTCCTCACCACTGTCAAAAAGGAAAGCTGAAATGGTAAGGCCATGTCAGTAGAGGCAGCAGTCTATCCTCAACAGTAATGCACGGCAGTGTCCATGTGGCAGAAGGAGAGGTAGACATAGAAAAAGGTGGACTAACAACATCACAGAATGGACCAGGAAAAGTGTTGCAGAGACACAGGCATTGGAACATGATAAAGACATGTAAAGCGAACTGGTCAGTTGTTCAGCAGCACAGTGTCTTAACCACCACACTCGGTCAAGAGACTGATGATGATGAATATATTAAATCTATGTGCACAATGAAAATAATATTTACTGAATTAAAGAATTAAAGTAACTTCATCCTTCTTCTTCCGTATGCTCCTTGATGATTTCCTGTGTGTTTTCAGTGACAGATGTCTTGTATGACGATTATGAAGATTAATTTCTTGCTCAGAAATTCTTGGCGCCTTTGCTACTCCTGCTTGCTTGTGAGGCATACTCTATATAAATGTATTTCTTTTTGACATATATTCCAACAAACAACTAACTTGTTTGCTTCACAGACAGTGCTGCACCTATAAAAAGATACCAATACACACAAACTAATAACAATACCAACATTAACTACAGTCATTAATTCTGTCTCATTATCTCCAATTTGCAATGATACCACTAGACCTGACTCAACTGAATCAGTTTCCAAACCAAGATTAGACACAGTACACATACATGGAAGACACAGATTACATAGCAACCAAAACTAACCTATATTAGAAACAGTACACATACATTGAAGACACCGATTACATAAGAGGCACAACTAACCAATATTAGAAAAAGTACACATACATGTAAGACACAGACTACATAACAGCCACAACTAACCAATAATATAAACAGTACACATACATGGAAGAAACAGATTCCATAACAAACCACAACTAACCAGTATTAGAAACAGTAAACCTCCATGGAGCAAACAAATTACATAACAACCATAACTAACCAATATCAGAAACAGTACACATACATGGAAGACACAGATTACATAACAGCCACAACTAACCAATATTAGAAAAAGTACACATACATGGAAGAAACAGATTACATAACAACCACAACTATACAATATCAAAAACAGTACCCATACATGGAAGAAACAGATTACATAATAACCACAACTAACCAATCTCAGAAACAGTACACATACATGGAAAACACAGATTACATAATAACCACCACTATGCAATATCAGAAACAGTACACATACATGGAAGACACAGATTACATAATAACCACAACTAACCAATATCAGAAACAGTACACATGCATGGAAGAAACAGGTTACATAACAAACCATAACTAACACAAATCAAACGCAGAAAGAAACCTAACACTACGTCCCGCTGCGTGCACCAAAAATCATATAAACAATACAGTTGTACAACGCTCGACCACTTCACGCAAAATCAATGTAACCTGCGTGCAAAAGCCAAGCAAACAACCCGGAATCTCCAGACACAAAAGTAATTCAAACAATGATACGAGAGATGTTACACACATCACCTTTACGCCCACCCCATTACACATAAACTATCAAATATTTGCATCTGACAGAAACAATAAAACTCAACACGATATCAAGGCAAAAAATCAAATGCCGTAAACAAAATGAAATAATACGTAATACAAACACTGTGATGAATGCCATGTTTCCGAAAATTTTCATTTTTTTAGTACTAATAAACGTTTCTTGAACTTAGAAAATGACAATCTTCATTAAGCAATACAACTTGTACAACAGATGAAAAATTTCGGTATAATATGCAAACTATATCATCAAAAACCTGAACGAGATGAAAATCTTATACCACGAACTATTTTCTTTTATTAACTATAGAAACCAGAAGGTATACTACATTGAAATCATGACCAAAAGTACTATTTTTACCACGACAGAACGACCACCAATCTTTAACTTTAGGTAATATATTTCCACGCCAGTACGACCATAAATAGTTAACCTACGGTAATATTTTCCCACGCCAGTACTACGATAAATCGTTAACCTACGGTAATATTTTTCCACGCCAGTACGACCATAACTCTGTAACCTACGGTAATATTTTCCCACGCCAATACGACTATAAATCTTTAACCTTAGGTCATATTATCCCACGTCAATGCCACCATAACTCGTTAACCTGCGGTAATATTTTTCAACGCCAGTACGACCATAAATCTTTAACCTTAGGTAATATTTTCCCACGTCAGTACGACCATAAAATCTTTAACCTTAGTAATATTTTCCCACGCCATTAAGACGATAAATCGTTAACCTTCGGTAATATTTTCCCACGCCAGTACGACCATAACCTAAGATAATATTTTCCCACGCCAATTCCCACTCCAGTACCACCAGAAATCTTTAACCTTAGGTAATATTTTCCCACGCCAGTACGACCATAAATTGTTAACATGAGGTATATGTTCCCACGCCTGTACGACCATAAATCGTTAACCTATGGTAAAAGTTTCCCACGCCAGTACGAATATTAATCACATGTAACATCCAACCTTCCGTGCAAGCGTACGATGCGAGCTCAACAATACCGCGGAAGTACACACAAATACTATCCCCACCCCAAAACCACACTTAACAATATAGCAGTGCACAATTTTTTAATTACCAAATACTTAACATGGAATTACACCTATTCAAGTATAAACACAAATATTTAGAAAGCTCTCAAAAGAGCTAGTAAAGAAATGCTATATTTTTTATACAAGCACTAACATGAGGATGCTAAAGTCCAATATATCATACTATGTTAAGTAGAAATTAAACAAGATAATTAAAAAAAACCACACCATTCTAAATGGTAATATTTTCACTGAAAAGAGAAAGAAGAAAAAGGTGTCTCACTATAGCAAAAGCTCCCATGGAAATGCTCTAATGAGAATGTTAGAAAAAACTTTTTCGGTAATATTCTCATATTAAATAATAATGAACTTGAACTAAACGAAACAAATTCAAAATTAAACATAAAACAATATTTTTTAAAGTAAAAGAACAGCATTAACAAGGTACATAAAATGGTTATTGACTCAAATTGGAGTACTCAAAATATTTCACTAATGGGTATCATGCAGCTATCTTATTTCACGATAGCGTCTTCTTATTCATTCTTTCTTTGTTGACTTCTTCAGTCTCATTAACTATTCCAATCCGAATCCCGGGTGAAATACTGGCACGACTTAAATGACAAATGAACTGGGGCAATACGCGCTACGGTGCGTATAATACAAGACCAGTACGATGAGATACGGTCCTTTGTAATCCAGAACGAGAACTGAATCCAAATGCTGCCTGTTGTGCTATACACGTAATATCAATCTTTTAACAACTTTTGCACACGTCTCTAGATGTTATGCGTGGTATTGTTGTCTGCGTTATAAACGGGCTTTACACAGGAATGTCCATGCATGCATATTTTTGTATGACTTTAACAAATTAACGTCTCGCTGATTCATTTACGGTTTCAGTTTCATTCTCTGCTGCTATTAAGACAAAACGTTTGGTATAAGCAATACGATTGAAATTTTCTCTAAATTGTATGTAAAGTAATTTTCTACTAAAATATATTAAGATTAATTTAATTTATTTCTATATCACAACTATATGCTATTTTAATAACGTTTGCGCCCTTATAAGCAAAGGCAAAACTCCCTTGCTATTTTACATTTCCCTTGTATTGTAAAGTCAGCAAACAAAATACACATTTCGTTTGTTTTCTAACATTCTAGTATGTCAAATAAAATGTAGCGCTGTTGTGGTGTTAAACATTTGTACGTCATTCAAACTGCTCAAATATATACATACAATGCATTTTATATTCCTGTGCGGGTTTTCTTTTCTTCCCAGGTAACAGTTTGACACAGATGTGCTTTCCAGAAAGATTAAAATGCTATTTTTTACCTGTATAAGTAGTCATTTGAACGCATTGCTTGTCGGGTACGTCTTCTGGTTAGCTACCTAATCAACAAGCTTCGTTTTATGAAAGAATAAAACGTTTTAGATCGAATCGGTCAGACGTCACACAAACATTAATGTTATTAATAGCTAAGACTGTTTTCTTACAAACAAAGCTAATACTAATTTTATTTCAAATGTTCACAAGTTCGTGCTGTTTGTTTATAATAACAAGGAGGTCTAATCAGTTTTTATAATCTTATCAGAAGATGGAAGACGCAGTAGCGTTAAAGTTAGTAAGTGCTGTCACGGAATTGTATAAATCCTTTCGTTATTAAATACATGTACTCGGGTTTCGTTTTGTGTACAACGATATGCCGCACGTGCGAAGTGCTTTTGATGGGAAGAATCCAATGTTTCCATTGCATAGATGATATCTATGTGTAAATGCATCATCTTAGGTAAAGATCTTTAAATTACGGAACGTCTTGTTAGTGAGCGGGTCTACGTGTGCGAGTTATTAATTTCTCCTTTGAATACGTTCCCCGATCACATTACTTTACTTTAGGGATATTAGCCTGCTACCTCGCGAATCCAGCCCTACCAAAAGACGAAAATTCGTCTTTCCTGTCTGTCATATAGACAAAGGGCAATAACTCTTGCCCCTTACCTCCCCTTGCTACCCGCTAGGTGTCGCTTCTTTAGTTTTTTAGCTTCGCTGTACGTGAAAACACGTACAATTAGACCTCCAATGAATCCAAGCCATCTTAGTGTAAATTCTGACCATCCGAAGTTAAATTTGGAATTACTGTGTTGGATAATCATTCCTCTACAGGTTGTATACATTATTTTACAATATTTTCCAATTTGAGTGACTTTTTCACCTTTTCTAGACTTCGGACCAGGTTGCAACGTGGTCAAAAAGCACGTTTATGGCGGTACTAGCATGTAATACATGTAGCACTCAATAATTTCGCTTATTCCGTATGTAACGTTTACGATATTAGCGACTAATAACGTGCTGCATTGATAATTTGTGCTTTATTTATCTTCTTTGACGTTTCAGTAGACTTCAAAAAAGTCTTTGAACGACCAAGTTGCGACTATTTAATGGCGGACTTCGTGTTGTAGTCACGAGTTCACGCGACACTTAATCATTTCGCTTCCTCCGCTAGTTACGGTTATGGAAAGCGACTTAATAGCGTGCTGAATTGTTAATTTGTGCTTTGTTTATCTTCTTTTCCGTTTCAGTAAACTTCGTCTCTGAACGACCAGTTGCGACTATTTAATGGCGGAATTCGTGTTGTAGTCACGAGTTTACGCGACACTAAATCATTTCGCTTCCTCCGTTAGTTACGGTTATGGTAATAGCGACTTAATAGCGTGCTGAATTGCTAAATGTGCTTTGTTTATCATCTTTTTCGTTTCAGTAGACTTCGTCTTGAACGACCCATTGCAACACGCTCACGGCGATAACTAGTGTGGTCATTAAGAGTTAACATGGCACGGAATAATTTGACTACTCCGTTAGTAACGGTTATAGTATTATCGAATTAATAATATGCTGAATTTTTTAATTTGTGCTTTGTTCTCTTCTTTTGTCGTTTCAGTAGCAAAGTCGACAACGAAGGCATGAATGGCAAAATGGGTGTTGGCAATGTGGAAATGGAGGAAATTATGTTGACATGGTTTAGGCTGCCCAGTGGGTGTAAATTTCACCGCAGATCCGTGCATGGCTTTCGGGCCTGTAAGTCCGGACGCATGCATGGAGTCTATGCTGGATCAATTGGATCCATTTTATTATGCACTTTCGCCGGCCGTCCAGCCGTCCGTCCAGCCGACACCGTTTGTTCAGCCGGCACTTCAGTAGGCACCAAACGGCACTAGCCGTACATCCGGTACCGTCTGTTCAGTCCAAATGGCACCGGACGGCCAGCCGACCTTCCAGCCCAAATGGCACCGGACGGCCAGCCGACCTTCCAGCTTGCATCAACAGGCACCGGCCGTTCAGCCCAAATGGCACCGGCTGGCCAGCCGACCTTCCAGCCTGCATCAACAGGCTTCGGCCGTCCACCCGGCAACGACCGTTCAGCCCAAATGGCACCGATCGTCCAGCCAACCTTCCCGCCGGCATCAACCGGCACCGGCCGTCCATCCGGCAACGACCGTTCAGCCCAAATGGCACCGGTCTTCCAGCCGGCATCAACCTGCACCGGCTGTACATCGGATTTACGGAGATTATAGTGATGTACCTGTCAGTCAATCTGTACTACTGGTTACATATCACTACCATGAGAGAGATGGTATAGATGAATCTCCGTCCAATCAGACCATTCAAGAGGCAGGTGCCGGTCATAGCCAGACCTTCGTCGACATTCCGGCCGACCATATACCAGATAAATCAGTCGGTATTGCCGGTGTACACCTCCCGTCACGTCAAATACGTGACGGTGTGATTTTGAAACAAGGGAGAATTAGTGACATTATCAGAGATGACGGAATTGAGTTATCTATGCCACTTGGTATGCGCTACCCAGATATGGCAGCTTTACCAGAACAGGACTTTCAGGCCGACCATTCGCCAGTTCAATCAGCCGTTAGTGTCGGCCGTCCATATGTTCACGGCTTCTCCACAAGGGAGATTTAGTGAAAGTGTCAATTATGACAGAATTGCGTCATCTAGGTCACCTGGTATGCTGTACAGATATGCAAGCTGTACCAGAACCAACATTCCCTCTGAGCGAATGGCAGATGGGCGCGCAGTGCTGGCCGCACTACACAAGCATTATGGAGATTTAAATTAAAAATGATAACAATTGCGCTGCGAATGGATGCTTAAGTTGACCAGAACACGACTCGGCACACAGTGAGTGTGACGAAACACTTTCAGCCGTCCACAGATCAGGTCATGGACCGGACTGAGCTTAGCGCCACGGTCGCAGAATAAAAGATTTATAGGTTGTTGGGAACTTCAGAATGCCCAAAACCTCCTACTGCCACTCAAGACTACACAATTCAGGCACCTGTAGATCTTGAATGAGGAGGAAGAGACGATGTCCTTCCTGCTTCTTCGCCAGTCGGGAAAAAAAAAAATTCAGGAAGCTAACTTACAGCGATGTTCTAGTGTAGCTGGTACGAAAACTCCATCAGACGCCTTCAGTACTGATCTCAAATGCCACGTCAAAGCTAGTCCGAAACGTAGTCGATACGTCATCATTGTTAGACTTGACTTCACTAGCCATTTTTTATTCCAACTCCCTAGGCAAATCCAGCCATGACCACGCTTGTGAAGTGAAGGCCTGGATTGCTAGAGTTGTTAACAGGGCAGCTCACCATTCTATGACCAATGCGTTGACTGCTTCTGCCAACTTCGACCTGATACGACGTGACGTCTGTAGGTGGTCCACGTCGCGCAGGCCCCATCGTACTCGGATTTTACGGATGTCTCAGTTTGGGACACCTTTACACTTTGGGGGAAAATTGAAAAAGTTTGGAGGCAGGCAGCTCAGGAACTGCCCCTCCAACTCGTCGCCCAACTTTCGCAGGCGTTTCGAAACAATCATTCCCTGACACAGCGGAGGGATGATTTGCGGACCGGGGAAAAGGGATCCTTATAATCAAATGTGTAATATAGATCCCAACCCAATGCTGGGAATCAACAGTCTAATCAAGCTAGACGGCAACCATACAGAGGCGGCAAGAACCAAAGTTTCTCCGCCTTCACGCCTCCTAACTCTAGACGTTGACATACCCTGCCCACCGCCAGCGGACTACCTACCTGTGGGCAGCCGCCACCTGCAATTTCAGGACCACTGGACCACTTTATTACCTTAAAACATTTGGGTGATTCAGGTCATTTCGGAGGGACTTGGGACTTCATTTATCCATCCCCTCCTCTGTCCTCCTCTCCCCTCTTCATGGATGTATCGTCAGACCGGGAGAAGGATACCGGGAGAAGGATGCCTTTATATATATATATATATATATATATATATATATATATATATATATATATATATATATATATATATATATATTTATATCTTAATAAACCTGCAATAGCTGAGGTTTTATTCATGGCTGTTTCTTATCCAGAGGCCGTTCATCGACCTGAGCCGCCTCAACCACCCTGAAAGTCAATGTCGCGATGGCGTGATCAAACCATCCGACGGGTATGCTGTCAGTCTAGATATGACCGACGCACATTTCACGTCCCTATCCCTCGAGTAGGGGACATTTCTCCGTTGTGCTTGTCGGGACTCGGTTTATCAGTTCCAGGTCATACCTTTTGGGCCTCAACTTAAGCCATTGGGCTAGTACCAAGGTTATGGATTCATCTATGGCGTCGGCAGTATATTTGGACGACATCCTCCAGAAACATCTGTCAAGTTCTACTCTGCTCAAAGGCAGAAACGATCTTATATCACTTTACATCATATAGGCTTTCTCGTGAACTGGATAAAGTCTGATCTCTGTCCAATCCGGATTTTTGGTCCATCTGGGTGTGGAGTTTCTCCCGATCTGAATCTGGTAAGGCTTCCTCGAGTTTGCGATCATCCAGATAATTGCACTCGTAGAGTCCGTTTCCAACAGGATGCGCATTTAGCAAGAGAGTTGCAGATCCTCGGATTATTCAATGCGGCAGCAGACTTGATTCCGCTCAGCCGTCCTTGTATGCGCCCTTTACAAAGGACGTTGCTAGCGTAATTTCGCCCTTTTCAAGTCCCTTCGATCCCACAGTCATGCTCACGCCAGAGATACGATCATTCTTGAGTCAGTGGCACAACCCCTGTGGGCTGTCCACAGGGATTACTCTGGAGATACCCCAAGCGGGGATAACGGTATGTTCCGCCACTAGTACCTACGGTTGGGGTGCCCACCTGTTGCCGGACTTCGATACTGTCAGCGGCACGTGGGTGCCAGGGGCGAGCCCTTTCCACATCAACCTTTCAGAAATAACGGCTGTCATCAACGCCTTTCATTTCGGGCAGGATCAACTCTTATTACAAACTGCCCTCATTATGTCAGACAACTTTGTGGTGGTGCCTTGCCTCAAAACATGGGGACACCAATCACCAGACCTGTGCAATCTGAGCTGGCAGTTTCTACATTGGTTCGACAATCTCCACCTCAATGTACAATTCCGACACATTCTTGGCAGACTCAATGTCTTGGCTGACACTCTATCTAGTCATTCACACAGAATGGTCATTCCATCAATCGGACTTTCTTCCAATTTACACACTTTGGGGACGTCCGATGATTGATCTTTTGCAACAAGGTGGAATCGCAGGTTGTCCACCTTTCATCTCACAGGTTCCAGACCCAGAAGCTTGGGTCCTGGATGCTCGATCAATCAGCTGGGAAGGGTTGTGGTCATTCTCCTACACTCCCACGGTCTTGGTACTGAAATTAATCCAGAAGTTAAGGGGTCAGAACTGTCAGATGGTCCTGATTGCCACTCTCAGATGGAACAACTCCTGGGTCTCCGATCTACTCAATCTAGGCGATAGATCTACCCAGGAAGATTACAGTCAGCACAAGTATTCGCAAGCAACCGCGGACAGGGGTGTTCCACCCCTGTCCGGACCGTCTTTATGTTCAAGCTTGGCTCTTGTCCAGACAGCCTTGCAAGACAAACAATTTAAATCTTTGATTGCGGAGAGAATCTCAAGAGCAAGAAGGCCCTCTACTCTAAAGGTTTACGAGGGCAAGTGGCATGTTTTCAGGGACTGGTACCATATCATTCACATTGTTCCTCTGAGTGTCACAATCCCTCAACTGGCCAACTTTTCTCTGGCTTTTCGAGGAGAAACAGCTGGCTCCAGTTATTATCAAATGCTACCGCTCCATGATATCAGACACATTCCGCCATTCTGGTACATGTGCTCTCAGCCATGACAAAGATTTGTCAGATCTTTTAGACACTTTAAAAATTCAATCGACTTATATCCCTCACCCTGTTTCCAAATGGAATCTCTCCTGGGTTTTAACATGACTCAATTCAGACAGTATTGAGTCTTTAATCCACGATTAGTTAAAGCTACTATCATATAAATTAGGTTTCTTGATAGTCTTAGCTTCAGCATGCAGGGTGAGCGAGTTACATGTCCTTTCTAGTGACCCGAACTCTCTTCCGTTCCGATCAGAGGGTTTGATGGTCCTCTTGACGCAGCCAGGCTTCGTAGTCCAAAATAGATTACCATACATTGGCGATCAACGAGTCGTCATTAGCTCGCTTTCTTTATAGATAAGTAAGGATCAACAGCCATGTAAGATCCTGTTTGTGCACTCTAGCACCATTTCAATGCATAGAGGTGAGGCAGGTCACATACAAGCACCTCTTTCTTCTGGTGATAGCTGGGACATGAGATATCACCATTCAAGCCCTTGCTTCATGGCTGAAGTGGGTTATACGCTCGGCGTACTCTGAGGATTCGCAAATCAGTCACCTTAGAGAAGCTGTTGGCTGACATACAGAGTCAACCTTCTACAGTTTTATCTTCAAGTTTGTACTCGCAGAGGCAAACATTGATTCTAGTAGGTCCGGTGTTGGCAGCCCAGACGCCCACCAGACCCATGTGCAACAATCAGCACAGCCTATTAGCTTCGCTGGATTCGCCAGATAAATTTTCGTAGGTAAGAAGATTTCAATAACTATCTTCTTAACCGTATAAAGGGGTCACATATCACGTGACCCTGGGCTGTGTTGCTGATTGAAAATTAGGAGACCGGGTTATCATTCACAGGGGGAATCCAACCATCATTCCCTAGAGGATACCCGGGGTGAAGGTCGGATGCTCCGCATTCCCTCCTCCTATTACTTATTCTCCTAAAGCAATGTGAACGGGGAACGTATTCAAAGGAGAAAGCAAATTTTTTTAGTAAATTATGTTTCTCCGAGAATACTTACCCGATCACATTACTAAGAAACCCTCCCAACCACCCCGCCATGCGAGCATCCTCGTGTTTTATATACCGCTCAGCTTAAAAACTAAAGAAGCGACACCTAGCGGGTAGCAAGGGGTGGTAAGGGGCAAGAGTTATTGCCCTTTGTCTATATGACATAGACAGGAAAGACGAATTTTCGTCTTTTGGTAGGGCTGGATTCGCGAGGTAGCAGGCTAATATCCCTAAAGTAAAGTAACGTGATCGGGTAAGTATTCTCGGAGAAACATAATTTACTAAAAAATTTGCTTTCTTGTGTACAAGATATAACTATTGTACTACCACGTTTTTCAGTGTATATTTTCTATGTAGATTCTGCCCACGTGCTATAATGCAAATATTTTCTATTCGTGTATGTGACTTAGCAAGAGAGTTATATTTGCAATATAAAATTGCATTTTTAAGAAACGTTTAATATTGTAAGATTATTGTCGGGTATGTTCATTTCGCTTCTGCACTTGAGTATTACTTTGTAATTATTGTGCCGATAATGTAATCTGTATAACGCACCGTACGTAACGCCATTATGTTCCATCATATATGCCAATGTCATGAATAGTACATGGCGTTAGATATATGTTCAGCTGACCAGAGAGAACAGTGACTAGACTGATCGGAGTCTACGTATTACTAGCTGAAGAGCTAACCATGAAGTTTACCATAACAGTCTAAAGACAGGCCCCAAAAATGTGGATAGTTTCTATCCATGGTAATATGACACCCCAGCTGAATGGCTCTCTGCTGTCAACATCCCAAGCCCATGCCTGTGTGAGCCTAATAAGTTCTTCCAGGCTGGTGTAAAATATTGTATGCATACAGTTAGAAGTCCACATAACAAACAAATATGCAATTGATTCAGATGTTTGTGACAATATAATGAGTGTCATTTTATATGCATTTCAGTCTACTATACAGACTTATTGCTTCATTTTTAGCATTTGGCATGGTGGTATCTACGATGTCGTAGCCTCAACTTGATTTGTTGTGGTTGTCCACGAAGTATGAATAAGGGTACTAATATAACTCCTGGTTGCAGATGTACTTTGTGAATCTAGACAAATGTCATATAATGTGGGGGAGTAGGGCGGCGCATTTACTGAATGCATGAAATTGACGGTCGCATTATACGTCACTTATTTTATATTTGAAAGGATCATAGGGTTTTAGTATTAAAAAAAAATGTCATTAACTAAAGTTCCTTACAAAACTATTATTTGGAAAATAATATGTACAACAGAGTTGCTTAATACGTGATGTTTCTATTAAAAAATAAGAGAGAGAGAGAGAGAGAGAGAGAGAGAGAGAGAGAGAGAGAGAGAGAGAGAGAGAGAGACTGTAGATATTTGGAGTACCAGTAGATATTTTACATTTGATAATATACTTATTTCAAGTAACTACAGTCATACCTATACACTGTGTTGCGGGATGCAATGACCATGGAAGTAGTGCAAAACAGTTATGTAATGATTTATTTTGTAATATGGCTGTATTGCTTTGTTGTTAATAAGTAATAACTATCCCATCTTTTTAATTAATACTGACACAGATGCCATGTACGTACAGCCTATATCTTGTGCTGAAAAATGGTGTTAAACCCTATAACAACAACAACAACATTAATAAGACTTGGAAAAATATTTACTACTTGTTCTGGCGACATTTTTTTAAAATTGGCATCAAAATATTCAGGTTGGTGATTTTTTGGCGACAACTTTTTAAAAGCCAAGACCATCCCTATATATATATATATATATATATATATATATATATATATATATATATATATATATATATATATATATATATCTATATATATATATATGGTCAATTATTTACAGGAAAAGACAGACCTCTGCTTGCCACATAAAAAGGATGCGTACTTAGGGCTCAATCACAAGGATTGTCAATTTGAAGACAATGCGAGTGCTGACTTTGCAAGCACTGGCAGAAAACTTGTATACTGTTACGATAAATGGATACCCTATGGGACCTTTTTTAACTTGTGTTATTATCAATAGGTAGGTCCTCGACTACCCAGATACCAATTGGCATCTTTACATCCGAAACAGAACATATCCGAGGTAGCATACATGTATATGGTAAAATATCAACTATTGTCTATCCATGCATATTACAAAAACCTAGAATTATTTGATGATAGTATTTACAACCGTTCCAAATGCTGCGCTAGAGTACATTGTCCACACTGTGTGGTATTTCCATTTCAAATGAATTCCGCTTGAAGGTATGAGCCGTTTAAGTATCTGAACTGCATTGGACTTCAAAGGTGATTCAATATTTTCATCATTCCTTAAATGTCCTGTAGTATATTATTGGTTGTGTTTTACGCTGTCTGGTTGCTGATGACTAGGACAATTTCATCTTTCTGGAAATGAATACAAAATGATCTAAGTACTCTGCTGTATGGTGAAAGGTGGAGGATGACGGCATAGTAGTTGCGGTGATGGTGTGTTTTTTAGATCTTGATACTCTCGTATGCTACTATCGGTATCACAGACTTCAGTTTCATCTTTGTTTGCCATAAATGGTATCTGTATTTCTTCAAGGAGGGCTTGAACATCTTGGAGAATATCTTGATTTGCATCTATTTTTGACCGAATATTTGAATAATCGTCATCCTCATCTTCCTCTTCTTGTCTGTTTTCATTCATTTTATCCTCGTTAATTGGTTGTACATCCTCCTCATCTATATCACTGACGTCAATATATGGCAACAAATCACAAGATACATTTGGATCATCCTGGATGTTTTTCATATCCTCGACTGTTACACCATTATTGTCAACTGCTGTAGTGGAGGTAGTGGCTCCATTAATGCTCTCTATATCTTCATTGGAGATGTTTAGTGAGAAGTTTTCATTTCTCTCATTATTACTGACAGTTTCCATTTTCTCCACATCATGAATAGCCAAGTATGAAATGCTTTCATCTAGATCCACATTTTCTTCCTGAAATCCCGAATTCTCCATCGAAGCCGCTTTGTCTAGAATTTTTGTGAAGGGCTGTAATGATGTAAGTCTTGTCCATATGTGTTTCAGGCCCCATGTAGCTTGCCGCTGAAAACTTTCAAAAGCACACTCTTCGTCAGAGGTCATCTTCAGGAGAACCCATTCTAGGTCTTCTTTTTTCAACTGTGGTACTTCCTTGCATGCACAATCTTCTTTTTCTTCACACAGTGGAAGATGCCATGTTAACACATCGTTCGAATCCTTTGGAATACCTTTCATTGTGATGGGAAGGGTGCATAGTTGACTTATTCTCCTTTCACCAGGTTGTGGGTCTGTTTTCATGGTGAGCTGGACCAGATTGTCCATGAAAAATATAAGATAGCAGTCTCTGAGACAAACCAAATGTTCAGAAGCTGAGACATCGCTTGCTTTTATATAGCAAAGTGGATATGGTTTCAGATAAGTTTTAAAGTGACAAAGCTCTGGATCTGCTGCTTTCTTGAGACGTCTGTCTCCATTTCGCAGACTTTGACTCGTATTCGTAGCTGAGGTGATGGAAAACACAGATGTGATGTAGTTGATGAACAACTCATCTGTGACAATATCTTGTATTAGACCACTGTAATTTCTGTTAAGTATGTTCAGTGACGAATCAAAAAGGCAATATAAAGAGGACAGTTTTGAGGTGTAGAAATAATCAGATGATCGACGCCTGAGGCTGTCTTTGTTCAGTAGTATTTGTTTTAATAAACACTGGAATGGTAAAGGAACGTGCAAGCGCCATTCTCTCATTATTTGAAAATGGTTTATATCTAAGGGGTCAGCAAGCCAATGTTTCTCCTCCTTAAAACATTAAAAACAAAAGGAGTCAAGAATTCCAAATTCCTCTGGGAGATCTTGGTCATCCAGACAAGATGAAAGAGACGCGTAATGGGGTTGGAGTTTACCAGATTTTAGATGACTTCTTGCGAGAAAACGCTCACCAGGCAGAAGGCAGCCATTGGGAAAGAAGAGTATGACAGGTACATAAAGATTGTGACTTTTCTTCAGAGAGGCACGAGCTATCAGTGAGATATCATCATATAGTTCAACATTATGTTGCTGTAGTTCGATACCAATGTGCACTCCTGTTTTATGTGTACACACATTTGTGCACTGAAAACAAATGATATTTTGAAACTGAAGAGCAGGTATATCTCTAAGAGCATTTTCTGTGTCAGTTTCTATTTTCTCAGGTCGATGGATACTTTCCAGATGGATTGTAATTCCATTTACTGCATCAGCAGCAAACTTCCAAGCAACATTCCGTTGACAGAGCTTCAAGCACAAATGATTGAGTTCTTGTCCTTTTTCTGCCAACTCCTGTTCATCTTCATAGTCTGACGCTTCTTTCTTACAAAAGGAACTATAATGCCATTCAAACAAATTAATTTTATTCCATTCGCTCTCTGTGAACTTTGTTTTGTAATCAATAATTAAAGATGGAATCTTCAGCCCTTCAAGTTGTAGCTTATTAATTGTTTCTTCATACAGACCCAAACTTAAAATTTCAACAGACGCTAGTTCTTGATAAAGGTTCCATGTTCATTTATTCCATTTTTTGGAAGATATAGACTGTGTTTGTTGTTCTAAGAGTTCATCACATACCAATTTGCAAACCTGGAAGTCATCATAGTGATGAAACATATATCGAAAGAAAGACGACAACGAAACCAATTTATTTTCTTCTCTCTGGATTATCCCAGTATCGTGTCTCTGTAATTCTTGTAAAATATTTTCTTTCTTCACAGTTTTTTTCCTGTCATGAATCGAATGGTTAGATTTAAGGAACTTTACAAGATCATCTATGGCTATGAAAGTTCCATCTTCGATTTTATTGAAAGGTAGAGACTCGAGTGATGGTATACAAATGGAAACCTGTTGAAGAATGAAATTATTTAACTATATGATATAGACAATTCAGTCAAACTAGATATTCACATAAAATATAAAGTTAGAATTTGGTGCTAGATTTTATGTATTGGAAGATAAAAGATTACAAGTATGACTGACCAAGGAGATGCGAGATGGACATAAATATAAACTATAAAACATATAGGACCATTATATAAAGTACTTCAACTTGTTGCTTGAATGGCATTTACAAAAGGCTTGTGTCAATTATGATCAACTGTATGACTCAATGCTTTGATATATTTCCATGTTCATTTACAATATATATGTGCTAATTACCATAGTCTATATCTAAGTTACTTTTAATATACATTGAGTAATAATGTA
Organism: Unio pictorum; assembly: GCA_030141615.1. NCBI lineage: Eukaryota > Metazoa > Mollusca > Bivalvia > Unionida > Unionidae > Unio > Unio pictorum. The sequence goes on from JARLTB010000181.1 coordinate 1,173,317, forward strand.
CTACTATCTAATGATAATACAATTATAATATACCTACATAAACAATATCATGCCTTAAGTACTTCTTGCTGCAATTAGACCAATAAATGACCTACATGAGAATTCAAGCAACATGACCTCTGTGCTTCTTGATTTGTGGATTTTGGAGAGAGCACTGTTAATGAACTTAACTTATTATTATTGAACTATCAATGAACTTAAACTGAATTGATACATTGATTATATAAACAGTTGCAAATTGTTGTGGTAAAAAGCTATTATATTTGTACAATTTCGTCTACATGTATCCGTATCAAATAGAAGCTCACAATAGACTGTGTATGTATGTGATACACTGAGTAAGTGATATTACAAATTACTGAATGCAGATAATATTGAAATCTTACCATTTCTTCATCTTCAAATTCTTGATGATATTACACACTCCATGTCTTCAAGATAAAACTGTAAGTATCTTTGTAAAAAGTCACAAAACTATTCAGACAATGTATTTGGAGCACCTGTCAAGCAAATACATCACAAAACCGTCAGCTAATCTTATTTTGGTACAATCTATTATGCACAATACTATATAGAAATCCCATATTTAAAGCTTGCTTTCAAACACTGGGAACTGAAATAGGGGCATTATAACTGGACAGTTAGCTGGGAGTCTAAAAGCAATTATATCTGACATGAGTGAAATTCACACTTGCTGATAACAAGGTGATGACAGATAAAACAAACACAGGCATCCAGACCTAAGGATCTACAGATTTCGGACTTGGGGCTTATGAGGCGCCGTAGCGGACAAAAGCTGGTCCAATCAGAACTTTGCCGTTGAAATTTCGATGTCGTATGTCGAGAAATCCAATTTCACGTGTTAAATCATAAATCGTTGTCCTTTAAAGTTCCATTGTGTGGGTCGAGATTTTATTTTTGTCCTTAAAGTTCCATTTTGTAGGCCGAGATTTTAGATTGTATCTGTTGAATCAAACAGTAGTGATTGAAAGTTATATTTTATATGTTGAGATTTCAAATTGTGGTGTTTGAAATACACAGCAGTAGTTGAATGATCCATTTCATATGTTGAGTTTTTAGATTGTACCTGTTGAATTACATAGCAGTCTTGTTCAATCAGAACGTTGACGTTGAAATTTCGATGTCGTATGTCGAGAAATCTAATTTCACGTGTTGAATCAAAAATCGTTGTCCTTAAAGTTCCATTGTGTGGGTCGAGATTTTATTTTTTTTCCTTAAAGTTCCATTTTGTAGGCCGAGATTTTAGATTTTATCTGTTGAATCAAACAGTAGTGGCTGAAAGTTATAGTTTCTATGTTGAGATTTCAAATTGTACCTGTTGAATTACATAGCGGTGATTGGACCTTTCTTTGTACTAGTCAGAATTGCTATTTTTATATAGTGAAATGTTATTATATTTACAGTTTGAAAGTTACCACTCACAGGTCGAGAATTACTATGAATTTCCTCGCTAGAGGTCGCTCTTTTAAAACGGCGCGTATTTTTTTTAACCAAGGAGGCTGTTGGTCGTTGTGTTTAGTTTTTTATGATACGCGTAAATATTATTACATCTCTGATGAGAGGATTGATCTTATTCTTATTTTCACCAGCAGGAGTAATGTGCTGCGGGACTTAATTCTTTATATTTTTTATGACAATACAATTCTTACATTTACGCTAATAAAATGACAAGGCGGTTAAGCTTGAACCCTAATTTGAGTGACGTGATATCGAATCTAGCAGCCGACAGGAATGGACTGGATTCAGTTGCTGCCTTGTTAGACATAGATGGAGACAGAAGGGCGCCAAGCAACAGCAACATATTAGATCGGTCGTCTTCATGATTTAGAATGGCAGGACCCACCTCAGTCGAGGACGAAGTGAGGAGTCTCTTTAGGTAAAAGATACACGCACGTTTTTCAACTGAACTTCTGAAGCATCCGCAACTTTTGTTTAAGGATAGTATTCTGATGAAATTAAAATATTCGTCTATGTTAATAACGCAATGAAATATTGATTAAAAAAGAAACATGTTTTGTATTATTTTGAGTGCCACATTTCTCCCTGCCAAGCCATGTTACTGTAAACTCATTCATCTAAATATAATTAGATTAACAAAATCCGCTGCCTACAGGTTACTTTCTGTTTAGAACCCTGTGTAGCCAAAACTATTGCAATACATGCTTCCTGATACGGTCAATTGCAGACGATATAATGTCTATTTAATGTTTCGATTCCTATTACATAGAGCAGCATAGAGATTGGGCATCCCTGTCTCACTGATCTAGTGATGGCGAAGGGGGCTGTCTGTTTGCCATTGACTTGGATTTTAGATTGGATTTGGTTGTAAAGTATTTCAGTCCATTTGATAAAATTAGAACCGAATCCATTCCTCTTAAGAGTTTCTATTATGAAACTGGTCTCGATTTTGTCAAAGGCTTTTTTTTGGTCAAAAGTTACAAGTGCCCCCTGTTGCTGGTTACTTTCCATATAGTCGATAATGGTTTTGATGGATAGAATGCTGCTTCAAATCTTGTAGCCAATGTTTACTAGAGAAATTGGTCTCCAATTTTTCAGGTCAGTGACCTGGCCTTTGCTTTTATATAGCAATGTAATTACGCCTGTCCGCATTGTATTTGTCATTGTTCCTGTGTCCATTATGTGCTGATATAGTTTATGTAGTTTGGGGGTTAATTGTTTTCGAAATTGTTTGTAGAATTCAGCAGTGAGGCCGTCTAGCCCTGGGGCTTTACCTTTGTTTAATTTGCTAATTGCCTGTTAAATTTCACTTATCTGTATTCTACGGTCACATAGTTCTCTATTTTCATTTGTAATAGTGGGGAGGGCAATCTTATCTAGGAATGTGTGTTTCGTTTTGTTCGGTATGCGTTTGCTTTTGTATAACTGTTTATAGAAGTCTTTGATGTAGGTAAGGATTTCGTTTTTGTCTTCTATTTGTGTTATAAACATGTTTGCATTGGTTATTTTCCTTGTTCATGAGCAGCAGGGTAATTTTTTATTTTTTTTTTTCTAAAAGGACCCATGATTTTTGTATGGAGTCCACTCTTTATTCCAGATGCCCACCTTATCCTGGTCTTTGCAAAGGTACATCTGTCTGTGTGAAGTTGACATTGGTCTCGCATTGATTTGAGGCCAAAAAGTCTAAATTTCGGACACAAAATCAGAGTCCGACCACGGGCAAATTTTAGGTGGAAAAAAAACTGGGTCCCAAAAATGCGGTTCTTTCCTCTGTATTTAATAGTGCAACTAAAACGTCCAGATAATTTGGTATCATTGTAGAACTACATCTATCTACATTTCTCTAAAACCACCCACTTTAGTGTATCATGCATGACCTTGACGCTACAGAGCTTGTCAGTATGCTACTACCTGCCGCCACATAAATGCGGTGCCAGGGGTTAACGTGTTAATAAATGAATATGATAGTGACATTGTTTTATTTACAGTGCCACATACCAGTATACTCACCCAATGAGCTGGACTGCAAACAATAGAAACTGATCTGCAGTCGCATATAGCTCTGACAGATCAGGGTCTGATTTGCTTGTTCAGCTGAGTACTCCAAACTAACTGTATTGATTTAGGTCTTAAAGCACATGATGCAAAAGCATATCTGGGTCTCTGTAGTTAGACCTAACCTTTACATGAGTATATATGGGTTATGGTCCAGCACCAACTGAGCAGTTTCTCATGTTTCAAAATTATGTAATTTCTTTGAAAACAAAACACTTGGCACATATGTACCCAAGATCATATAAAGCATCCTTACATTTAGCCTTTCAAACCTGGTGTAAATGCAGTTGATATAACATTATATATTACCAATCTTTCTAAATGATATTAAAGCATCCAGGTTAATTCAAAAACGCAGATAACCTTAAATGTAACCACTCCTCCCAGAATAATGCTAGTATAAAAATATTTTAATGTCAAAATGATGTTCATCCACACTTACAAAATTGACATCATTACTATAATTTTTATTTTATTGTTTTCCAGGTTTAACTGAATGCACATACTACAAAGCAGGGCAAATGTTGGCCTATTTCATTATACACAGAGGGCCAAGTCCAAACTTTATCAGTCATACCCTTTACATGGCATTAGTTGAGGGTATTGCATCCATTCAGCCAACTCCCAATGAGATTTGTGATTATGAGCTGCGTGAGCAAGTGGAAGAGGTATACATTTTTGTAATAATAATTTATAGAATTTACAAAGTATCCTTGCACCAAGAAAAGGATCGGGTACACCTGAGATAAATTCCTTTATATCTTTAAATATGGTTATTGCAAAGCTGTAGAATATGAATAATTACTATGCAAGTAAAAGTTCTATGTCACAGCAAACTAATTATTTTTGGAACTATGGAACCAGTCTATGTGTGGTTATATACTAAGTATTTTATTTCAAATTGTGTTTTTCTCAAAGAAAAAGGAACACAGCACATCATTTTAATTGCTACATAGGTTTCCTCTGGGACAGATTGTTCATAGAATGTAAGTGTGTTATGCCGATCTTACCAAACATTAGCATTATGGTCAATGGGAACTAAATTAGCTGTATGTGCCAATATGTAAGACACTTTTATGATGCAAATAATAAAATGCAAGTCTTCGTTTTTTAGAAAATGTTATGCATATAATACAGGACACACACACCAATTTCAAATAAAGAAAGAAGTGGGGAACAGTGAGAAGATGAAGAATTGCTTCCAGTAAAATGTTTATGTACTTCAGATTTGATCTTCTACATGTTCAATTTATTGTCATTATTGCTATTTTGTTGTTATAGCCACCATCACTTAAATTAGTGCACAAATGTGACTCTTCAGTGGGCTGTGGCTGTGTGTTACAAAATGCATAAATATCACCAGATTTCAGTGTGATGCATCAAATTCTCTATTGTAAATAACTTAATATTGAGAAAAGAGAAAATGCTAAATTATTAATATTTAAAGGTTAAAAATATATGGAGCTATACTCAATTGATATTAAACTTTATTGCAGATAGCTGCTGCTTCCAATGAAGAGGATTTCAAGGCAGCTGTTTTTAAAGCAGTAGAATTAATCAACCTTGCTGGATGCATGAGTCTAACTTTGCATTTTAATCAAGATGGGCAAACTACATTAGCGAAATCCTTGACAAAATTTGTGGTTTGTGACAGAATACAGTCACCATTTGAACAGTAAGTAACGTACTAGGAAAGTAATTAATTATCATTAATTAATTAATTAATTACCCCCATTGAGATACAATCTCTGCTGTAAACCATCCTTCAGCAACTATCACTGCTAAGTTGCACCTTAAATAAATTTGCTGTAAACACAAATATCAGAATCTTGAGAATGCACAACTTAATGGTTGAAATGCATTAATTTAATGTTAGGCAGCTGATGTGGACCTCAAGGGTATTTGAATATTTCTAGTTTCCTATGCTATTACCAGTTGATTCAGGGTATACATTTTTCAGGCTTGTACAATGGTTAGTAATGTGGCTTTCCTGATATTTGTATATCTAATTGAATATTTGCATACATGCATTTCATTTGCATTGAGACATGTCAGACACCTCTACAAAATATGCATGAGTTCACAGAAGATATTATGCTTAGGATATTAATAATTTATTTATATTATGAATTTTAAAGTTTTGCTAGTCAAATTCTAGGACTAATTTCTAATCTCCACTTCTAATGTTTTCTAACTCCATTGCAAGGTTTAAATGTTTCTTATTACATAGTCTGTATAGTGTTCTTAAAGTATGCCCAGTTTCATATTCTGGATATCCCAGTATGTTAAGTATCACTTTATGTGATTCTGATTTGTCTCAATAAGGCCATGAAATTATTGTGGAATATTCTCTTTACTGATTGGCTGTGATCATAGGAACACTTTCTGAACCCTGCCTTTAGGAATTGTTGTTTTCAATAAACATTATTTTCTAACTTGACTGAAGGAAGGGAATGGGGAAATGGTCTCATCTGTTTGAATACCACCAATGTACTCCCACTGGAATATGTTATGTTATGAATAAAAATATCGTCATATGAAAAATGATGTAAAACCCCAATACAAGAACCAGAACAAGAACAAAAAAATAAGGGTATTGCTCATTCTGTTGTTAGGGATGGGGGTGGAAGGGTGGTATATCTGTAATATATTATCAACCCTATATACAAGTGTGGTTTAAATGTTAACTTGCAGAAGTAAATAAACTCACCTCTGTTCACAGAATAATGTGGACATAAACCGGTCTCCCAACTGACAGAATTTCTTTTCCAACCACACCACATTTACGAGGCAAATATGTGATGCAAATCTAACTCAGAAAGAAATTTGTTTACGTCTTCTGTACAGTCTAATGTTCCAAATCAAATACTGCAAATATCAGGTCACAAATACATTACAATAAATATGGAAATTTCTGCATCAAGCAGTCCTTTCAGAAGAATCTCAGAACAATGTATTGTTTTATTGTGAAAGTGACATTTTATGGTGAACATGGACTCTTACTGGTACAGTGTACCATATCAAACATATTTATTTGACATTCTGTGTTGAAAAATGAATTTGTCAATATAAAATGTTATGTTTATTCAAATGGATACTTGTTCTTTGATTTATAGTTTGTGAACAAGTATAATCTACTTTTACTACTTCAAATAGTATTGGGATTTTTGTTTACATACTAGAAATGAAAGGTGCAGATTCTGCCAGAATGACCAAATTTATTCATTTTTCTTTTTATCTTTATAATTTCAACTTCTTTGAAAACTGTGATAAGGAGAATTTAAAATGGGTAATGATTTGATAAAGGCTCACAAAAGCTGGACTTGTTCAACTCATTTCATAAATTCAATATAAAATCATTACCCATTTGAGACCCTCTTTGTCTGTCTATGACTGGTAGGAGCCTGCATGCTACTTACTATTGTCCATTCTGGACACTTAGTTTAAGTGTTATGTGTGGGGCATCCATGTTCCATACCAACATTTCCTGTATTTTCTTAATTTATGTGTTTTAGATTTGAGAATGGACTTCAGACCATGGGTTTAGTTGATGAAATTAAAAAAAAACAAGAAGCAGTGGAAGGAGGTTTTTATTTTCACCATAAAGCCTCTTGATGCTTTGCAGTTGGATAACATGTTTGATGTGAAGTGGTCGACTGAAGGAAGTAACCGGAAACGAATAGAGGAGAGAATATTGGTGTACTGGAGAGATTTCTTACAAGATTTAGAAGGTACAGTTGTAACATATATAGAAAATATTGCAGCTGTAACCAAGTATAATTTTTTGAAAAAGAGCTATTAAAAGCTCGCATGTCTTTATACCTAGAAATCATGATTCGATTGCAGTAAAACAAGGCTTGAAAAAGCTTTGTTAAACCTGTTGGCTTTGTTAGACCCGATTCTCAGTGCATCAGTACAATTGCTCTTTAATGTTGTTATATCTGCTAACATAATTCTCTACCAAAGTAGCCCCTGAGCTTCAGCAGAAGAGTTTGTTTTATAGGGCAGCATATACTGCAGGCATGTGCAACTTCCTTCAGGGCACATATGGTATGATTTTTAAATGTACCAATATGATGTAAGTGAAACTACGGTAAAACCAGATCTTGGTCCAGATGTGGCCTGCAGGCTAGAAAATCCCGATATACCAGTTTTGCTAGCCAAGGATCATTGATTAACTTCATTCCACATTACCCATGGCATATTTTGCTGGTTCAACTGGTGTTTTAAACAAGTGCCCATAGCATGCAGTTTGTAAGTTAACCAGTGAGATAACCAGTTTGGTATTCAGTAACTTGATTTGCAGTATGTTCCAAGTCATTAACTTGGAATTAAAATTCGCTTTCAGTGTTTAAGTTTGAGACACTTATCTATGACGTGTCATTTTCCTTACAACTACTCAATGTAAATTTATGAATCTGTTTAGATAAGTTTCAGTTGCATCCAATCAGACAATGGGGCAGTAGCTACCGTTTCAGCTAAATATTACAAATATTGATGTGGGATAAAGTAGTTTGATAAAATATTTGATAGTGTGGATGTTTATATGGTTCTAATGTCTGATTTTGTGCTAAATATTCCATCATAGTAATGCAAGATCTCCTGGTGTGAAATGCTTATAAGATGCATATCTGTATTTAATAATTACAGCAGCCTCTTTGACAGTCAATGGTAAAAATATTTTCTGTTTTGTCTTAGAAGGTCAAGGAGAAGTGTCTGTGACTCTAAAGGATCTTCTTGCTTTCACAACTGGAGCAGATGAGGTGCCTGCACTTGGATTCAACTTGCCTCTTCAGCTGTCCTTTAAACACCCAGAGGACCTACAAGATGTGGCACAGTGCTATACTGCAGGGTTTCCATATGGAAACACCTGTACTATGGAGCTGAAGATTCCAGTAGTAAATGACTACAATACATTCCAAAGGAATATGGCAGCTGCTATTTCTATGACAGTTACATTCACAAATCAGTGAATATTAAACCAAAAGTACCAATAATAAACAATAAAGGTGCAAAATGCTTGTGCTTCAATATTGACTTTTGAATAAAAGACTTTCTATAAATCATTGCAAACGACAAGTGTACATTTTGTAGCAATCATAGAAATACTGACTTTCATATGTACAAAACATTTGGACAAGTACGAAGATAAATACAGAGCAAATGTCATCATATTTTAAAGTGTAATCAGCTCCATGAAAATTTTTTGTTTGGATTTATTAACAAAGAATCAGCTGCTCAGGTACTAATTTTTATTTTCTTTCTGGAATTTTTTATATATGGTTGTAGAATGAAAGATTAATGCATTATCTGAGTACTGAGATATTCTCAGAAGGTTGTTAAAACTACTATGAAAGTGATAGGTACATTTCATATGGGATACCTTAAAGAAAACACATTTAATCGTTAATTATTTACAAAAATATTACTACAATAATACCAATTGGGCACATGTATGTACAAGAAAAGAGTATCCCCCTGTTCTAGTTATCTGTATTTCTCCTTTGGACTCTTTCCTCTATCCCTCCCTCTTTCTGTATCCAAATAAAATTTATAATATTCTCAAAAGCAAGACATTGTTTAGTTTACCGTTGTATTTACTCTTGCACCTTTTATATTTTGTGATGTTCATTACATAACCTGTATAACCATCTTGCTCAGGTTTCCCCAAGTGCTTCTCAGTTTTTATTGTGAATAGGAACAAGACATAGCATTAAGTAGCACCTGCATGGTGACCTTCAAGTTAAGGTCATATTGTGCACCCATTGTTGTGTGCTCAAAAGTTATGCCACATTTTTCTTATGTTTAGTTCAGTTTGTGAAGGATTATTTATCATATGCATCATACATGGATTGATGTTGATGAATGTAACATATTTAACAGATCAAGTAAGATTTATGCAGCATTGACATCCTTTTCATTTTGCATTTATGTTAGCTTAAGTCATTTTTCATTTTAGAGTTGTGCATTGAGTTGGTAGCTGGGTATTTGAGTTCAGTGAACATGTCTGAAGTTTGACTCGCTACAAAACTTTATGAATGTTTCCATGAACATGGTACAATGACATGCAAGCTACTTTATTTGTACACTAGCTTTGCTATCTTCTTACAGCTTCATTTGTTCTATTAATTAAAAATATTAAACATGCTTAATACAACCAAGTCATAACAGTCAGTTATGTCATCATCCTATGACTTGTATTTCCATAATTTGACATGAAAGCTCTTGTTATATATTAAATAATACAAAAGCTAAATCTTTTTTTGTGTTTACACCACCCCCATCCCATATATTTTTAGGTGGAAAGTAGTATCACACAGGTCTGACAGTGTCTCTCCCATCATGTTCTCGCATCTCAAATTGATATCAGCCAATTAATTTATGAAGTACTCCATGAATTGGAACCAACTTACCACTTAAAAACTTAATTTATAAAGCTTGGTAAAATTACATTGTGTATATTTTAAACAAATTTCTTTTGTTTTACTTAGGTTTTTGTGTACTACCTAACAGTCGCTTAATGAGTTATTTAACACCAACCTTGATTGTAAACTGCTGTAAACAGAGAAGTCCCTGCAAAGCAAATTAATTTGTGAAATCTGGCTCCATTAGTGAAGGGGAGCATGCGTGCAGTTATTATCACTTGTCTACAAAAATTTTGGTGGCTTTTATACTGTTCCATTTGTCAATACCTATCAGTCATGTCCCCAAAATTCATATTTATTACCAGTAATGAATCTGATTTTTTTTTAATAGTTGAAAGATTTCATGGATTGAAACAAAATTTGGTACAATATTTATATTACATCTACTTAAAACTCAATTATCAACACTTAAAATCTAATTTTAAAGGATGTATTGCTCCTGTTTAGACTTGTGCTGCTCAATGTTGCCTTTGATTGCATAATTTTGGTTGGTTATTTAATATGAATGCAAGTATTCCTTCCATGCATTTCTTAAAGTACTGCTTCAACATTGATCAGGATCTAAATATGTAAAACAAAATAGTAGACTGCAATTATGAGAAGTTTATTTTCAGCAAAAATTATAGATCTTATTAGAATGTGTTCATGCTGAAGCCAATAATTGTGTAAGTACACTTTTTACATTTAAAAAATGGTTTATGCCATGATTACCATCATCAGACAAAGGATCACACAAGGTGTGCAGGTGGTTTAATGCATCTGGAGTCAGAAGTACATTAATGAATGGCACCTGTTAACAGCATCATGATCTATATTGTCCAAGTGCAGGAGAACACCTTGCATCCAAAGGGCAAGAGGAGACTGATGGCCCATTGAACTTAGTCCATGATAGTTCCATTGATTATAGAACTCATCTAAAGAGCGTTGAATTCGGGGAAGGAAAACAAAATGGAGGACAAAAAGATCTACTTCATCCAAGCTTGAAAGAAGTCCCAAATCTTCCATAAACATGAAGAGTCTTCTGTAGTATCTAGACAATACTCTATTTGTCTCTGCCCAAAGTCGCTCAATGCGCTGATTGTGAACACTAAGTCCTGTTATGAAACTTCTTCTGCCAACACCTTTCATGTTAATGACAAAATGAGCTACATCAATATTTTCTACTCCCTTGTCTGCTCGAACCCGTGATGGCATGCCAAATGCCCTTACACCCTCTTGAAAATAGCTAAGTACAGTTGGAGCCAAATTATTTGCTGAACACTTTAGGTAAATAATGCATCTGCTTGCCCCATCAATGCAGCCGTGAATTACAAACCGCCAAGAAATAAGCTTGTGGTTGGAATCCATGTGCCTGAAGTAAAAAGATGAAACTTAAATGTCAAATTATAAATTGGACATGTTTACAGGCTAGTATTGGCACTGTATAACAAAACAGTGAAAGAAATTATGAATGTATTGCAGATATTTTCCACATGAATAAAGGAAGTAGCCAAATTAGATTCATTTCCATGCTAAAGGGTCAAAGCAAAAGTATGTTAAAGTTTAACATTAACTATAACTTGACTGCCACTTTAATATTAAAATTCATAGTAATAGTCCGACAATAAAAGAATTAGGGACTGGTTAAAATATTTGAAGCCTGCAACAATTTAACTGATTTTCTGAAACAGACTATAAGTGATTATAATTTTTTATTCTTTTCTCTTTAATTGTGCAACTTGTTGGAATAAATTGCCCAGAAAAGTAAGATATGTGACAAACTTTCATTAATATAGCCATCATTTGTTTAGTACAGCCCATGCACCAACACCATGTTTGATGACAAATTTTGACTTCATGGGATATAAGTGAGATAACCATTATAACAAAATATGAAAATGACACTGAATAAAAACAGATAAAAAATATCTGCAACTGATTGACATAAGGCCTCTTGCTTAATCCAAGTCACAAAGAATATCATAATTTAAGCTGAGCCAGTGTGTTTGCCACTTTGCAGTAACTTACTGTACACCCAGAATAAGAAATTTTTATTACTCCTTGAAAATAACATGTAAGCCAAGGTATTATAGATTGAACACATAATCTATGCATATTTTGTCATAAAAGATCATTCTTAATAAAATTATTTAACCTTTTTTATTGGTTCCACGTGAACATTTAAAATGTAAGAGACGTTAAATTGGACCGATGCAAGTCTGAAAATGGCACTTTCATCTTTCAAAATTGTAGAATCATCAGAGTCCAAGCCACAGTCATGATCTTACAGCTAATGTCCGGGTCACAGCCTTGTTTTGTAGTTTTCATCACTTTGTCTTGTATATTCCTTGACTTTGGAGCCGTTTCATATTAAGAGATGACACCAGACTCACTTGTATATTGTCACTAGAGTGCATAGTTTACCACACTTTTGGTCATATTGGTCAAGGTTAAAGATCCAACTTTATGTACACATGCTTTTTGTGTCTTTAAAATGTTATGCTACAACAAAATTCTAACAAGGATTGGTACATGTTTTGTATCATTTAAAAGAACATACCAAAGTTGGTTAGGTACAGTGATATTGTAATTTCTCCGACGTATTGCTCTCCTCTGTCTCACTGCTCGTCCAACAGGGTCAATAATTTGCAATCTCTCTCTAACATGCCATCTCTGAACACGAATACCATGTCCTATTGGTAAAATATTAAAAACGAGATATATTTTACTATTTCATTATTTGTGTGCTTTGTTGAATAAAATGAAAATCTATTGTTATACTGCCAATATGTTCAGGTATGTATGCACGTTTGCATTACTAACTTATGTCACAAGTCCTTTTAGTTGCCCCCCCCCCCTTGCAAGTGTGCTTCCGGTTGGCTAAACATACTGTTGCTGACCATAGCAATTTTTCCCCTCGGGGTTAATTTTTTTTAATTAAAAACCCCCCAGAAATTCAGCCAGTTTTGCCCAGGATTTTAAGTGCTTAATACATTATAAATTCAAATCATTATAATATATATTGTTAAGAAAAATACCTATCTATCCTAATTTTAAAACTGGTACAATAGGAAACACTAATTTCTTTTTGCCTTGCACTGAAACAGACGTGAAATTGTGGGATATAATTGATGGTGTCTAAATCTATTCAAAGTGGTGTGAGAGTTTTCATGCAATGTTGTGGGGATATACTTATGCAGTGGGTGTGTTTTAACATAAAACTTAAGGAATTTCCCTTAATTGGATAATACATATCTGAGAATTGGACCGTGTTAACTTACTTACAGGCGAACCTATTTCAGATGGATTTTAAAATGACAACCTTATATTATCCATGGGAGGAAATTAAAGTGGGTGTGGTTTGATAGTAAAAAAAATTTGAATGCATGCGTTTGTGTTGTATGAATATAATATAGTCCAAACACTTACCTCCTACCAGGAATTGTTTCTAAACTTGCTATCAACATTTATTTAATACACTGCACTCAACAAAACTTGTGAGATATTGAATCATGGGTTCCAAGCAGTTGTCAGTCAGTCACACTTTTTTTCTGACTTAAAAACAAGTAGAGATGCTTCTCGGAAAATTAGTAAACTTATTTATTGCAGATGTGCCGGTTGCTATCCAAATTTCAAAAGTTGCAATATTTAAAATTTTGTTTGCTTTTGTTAAAAATGTTGCAAAATGTATTTGGCTACTTATTTTCATAATCCACAATTATCCACACTTTGTATCTTGGTCAAAACTTGGAAATCATTCAAAGTATATCTATATAAATTTATAGATATAATACTAGAATAAATTTTCACTAGTCACGGTTCCAATATGTTAACCTATCTACACCATGGCAGATCAATGTGATATTTTACAGCTTTTGGTACTTGCAGCATCTAAGGGATTTCATGAGCTGACTTCGTAAGTATGTAATGCCAAGTATCCAACAGTGTGTAACAATGGTGCATTGTACATCAGCCAAAAGTGGAGGATGTTGACATCAAAAGGATGCTGTGTAAATTTACATAGAAAGTTTATATACCACAGAGAAGCCATTACTGGTGTATGTGAGAGAAACGATGTATTTGTATAAACACAGACCGGCAATAGAATTTTGTTTTTGTTTTTAATTATTCCATTCCATTTGTATACTCCCCTAGTCTCAATCATTTAGGAACAGTGTTCAAATTTGAACAATCTCATTTTGATTGGATTCACTGGCCACCAGATCCAATGAAATTAACAGTACCAAAGCAATGAAATATATGATTGAATTAGCAAGGTGTAGATAAACTGACCTATAAGAACATTTGCTAGTAAAAATCATTTGAAGAGTTATACATACTAGTAAAAAGATTACTGGCATAGATGTACACAAAATCATTCATTTTTTGTTTGCATCCACTTCTATTTCATTCAGGTCCATTTCTAATGCACAACTCATAAATCCATGATATGTTTATGAATTGTTTTTTTTTACATATATTTGACTAGTGATGTAGATGTGCATTGTGATATTCAAGATCCTTCAGTTTCAGTATTGTTAAAGTTTTTGTTCTTTTTTCATTCTACATACTTGGTAAAGCTCCAAAACTATTAAAGATATGTCTCTACAATTTGAACACATATCTGATGCTTTTGCTGTTAATAATTCCTCATTATCATTTTGTTCATCCATCAATGCAAATAAAACTTCCAAAACCATGATAGATATATTCATGAAACTTGGTGCACAATTTAGACAAGTGCAATAAATTAGCTATGTTACTGTTTACAAATCTTTATTATTAATATTGTTCTGGGGTCATCCATCAATTTATTATCAAGATTTTTGCTTTTTTGACCAAACTCCAAACCCATTTGAGTGATTTTTTTCTTTGAAATCTGGTACATTAATTAGATTATTTGTGTATATCTGATTTTTACTATTCACAGTTCTCTCATGTTTCACCATTGTGTTTATCTCGTCCATTTTTTCATCTATCAGTCACAATTCTATTTCATAGCAGTACTTTAACATTGTTAAAGACATCAGTATGAGAATTCAGCAATAGGTTACCCTATAGGTATATCTAGCCTGTAACTAACATGCTTTCTGTTTGCATTATTTTAATTTATGTCTACTGGTTTGTCCAATTGGCAACTTGATTTCTTGAACATGTATTCATGTTATTTTTCTTTCACACACAAAAAAAACAACTAATATTTCTGTTACTCATCTATGTCACCAGAATCTAATATACAAAGAATAAATAATTTGACACTAATAAGCATGTGTGGGAAAGTTATAGGTATTATGTGGGTATTTATACAAATTTGACACTAATAAGCATGTGTGGGAAAGTTATAGGTATTACAAAGTTGATGCCTAGAACTTTCCTGATTATTTTGTTAATACTATCTTCAAAGTGAGCACCTTGACAAAATCTTCACTATCTCCTTGGATATTTATTAGAGCTGAGGATACAGAAAACATCATATTACTGTTCAATTGTTCACTTAATTCACTTGAAATCACCAATTACTTATTACGGTTATTTGCTTGGCAAAGATGTATGGATAATCTGTAAGGTATATCATATCATAGAGCATTATGGACTGCATTTCCTGTGATAATACACTACAGACATGATATGAACACATTAAATGTGCAGTAAATAACATGAATCCTGAACACTATGTCAACAAAATTTCTCACAAACTTTACACTTGCCTCTTAAACTGCCTTGCACATATGTTTCTCCTGACTCAGGTGTGAGGCTCAAAATATTGTGGATTATTCTGTCCAAATTATCATTTGAAATGTCGCTGTATCTGTCTCGTGGTAGACCAATTCTTAACCTGTGTCTTCGGAGGGTCCTTTCACTCACACTGAGAAGAGCAGCAATGGCTCTCCAGCTCATTCCAGTTTCCCGCAGCTGACATATCTGATCACGTGGAATTACATATCTGTAAAATGAAATGAAAATGACGTTAAACCTTTCTGGCAATGCACAGCAATGATGAGACTATTTGCTCCAATCAATCAAACAATCAATCAATCGAGAGAGAGAGAGAGAGAGAGAGAGAGAGAGAGAGAGGGAGAGAGAGAGAGAGCAGGCTTTCTTACACATAATAACTTGTTATATAGTGATAATAACCTATAATGAATCCATCAGCCTTGAGTCCATAATTCCATGGCAGAAAACTAGGAAAACAAGGGAATTACATGCATTACAGTCCACGTCAACTCTCTTTTTTACATGTATGAAAATTATACTGCGAAACACTAACAATAAACACATACCATAAATAAAAAATATTTCTCTTATTATAGTCCGAAAGCTGAGTCATTTTCATCAAAAGTTTCTGAAAGTTTATCAACAAACAAAACTTCAATGTCAAAAAACTTTACAATTTTTCAATTTTGAGTAAGGGCTCATCATGCTTATTAGAAAACATGGGTTTATCTTCAGAGAAATAGGATACCTTGGTCTCCCACCAGTTCTTTCAGTGATTGGGTAGTATCTTTGTGGTAGTGTATGGTTCTGAACAAGACACTCACGTAGTGTTTCCAAGACATTCTGGATACCCACCAACACATCCATGAAGTCTTCTTGCAAGTAAGGCATCAACTTTAAAACAAAATAAAACAAAAAAATTATATTGATTAATCATAAAGGTTAACCTAACAAATAAATCTATGTAAGCACAGACAAAGGTCATCCTATATGTATCATAACAAGTTAAGGGCTATGCACACTGCAGATATTTGCAGTAATGTTCCTCATGTTCACTCTAACTCAAGCACTCATACGAGGATATTATGCTCAATCACATTCTCAAACAAAATTAAAAAATATATATATTTATATTTTTGAATATCTATTGTTTACCCCCAGCATTTTTCTTCTGAGCTTAGAAAGTTAAAGATCCAATAATCAAAGATATATAGAAGAAAAGGATGTGGAATCGGATATTCATGACAGAGATGGTCTCACAGGTTTTTTTTTTTTTTACTGCATGATTACATTCCTTACCTTGTATTGTATGATGAACTGGAACATGTGTGTGAGTGAATATATATATATATATATATATATATATATATATATATATATATATATATATATATATATATATATATAATTGCAAACATACATGCATAAATAGTATTATCATGGGATGGACCGTTCAGGTAAGACGAAGGGTGCTGACTATGTTGACCTTAGTTTGAATCTCTTTTTCGGTTGGATGGGGAAAAGAATAATTGTGTTTACAAACCCAGAAATTGATTTGTTCATCAGGTTTAACCCAGTATATTCCAATGCTGTATTATTGTGGGCGCTATTGTTGCAGTAAATGAGAATTTCTGATTAATTTTGGACATGCCATCTAGTGATTGTTTACAAATATAAAGCTGTAGCAAATAAGGATCCAAATATATATGGTAGCGAATTGGACAAAAATTTATAAAATGTTGCTTATGATCATACTTATTGTACATATACAGGGCATACAATAACTGTTAAACCTTCTTGAAATCACTACTATTTCAATAATAATAATAATAATAATAATAATAATAATAATAATAATAATAATAATAATAATATTAATAATTTTGTATTTCTTTACCCACATTCTATTTAAAATTAATAAGTTAACTATTAGTTATTTTAATTAAAACTACAACAGGAAACACATTTTTGGTCTCAGATTTACCGATGAAGGCCGTATCAGTGTTGTTTATATGCATCTTGTCAATTTTAAATACATTCACACATACTGCACCAAATTTAAATAATAATAATAATAATAATAATAATAATAATAATAATAATAATAACCTGAGTATTGCTCTCGTGCATTATTCCAACTATGGTTGCGATCAACTTTGCATGGTCCTCAAACCTCCGTTCCAAGAACTCGAGGATATTAAGATCATCCTCAGCACAATTTTGTATCACTTGTAGATCACTATATATACTTAAAATGTAGTCCTGTAGCTCACTAGTTAAAGTTTCTTGAATAAAGAGCAGTAAAATCACTAATAAAAGTATATATTGCATGGTATTTTCGCTCGTCTAAATCCGGAATGTTCCTAATTTAAAATAGCGCGGTTGTCATAGCCAGAGCGACCTCTAGCGAAGACGTCCTTGGTAATTCTCGAACCACGAATGAAAAGTTTCAAGCTGTAAATGCATAGACTGAATACACAAACGATACATCTTAACACTCTTAATGAAATGGATCTTTCGTCGCAAACAGCTGCATACAACGTGTGAATTAAGGATTCTCGACATATGATATTCACATTCCAACCACCGCTATGTAATTCAAAATATACATTGTAAAACGTGAAATTGGATTTCACGACAGACCGCTATGTAATTCAACAGGTACAATCTAAAAACTCAATATATGAAATGGATCATTCAACTACTGCCGTGTATTTCAAACACCACAATTTGAAATCTCAACATATAAAATATAACTTTCAATCACTACTGTTTGATTCAACAGATACAATCAAAAATCTCGGCCTACAAAATGGAACTTTAAGGACAAAAATAAAATCTCGACCCACACAATGGAACTTTAAAGGACAACGATTTATGATTCAACACGTGAAATTGGATTTCTCGACATACGACATCGAAATTTCAAAGGCAAAGTTCTGATTGGACCAGCTTTTGTCCGCTACGGCGCCTCATAGTAAAGTAGAACCATAGCGGCCGTAGAGCTGGATAGTGTTGATGGTCTGGTAGCAGGTGGTCGGGCGTTGCTGACCAAGATTGGTGGGCGTTGATTGCTTGATTGACCAACCTGGAATACTGACGGCTTGATTGTCCAGTGTGATTGGTAGACGACTGCACTGGTGGTGATGGAGTGTATACCTCCATGCATGTAATATTTTAGTCGAGGGCTACGTTTTGGGGATCATAAAACCCAGTGAGTTTTGGGGACTGTATGATATAATTGACTGTTCCTTTTTGTTTACATAATGTTACTTTTTGAGTGACTACATTTTATATTTTTACGACGAGTAAAATACTACATTGTTTAAAGTTTTGAATAAAAGCGCATTCTATTTTTGTTGAAATCATTAAATCATTCACTCCTTGTCCTTGTACATTCATTTGTGTTTTCATTATTTATGTCCGTGCGTTTTATGTTAATTGATCCAATATTTGGATCGTATACATGCACACTTTATTCATTAGTTTGCATTAAAATCATTTTTCTTTAAACTTTGTATTTGTTTTACCATCAATTGTGTTGTGTTTTTTTAATCCGAAATCTCATTCGGTTATATTGTTTCATTCTAAGTGGGAAACTAAGGAACAAGGAATCAGCTATGTCATTTCTTGCCCTGTCAATTACAACATCAACTTTGACCACCTTTTAAAAGCAAATGCAGTCATGGCACCAAACATTACAATAAGGCTGCGTTTTTAAAAGATGTCTGACAATTCTTATGTTCGGGAAATCAATTAGATCGACGTTACTGAATCGTAAACGGATACTGCATGTTGCTTGATTGTATTCGGTGTTTTAATGTATATTTAATTTGTGTTGTGTATGTAACATGATTGAAGTAGTAGTGGTAGGGTTTAACGCCATTTTTCAGCACAAAATATGCAATACATGGCGGTCAGTATTGTTGGTAGAGAAATAACTTGAACAAAACCGAGAAAGAACCACCGACCCACGAGTAGCTACTGGCAAGCTTCCTCACATACACACATTGGCCGAATCCGAGACTCTAACTCACTCGGACAGAGATGAGATGGCAGTAATTCCTAACTGCGAGCGTTTTAGGCTACTCGGCCTCTCGGAGTTCCTGCAAATTGAGTGACACCGAATGGATGCTTGGATTGAATAACAGAGCAGTACAATGTGAGGGTGTGACAGTTTATGAAAGAAATTAATGTTCACTACAACACGTATGCAAATTTACTCTACCACGCACTACTACATATAATACATGAATAATATACTAAAAACTCTACAACAATCCTCCAGGAGACCCACGGGTTTTTGTAGTTCCAAACTCCACAAATCCTGATGATTTCCCCATTCTCAAAGAGGAGATTAAGTCCGAAATAAGAGCTATTAAGAATTGGAAGGCAGATGAAGTAGACAACATCCCAGCGTAACTTATCAAGAATGGTTGGGAATCAGTGATAGAGCTAGTAACAAAAATATGCAACAAGATCTGGCAGACAGGCGAATGGCCAAGACAGTGGACCCAATCAATTATATAAGACTTCCCAAAAAAGGCAATCTCCAGTTGTGCCAAAATAACGGAACTATTCATTTGGTCAGCCATGCTAATAAGGTGATGCTGAAGATCATCTTGAACAGACTGAACCTACAAGCAGAAGAAATAATTGCTGATGAACAGGTAGGGTTCCTAAGTGGAAGAATCACAACAGAATATATATTCAATCTTAGGGTTCAGTGTTCAAAGTACTTACAACATCAACAAGACATTTTCATGTGTTCATAGATTTCACCATCAAGCAGCTAAACGCCAATGCTGCTGGTGTATTAATTGCTCAAGGTCCTGTTGGAGACAGTACACATGCATGGAAGAAACAGATTACATAACAACCACAACTAACCAATATTAGAAATAGTACACATACATGGCAGAAACAGATTACATAACAACCACAACTAACCAATATTAGAAACAGTACACATGCATGGAAGGCACAGATTATATAGCAACCACAACTATTCAATATCAGAAACAGTACACATACATGTAAGGCACAGATTGCATAACAACCACAACTAACCAATATTAGAAACAGTACACATACATGGCAGAAACAGATTACATAACAACCACAACTAACCAATACTAGAAACATTACACATACATGACAGAAACAGATTACATAGCAACCACAACTATTCAATATCAGAAACAGTACACATAC
Source organism: Unio pictorum (assembly GCA_030141615.1). NCBI lineage: Eukaryota > Metazoa > Mollusca > Bivalvia > Unionida > Unionidae > Unio > Unio pictorum. The sequence goes on from JARLTB010000181.1 coordinate 1,194,184, forward strand.
ATGGAGGAAACAAATTACATAACAAGCACAACTAGCCAATATCAGAAACAGTACACATAAATGGCAGAAACAGATTACATAACAACCACAACTAACCAATATTTGAACAGTACACATGCATGGAAGAAACAGATTACATAGCAACCACAACTATTCAATATCAGAAACAGTGCACATACATTGAGGAAACACATTACATAACAACCACAACTAGCCAATATCAGGAACAGTACACATACATGGAGGAAACATATTACATAGCAACCACAACTATCCAATATCAGAAACAGTACACATACATGGAAGACACAGATTGCATAACAACCACAACTAACCAATATCAGAAACAGTACACTTACGTTGAAGAAACAGATTACATAACAACCACAACAAACCAATATCAGAAACAGTACACATGCATGGTATAAACAGATTACATAACAAACCATTACTAACACAAATCAAACGCAGAAAGAAACCTAACAATACGTCCCGCTGCGTACACCAAACATCATACAAACAATTCAGTTGCACAACGCTCGACCACTTCACGCAAAATCAATGTAACCTGCGTCCAAAAAACCAAGCAAACAACCCGGAATCTCCAGACACAAAAGTAATTCAAACAATGATACGAGAGATGTTACACACATCATGTTTACTCCCACCCCATTACAAATAAACAATCAAATATTTGCATCTGACAGAAACAATAAAACTCAACGTGATATCAAGGCAAAAAAGCAAATGCCTCGAACAAAATGAAATAATACGAAAACCAAACACTGTGACCAATGCCATGTTTCCGAAATTTTCATAATTTTAATACTAATAAACTTTTCTTGATCTTCAAAAATGACAATCTTCAAAAAGCAATAGAACTTGTACAGCAGATGAAAAATTACGGTATAATATGTAAACTATATCAACAAAAACCTGAACGTGATGAAAATCTTATACCAACAACTCTTTTATTTTATTAACTATAGAAACCAGAAGGTATATTACATTGAAATCATGACTAAAAGTAATAATTTTACCACGCCAGTACGACCATCAATCTTTAACCTTAAGTAATATATTTCCACGCCAGTACGACCATCAATCTTTTTTTAACCTTAGTTAATATTTTCCCACGCCAGTACGACCATAAATCGTTAACCTACGTTAACATTTTCCCACGCCAGTACGACCATAAATCGTTAACCTGCGTTAATATTTTCCCACGCCAGTACGACCATAAATCTTTAACCTACGGTAATATTTTCTCATGCCAATACGACTATAAATCTTTAACCTCAGGTAATGTTTTGACAGGCCAGTAAGACCATAAATTGTTAACATTAGGTAATATTTTCCCACGCCAGAACGACCATAAATAGTTAACCTACCGTAAAAGTTTCCAACGCCAGTACGAATATTAATCAGTTGTAACATCCAACATTCCGGGCAAGCGTACGATACTCTCCCCAAAACCACACTTAACAATATAGCCGTGCACAATTGTTAAATGAACAAATACTTAACACGGAATTACACCTATTCAAGTATAAACATAAATATTTAGAAAGCTCGCAAAAGAGCTAGTAACGAAATGCTATATTGTTGTATACGAGCACTAACATGAGGATGCTAAAGTCCAATATATCATACTATGTTAACTTGAACTTAAACAAGATTATTCTAACAAAAACACCATTCTATATGGTAATATTTTCTCTGAAAAGAAAAAGAAGGATGTTTAGCAACATGTCTCACTATAGCAAAAGCTCCAATGGAAATGCTCTAATGAGAATGTTAGAAGAAACTTTGTGGGTAATTTTCTTATATTAAATAATAATGAACATGAAGTAGAAGAAACAAATTTAAAATTGTACATAAACAATATTTCTAAAATAAAAAACAGCATTAGCAAGGTACTTAAAATGGTGATTGACTCAAATTGGAGTACTCAAAATATTTCACTAATGGGTATCTTGCAGCTATCTTATTTCACGATAGCTTCTTCTTATTCATTCTTTCTTCGTTGACTTCTTCAGTCTCATTAACTATTCCAATCCGAATCCCCGGTGAAATACAGGCACGACTTAAATGACAAATGAACTGGGGTAATACGCGCTACGGTGTGTATAATAGAAGACCAGTACGAAGAGATAAGGTCTTTTGTAATCCAGAATTTATAGAACCAAGGTGCTTTAATTTAAACTCAAAGCCCACATACACCATCCCCTACATTGCATAACATGTACGTACGTGTGTGTGTGTGTGTCTGTGTGTGTATGTGTGTGTGTGTGTGTGTGTGTGTACGTATATAGCTGGCCCTCTGATCTAGGCTTCAAGCCTACTCAGAACCATGTTTCTTAACAAATCAAAACATACACTTCCTTTATATTGTGTATGGGTGATGAACTAGATAATGCTGTCCTTACCATAAATATGCATAAGTACGGGTCTGTTGCGTCAAAACAAATACAAACAACTCCACAACAACAGGACAAAACCTGACTGAGAAAAAAAGTCACTTTGCGAGAAAGAAAAAAACACAGGAAAGGAAACCAGTCGCGTGACATAGTCCTGTGGGATGCTAGTACTACACTAAGTTCCTGGCAAAAGAGCGAGCCTTACAATTGCTCTAAATGGTCTATCGGGCTTGCACTTTCGATGGAATATGGGATAAATTAACTAACTTCTATTATACTAAGCGAACAATATAACAATTAACACTTTCAAAGTTATTTTGCTAACCGACACAACTCAAAAACAAATATAGGGAAACATATACACCTACATATATTTACACAACATGGATTCTTGAGGACCAGTCCAGCTGTATGTGCTGGGTAGGGCCGAAGGGTGTCAACACTCAAATGAACCGACACGAGTATGATTCACTGGATCGATTGATGAAAATTGAAACAAGTATGGCTCACAACTATTTGATTATGACAAAAGGGTTCACACAACCGTGTGATTATAATAAAAACACATGGACGATTCACACAGCCAAAATTATAGCAATGGAAAATATGTATGGTTCAAATAACCGCGTGTTACAAAGAAAATTTAGTGTGGTTCAAATAACGATGTGTCGTTGTATACATTATACAACATAATGGTCCTTATCCAGAAGGTAAGAATTAGCATCATAAATCTTCGTCCTACTCCAGAATTATACATTCATATTCACCCATGAAACAGATACTGTCGGTTGAAATGGCTTCAGTGCCACACGACGTAATGTGTCAATATAACACATGGGGAATTACCAGTCCGCACCGCTCTGTGGCTCCAACCTTGATAGTTTATCCTAATTGCGTCTTCTAATTTCCAACTTAAGCCAGTTGTATTCAAGTATAGTTCAATTTTATCCGGATCTTCGATTCCGGTCAACGGAGAAATCCAAGACTATCCAAATGGAAGTACAGCAATGCCAGACAGCACTTGTCCAGATGTCAAAATCGGCGAACAATTATTTGATTTTCTCTAATGTCACAGACTGAACTAAATGTGTCGAGCTGTTTTGAAAATTGTTTTTAACTTGTCCCAAATTATTTTCTTCCCTTATTCCGTGGCAGTGTACTTGACATGTGTCTGTAGTTAATGGGATGGTGTTTAGGGTGTATTCTATTTCTGACATTTTATAAGCTCTGCATATGTTGTTTACTGATATTAGTGTCAAGATCTATCCTTATTTACAAAGACGTGTGATTATGACACACATCCTGACCATACTGTGCATTAGTTTACTGCGTATGTTCTTTTCTGATAGAGGAAGATCTGCACACGGGTACTTTACATAACTAGAAGTGTTTTTAAATGACATGTTCTTTAGAGAAAAAAAGATTTTACGCTAACAATATAAATGCAATGACAAAAATGTAAACATAAATTACTGACTTCGAGCGATTCGTCTCAAAACGTGCTCTGATGTACTCCAAAACGGTTTTCACATGGCTTTCAGTCCTTGCCAAAACCCTTCTCTGTCTTTATAAAACAAAATTGAACATAATACAAGAACAAACGATAAACAATGTATTTACTTATTATAAATGTACTAATGCTGATGTTGCGCACTGTACCTGCTAAGCAAATATATTGTAATATTATTCAATACTAATTAGAAACCTGATCTATAGTTGCCGTGGTTTGCTTTTACCAAATCGCTGAGTGGTTTCAAAGCTGCTTAATTTCTTTATAACAAAGACGTGGAAATAAATCATCTGCTGTCATTATTATCTCGTACGCTTCCCCCCACCCCGAAAAAACCTCTTTCAATCCAAACTACTTACCATATTACAATCCGTTTTTCATTTCCGATTTCTCTTTTTTTTTCAATGTTTTCTAAGAATAATAAGATCGAGATCAGGTAGATGTTAAATTACTCAGTATTGCATCTTTCAATATTAACAACATTGTTCTATGTTTAAGTCTTTCTCTAATTGCATACGCTTCTTTGCATATGCTTCTTTGTTGATATATTTTTCTATGTTCCCAATATACTTACATACGTTGCAAAACTCAGCCTTTATACGTAATATCATTGACTCCACAATTCGTTCACCGCTTACGTATTTTAATTCTCCTTGTTCTTGCGGAGTGAATATGATACACTTAATCTGCAGGCTGAATATTCCCACGTTCATTTATTTGTAATGATCTATAAATTAATTGGTTATCTTAAGTGCTCATGGTATAACACGTGACCATTCCAGGGAATATAATTAATATATAAAATTGCGAAAGTTACAAATAAATGCACAACTAGTAGAATTAAGAACTACTACAATATCACTGATGAAAGCAAACGGACGGAAACGTTTGGATCTAAATACACTACAGCCAAAACATGATCTGACAAATCAATTACAATTCGTACGCTGTTTTTTGCATAATAATAAACGGACCTGGGTATTCAGTTTAGATTGCAAAATACTCGAATGATAGAATATTACAGACATATCTTTAAGGATCTGTTTTAATATTTGGTAGATTTAAAAACACTATCGTTGACAGTATGATGGATGAAGCACCTGCTAGTTTTGTAGTGTTAGAAATAACTGCTCTATTCTTGACACATAGATCAGAACATCCTCCTATAATTTGGTTTATTGCAAAACTCTTAATGAAACCATGACAGGTAGCCACTTTGTATCTATTAATACTCTCGACATTAAGACAGCTATAAGAAATTAAATTTAATATTTATAAAGAACAAAAGATACAAGGTGACTCACTATTGAATTTGGCAGGAATCAAGAACATTACGGAAATACAAGATAATACGAAATTTTAACAGACAGAAATGAATTTAATTGAGAAAGACAAACGTGAGAACCTTCCATTCCTGGGAAAGAAACTTATGTTGTAAGGTAAATAGGCGATCCAAATATATGGTTGCTTGTTCTTTATTTAGGTTTATTTATTGTGTGTACAAAGCTGTTTTGCAATCAAGAGATCGCCTTAAACAAAAATATTGTGACAGTTTGACTTGCTAACTTACCGTTGCACAACATATAAAATATTTTATGTTTTATTTATTGCGTTTCACGGAGGTTACGAACCATTATATACTGTTGTACCTTAAAGAAGTAAAAGTCAAAGAGGGAATTACTGCTAACACTTACAACGACAAAAGTATATATTTTTTTTAAACAAGACTGTAATGTTGTTATGAATGAGAACAATAGGTACAACAATCGAATAACAAAATATTTATCCGTTAATCTGTCATTGTCATCCTTACTATATAGCTTTTTTCTGCACTATTTCTTTTTCTAATCCCAGACTTCCTCATGCTTGTAATTATGGGTTCAGGTAACATATAAAAGATTTAAGGCCTACTCAGTCATATAATATATAAATATTTGTTATTTAAGGCATAACCGTTTCTTACAGAATCGATGATCTTCACATGCCTAATGTTTATAACATTTTCATGAAGTATACACACTTCTGACAACCTGCATTCATCAGACAAAAGATATAACAGAGAAAGGTCTCGTCAACGATAAATGGACGTAAAACACTGCATTCTCTAATATGTGTTAACATCTTATGCACAGACTACCATTGATTTTGGCGTGCTAGAGTAGTATATGAAAAGATGTCATATGTCGCAGATAATATGTTTGCCAAAGTTCGACAATGGATCTATCGAAACCCAGAAAATATAAAATAGCTGCTGTACACAAACTATTGAGCAACGTTGTATTTTATACTCGGCTAAGATTTCCTAACCATTATTAAAACTACTGTTTTAAAGACATAAGGCGAGATAGATGACTAAATTACATTTTGAGATTTAAGGTTAATGGTGGAATTGAGCAATGAGCATACAAACATGTGTGACATACTGCTTTGACATAATAAAAAAAACTTGAGGGGAAGACAAAAGTTAAAGAAACACTCAGGATCATCTGAAATCAGTAACAATATCTATATATACATACATACATACATACATACATACATACATACATACATACATACATGCATACATACATACATACATACATACTTACATATATATATATATATATATATATATATATATATATATATATATATATATATATATATATATATATATATATATGAAAGGTGTAATTGGATGTATGATATCTAAACAACCTGAAAAATAATCAAGTTTTATTCGATGCTATAACGACTGTTAACACAGTGTAATCTGATAACGTCGACTATACGTTCTTCTTTTACAATAAAGATAACAATCACACAAAACATTTGTATAATAAACATTGAACGTGCTAACGGACATTGAAACACACACACACACACACACACACACACACACACACACACACACACACACACACACATATATATATATATATATATATATATATATATATATATATATATATATATATATATATATATATATATATATTGGATAGTCTGTTTGTGAAAGTATTTAATGTTTTGAAAAGTTTGTGAGACAAAGGTATACGCTGATGGTATCATACGTTTTATCGTTTATATGGACAATCGAGTTTCACTTACGATATCAGTGTATGACCAATACCTCCAACAAGAAGAAGTTCACAAGTAATTCATACTCAATTAGAGCACAAGTAATTCGTATTGCAGGAATTTCTACTTTACCGGAAGACAAAGAGATGACATTCATAGACCGTCCTTACGAGAGTGGTCAAAAACATACTAAAGTCCTTGTTACTTATCGGAGTAGTTTTATTGACGCTGAAACAGAGTTAAGTCAAAATTCGTAATGTTTAAATAACCCTAAAGATTCAATTTGTGGTGTTAAAAGCTGTAAACAAATGCTTTTTATATTTACCAAGGAAACCAAACACTATTTACTGGTCTTAAACTATGTAAAATGTAAGTTGAAACCAACAGGTTATATACTGTGGAAAATATTATGTACGTATCGAAAGTGAACGGTGGAACATTAAACTTACATTAACGGTAATGAAATGATATAGTCATACATATTGTATTAACTCCCAACGTGTCGATTAATCCTAATTAGTTTCAGTGATATTCCTAATATACTCAGTTTTGTACTGATGTAACAAAAGTACTGATCAATGACGACGATATAATAAAAAAATGGCAATTCGAATAAGCAAAGCACGTAATTATTCCAATGAATTAATCCAATGATTTAAATACATTAATATCTTCAAGCTAAATGATCTAAAGGTCTCACAAGACAAATATTAATACAATAATAATCAGTTCTTAAATAAAGATATCTTATATAGATCAGTAAGCACAATTTAAACACACACACACACACACACACACACATACATACTTATATATATATATATATATATATATATATATATATATATATATATATATATATATATATATATATATATATATTACATAATGATTTAAACTGGTAAACAAGGTTAGACGCTTTACATGTAAACCAGCTACGAGTTAGGTCGGCTTTACCTTTCAAGAACTCATGTCCCGAAATCAGATTATGTTGCCTCCTCTGCCCAACACTTATCATAATGGTGTCAATCGTTAGTATCTACGAGGTATCTAAAACGTAGATTTTGATACTGGAGTCTATTAGCATGAAATAGGCAACACATCTAATCACGCTAGCATTCAAGGGTATACATTGCGGAATATTTTTATTGCGAATGTGCAAGAATAAATGTTTATCGTAAATAGCTTGATTTTATAATTTATCACCATAATTGTGAATTGAACGTTAATATAAAATATGTTCTAAGATAACACTGTGAAAATCGTAGTTATGAGAAAAGAGACATGAAAAGTTGAAACAAAAATAAATACCTCAACTGCCGTATGGTGGCAAAACATGCGTATTTAATGCAATATGTTTTACCTAAAGCTTCATTTTCTTACTAATTTAAAATTTTGACAATTTACAGTTTGCGTGTAAAGACGGTCATTTTTAAGTTTGCCATTAATATAACCTTTGCAGGTCATCTTTAGTCATATCGATTCTAAAGAACGATGATCTCCACAAAACGGCTACATAGATCCACATCGCAATTCATCTCTGAAACATTTTCAGGTGTTTTAGTCTCTTGACAAATAAATAAATAGATTTATCTTTGGAAGTTGTCCAATAATCAAAATTAAGTCAGACTTTTGATAATAGTTTTAGTCGTGTTGATTGTTTTTCAATTGGTTTCATATTGATTAACCTGCGAGAAGTCTCATTTTGCCGTTAACATTATACATCCATACACTATTCGGTCTCTTCTTGTGTCAGATATTTTACCTATTTTGTCTATCATAGGCATACAAAATGGTTGCCTAAACGTTCAATAATCGTGACATTACATCATGTACACTATCCTGAGAATAAAGGAAAGCTATAATATGAAAGAGGTTTGCATTAGTTTGGTTACCCTTCACATTCTGTGGATTTAATGTCTATTGGTATCGCATGATTGACTGGCAAGGTATCCACAATACTGTTCGACATGTCAAGACGCAGATCCATACCTGAATTCCTTATGAGGATAAGACGGTAGGATAAGCTACTAAAATATATTATGATGTTCATCCTGGAAGTAACTCCTTGCATTAATGAGGATGACATAACAGCGATTACTGAGTACTAAATGACATAAACAGACATGGGGGCCCAAAGTAAATGGTTTAAAGACTCGCTCAAGTCATCAATGAAAGCTTTCGTCAATACACATCTTGAATAGGATTGTTTCAGCAGGTGGAATATCATCGATATTCGACCTAGAAGACAAATCATTGGCGTAAATTGCAGAGAAAGAGCAGAAGCGCAAGCTGCATAACGCTCGGAATTTAAGTGCTTCCAGCTTTAGTGAAGAAAAAAAAACCAAATAAGTGGCATCTTATGTCAGTGAGTTACATCCAGTGCTGACTCCAATGTAGCCAAATCAGCAATGCACGTATTCATATAACCAGAACCGGTTAGTGGCATCATGGTGATCTTTGAACGCGAAGGACTATTATGATTAATTATCCTATATATGTAAGGATCACATTGCCTCTGTTTTTTGGAACATGGGTTAATCTAACTCTTTCGACCTATAGCAACAGCTAATCTGCAAATAATTAACGTACATATGCATTAAGATAACAAGGACCTGCCATCTTAAAATTGTGGATATGTATATAGAAGAAAAGATTAATAAATAGATCGATACATACAATCATAGGAAAAAAGTGTGCAAATACGACCAACAAATAATTAGTGTTTGTTCCAAGCGATGTTCATATTAATATATTGTTTATCTTTACTCTGTCGTTTCCTTCTTTACTTTTCTCTCATTCGTTTAGTGGTATTTTTATACTTTGGGACATGTCAAGACAGTTATTAATTCTTTCTGATACGTAGGTACTTCCATCTGGAATGATTGCATATTCATGGGATCTGGCAACTACGTTTGATAAATATAAACGTAATCTCTGTTGCCTCAAAATAACCCGGCATAGCCTTATAATCGATATAATGTGACCGATCGATACGAGTCTTTTCATTATGAGCGCATTTGACCTGACGGCAAAATTTACTGCATTTATTTATGAGTTACATTATTATTTCTGATGCTTGTAGACTGCACTTTTAAAACTGATGGTTTGGTATTCAGTAAATGTATCAGAAAGGTTGTTTTTAATATGGCTTATAAGTTTATACCCCACAAGGGTAAGACATCTTTCATACGGATAAAAGACGTTTTCATCAGATTCCAATAGACTTACCGTGACCATTAAATAATATAATTACATTCTTATTTTTTTAATGTACGTTTGACAGGATTGGTTAAATAATTTAACCTGATCTTCATAGCACTGAACTAATAACAAATTCAGTAATAAATAACGTGAAAAGATTAAAACATTAAAAACAACTAATTGAGTCAGTTTAGTATGTTCACTTATCTCGGCATTCTTGGGAACGTATTTAATTTTTTTATCTCTATGATAATAAGCCAATTTTCCGTTTTGGTCAATCTTTTGTAAGTGGACATTAGATGCCCATACAACTGGATTAGGCGCAGCTAAGATTATCAGCTAATGAACGTCGCGGAAAACACCGAGCTAGCGTTAGCATGGGCATGCAATATGGAATTATGATCTGAACGGCCATATGGAACGGCAAATCAGACATGTAAAAATAAATGTTTTATGTAATAAATATTTTAGAAGTGTAGCCTATATACTTCAGGCTCAGATGGGTCATATACTGAATTTTGTTACCGGACCGTAGCTATTTTAATTTAGGAAATGTAGCAGAAGCATTCTAAGTTTTCATTTGTCTATTCATTGTACGCAATCTCTTGTTTCTAAATAACCATACCGAAGACATAGATGACAAATTGTGGTATGTGCGTATGAAGTGCCTTCATGTATAAAAGGATTTACAGCATTAGCGAATCAATATATCATGTAAAGGTGTTAATCTACCAAAATGCATTGTAATGCATCAGAAAGGTTGTTTTTAATATGGCTTATAAGTTTATACCCCACAAGGGTAAGAAATCTTTCATGCGGATAAAATACGTTTCATCAGATTCTTATAGATTCCGTTTTGAGCTTGTGCGTTGCACATAATTTATGATCAAGACAAACAAGGTATTCTTATCAGATGAAAAGATTATTATATATAATTAATTAACGTCTTCGCTAATAATACATGTATCAAGCAGATGTATGGTGCTTCCATTAGCACAACAAATATACGTTATTATTTCTCACCTTTCTCAAAATAAATCATTTATACATTTATACATTCTTGTATATGCTTGTGCAGTGGCGTCGCTAGGGGGGTGCGGGGGGTGCGGACCGCACCGGGTGACACCATCTCAGAGGGGTGACACCAAAATGAAAAATTGAAAATTTTACAGAGAACACACTGCTCGGTAAAGTAAGTTTAATGTAAAAATAACTATAACTTAACGTTGTTACAGTTCTTACATACTTTTACCTTCTGACCTTCAATTAATTTGTTTTTGTTCTTGTCATTTTTATACTGTGGACTTATTTTAAGAAGAAGAAATCCATGGTGGAAGTCTGGAGGGGTGACACCATGAGTTTACCGCACTGGGTGACACCAACCCTAGCGACGCCGCTGTGTGTGTGTGTGTGTGTGTGTGTGTGTGAGAGAGAGAGAGAGAGAGAGAGAGAGAGAGAGAGAGAGAGAGAGAGAGAGAATAACTAGCTGTTGAATCAAGAAGAGACCGAGGCGGGGTAGAAATAAACATATAGGTTTATTCTACAGTTCGTGCAATTAAAGGAAAAACCAAAACAAGTTTTCCTGTTTGAAACAAAGTTCAGTCGCAACTTCATCCGAATTTATAACGAAATAGACAAACGCGATTTGTTTTCTTTCACAATAACTTTCCTAAATGGTAATCCCTTAGAGACGCATCTATTATATCCAATACCACATGTGTGACCTAATATATTTGTTGAAAGCTCTTTCATTTATAAAATGTTGCTATGTTTCTTAGTGGCGTCACATATTTTAAACTAATTATCTTTTAACAAAGTTATAACGTATGGATTTGTAATCTTGAAAACTATTGATTAACTGTCAAGTATCGTATGAGTTGTTAGTTAAGATTACGTTAAGATTTTTTGATTCCGTTCGCACATGAGGGATTGTTATGGAATTACAAGTCGAGCACGTACTGATTCACCACATGATCATTTATCAGATATTGGTGGTCAGTTCCTATCAACTTTAATATGTAGACACGTGTACCGGTAAAGGTAGTACTAACTGCAAGGACGAAGAACGGCGTCCACCGAAAAGGGAGTGAAGCTCAATATTTTCTGATTATTTCAATTGACGAAGAATTTTCAATGTGTCCCATGTTACGTTTTCCCAGTCATTTCATTTCTGGTGACAAGATGAACATTATTATTGATTATATGTGCCAAAGTCCCTGAAGTAAAAACATGATATCTTATATGGTGCTTAGGTAATTGAGATAAGCTGCCTAATCAAGCAACATAAAACTACTTTATCGTGTGCTTCGGGGAACTAATAGAGGCTCTCGAATCTTTTGTTCCTGAACAATTCTTTATCTATGATTTAAAACTAGTACATTTGTTAACGTCACGTCAATTACATGCATTTTCACCTCACATTATTCTTCCGTTTAAATTTGGAACTGTCCTATATAATTGTAAATATTTCATCATGCCACCATAGTAAGAATGCCATAAATGGCATTTCGTGAAATCAGACATTTTCACCATTAAGCGAAATAGGAGTACAATAATTTTATTTCTGATGCATTTCTAGAAACATGAGGCAGATCAGTTTCCTTAGGAAAGGTCTAAAGTTAGTACAGTGTAGTGTTACAGAACTGACATAGAACATGAATTCAGATTACAGGGTCGCCTGTTATCGAAGGTTGGTGTATATTAGGGTTTATTCACGTCATGACAAATAATGGTATCAACAAGATTAGAATACACTTACTTTAAGGGAGGTAAATCTACTAAGTATTTAAACAGTTGTCAAATATTTATGGAGTTGTTTCTTATATTCCGTAAGTTGTCTATCATTCTGTCGGGGCAAAAACTGATCGTACTCCTTGCACAACTTTACTACTTCATTAAACCAATACAAACAAGACACGGGTTGTGCAACTATCCTCTAACAAAGTATATTAGAATGCACATAGAGTTTAAGTTAAGGCTGAAAGAGTTGATGTTACAAAGCAAAGGAGTTTGCTGTACAGTGCTCACTTTGCTGAGAGTACCGACATGCATATGCATGTAGTTTGCGTACATTTGTTGACAGCTATATTGAATACTAGTGGGATAGTCAAGTTTTGTCTGAAGCAAACAGTATATACTATGACTGTTTCGGCTGGACTTCAAATCAGCATCAATTAAACATTGTTCGCAAAATGCATAGTTTCCAAAGACGTTACAGGCTGATTTCATTATAAAATTGACTATGGTAAGAGGGTAGCAGAGAAGGATCCATGAAAACAGAACATTTTTATAATGGTGTATAGTGTGCTATGTCAACCACCGTTCCTGATAATCAGCTTTACAGTTTTCATGTCTTGTTAAGCCTCACTCTTACAATTGCTTGTTTTGTTTTTCATGGTTTAACGCCATTTTTCAGGACAATATAGGCTATACATGGCGGACAGTATTAATGGTGGAGGAAGAATCCGGAAAACCCCCCGAAAGAACCAACGACCCACGAGAAGCTACTGACAAGCTTTCTCACATAACTACATTAGGCGAATCTTAGACTCGAACCAACGCAGACAGAGGTGAGATGGAAGTGATACGTAATCGACAGCGCTTTAGACCATTTGGCCACTCGGGACCTCTTCACTATAACAAGGTGAACAATTTACGTGTTCCAACTTGATATATATGGAATCGCATGATAATTAATACTTTCAGTGCTTTCGATACAAAAGATGGGAAGTTCAGCGTTTATGCATTGTCTCCAGAGATCTCAGAGTCCTTGATGAACGTTTACCTTACCAATGTGTCACTTTTATTTTCAGTGATGATCCCAGACTGTTATTGAGTCTGTGTATTGTTGAATGTACTCTTGCCTCAATGTCTCTGGAATAGTGGACATGTTTTTGTAATAAAACACTGATTGATCTATTCAAGCCTCACATTTATGTGTTTATGTTCAGTCGCAGTCCTTGTACAGCATTGCATGAGAGTTTTATTTTCAGAACAGGATATTCTTATCATCGTCTGTCATGTTAAGATTGGTCACTTGATGAGGACCTAGGTATGCTGATAGCATCTACCAGCTGTTAGTACGTCCTCACCAACAAACCTTGGATTAATACCTGCATTTTGAGCGGTCCCCAAAATAACAGCGCAAAGTAGCATCCAGTACTTGGAAAAGTTGACATTTAATGTTTATAACATCACCTCTGTTGTCCTCTATTAATTGCTTGAAGATCAAACTGCAGCGTCCTTAAATGTCTTGGCAAATAATTTGCTGTTTGAGCCTTTCTCCTTCTCTTGTTATTATTCCTGGAAACATTGCGACTCAAAATACTGCAATACTGAACTGTAAACGACCCAAATGGATGAGGTCCGACAGCCTTTCTACTTCCTTCATTGGATGCAGAATGTTGTAAATATCTTGGAAGCTAGCAGCACCCTGTGCAACCCCATCTGTTGTTACATGTCTAATCAGAATCTCTAGCAGCACAAATTTGTTTCTAATATTTCTTGCCATTTCATACTCTGTATGCGGTGCAACTGGTGTCAGATTTGCTGTGCTATCAACATGGCTTACTTGACATTACAAAAAACCTTTCCCCTTTAGCCATGCTCGAGTCCATTACAGCTTGTTTTCTACTGTAGACCCCACAATGTAATGCTTCTCTGTAACAGGTTCACGTGCAATTCCAACAGCTTGTGATGAACTTGGGCCTGGTTTCTTTTAATGTCCAAAGCTAAAGGCATTGTATCTTGCGTCAAAAGCAACATTTATTTGTTCAGGATGCTGAACACCACGCATGACAATAACCTGTCTGACTAGTTTTAGTTTGTTTTGTCATATAGATTTCATTGAGCGCAAGACTTATTGTATCCACACCAAATGCTTTGCGGATGGGTAAAGCTCTGGTTGCATACATTCGTATGTTTTAAATGTATATGTACAACGTTTGATTTTAATTATCAACTTGTAACCGTTCGATTGACATTGATGTCATCAACCTCCGCTACAATGGCGAGAAAGGACTTAATATATTGTGCCATACGATATCAGAAACTGCAATATAAAACGAATAATTTGCCCTGATCCTTAATAAATGCACTGAGGCTGAACACTTTCTTTGACAAATCGACATACTATTTAATACAGTGTTGAGTTTGCACCAATATAATCAAAATTCTACGACTTACAAATACATTTTCCCATTTTCTTCTCTTTTGACTTATTGCAATTTTGTGCGTAACATTTTGTGTGTTTTTCAATGACTCAGAGTATTACTGTTTAAATCAGATTTTGTATGCGATTGTGCTTCATGGTTTGTTTAATTCATGTTGTGCTATCATGTCAATATTCATCCCTAAGTCGAACGGTTTCTGATATAAATCATTAATATCTTCAGCAAACTAAAACTAGGACAAAACAAAAGTTGCAGCGGCCGAAATAACATTAATACATACCCTTTTGTTATCCATTCTATACTTGATATACGATTATTATTCTTTTCAAAATCCGCTGTATTATAAAATCATACTTTTCTGCTATAACAGTGGACGATTCGTTGAACAGGCCTTATAATCACTTATATTTTGCATCAACAGATACCTAGAAACCTTGCTGAGTTTGTTG